>OY856412.1:1191608443-1192170943 GCA_963693085.1 Alisma plantago-aquatica | reverse complement strand
ATTTTGAGGGAGGTTTCCACTATAGTGTTCTGCATTGGAAAGGTAGAGGAGAAAATGTGACCTCCCACCTACACAACTATAAAAGTGCTAGTGGTGTTATCTTGTATCCATGATTAAAGGATACATTTGCTTTGTGCTCTCTCATAATCAATAAAAAGAACACACAACTCAACATATTTCTAAACCTATATTGTATGATGTCATAATAAATATTATTGCATAATACAATAATTGAAAATAAGAAAATGGGCATACGTAGGACACTTAATGGTTAAGCCACCTTAAGTTGATTATTTATTAGGGATTTATGTTAACTTCTTCCATATCATTCGACACATGTATTTGCAACAACAAGTTGCATATAAGAAAGTTATATTTGGTGTGAACTTTAGTGGGAATATATTCACCACCTTCTGAAATCCTTTCACTTGATATCACATCATGACATCTAGTATATTTCCTCGATCTAGAAGTATAGGGGACACTATCTTGAGAACACTCAAATTGGAACAAACTTACAATAAAACCTCTGGTTTTTGACAATACCATCAAAACCTATTGAAAGAGAATGATGCATTTATTAATCTAAGCAATTAACATGTATAAATGGAATATGAAGGCACATCAGTATAAGATGCAAGTAGTCCAATTGAAAGACTAAGATGTAGAAATAATAAAAATGGAAGCCTTGAATACTAAAGTGGTAATTATTATCTATACCACACCCTATTCACAAATCTGATAGAACTTCCTCTTATGACTATGCATATGACAAATTCCAAAAACTCTCTATATCTTACGAGGGTACTAATCAAGTCAAGGAGAGCATGATAATCATTTAAAACTGCTTGTATGCAAAATATGATTATACTTCAATATTGTATTCTACATTCTCCACTAATATAAATATTCTAGCATATATGGGAAGGTATATCATAGAAAAATATTAGGTTGATAATATACTTAGTCTTGCTACACCTACACATGAGACAAAAGAGATAATAATAGAGGAGTCCAATAACCTCTCTATTTTTCTTGTGGAAAGGCTAATTGAAGGACATATCCATATGTGTAGATGAAAATGTTGGATCAAAAGTGATCTAGAGGGAGTGAGTAGAGGTAAAACACTTGCAAAGACTTGTTAGACCTCCAAGTTATATTGAGATTTTAGTGAAACTAAGAAAGCACAACAAGGATGTTATTTCAAGTTATAAAGGACTTACCTATCCACCAACCAAGAGTCTTCAGCCTTTAATAAGGTATTACCTGCTCTTGAAGAGGATATTTGACCTTGAATCTTTCACTTCCTTCTTCAAGGAAGCAATATTCAATTCACCAGATTTGAGAGAATGAGACTGGGGGAAGGGGAATTTGAGATATTAACAAGATTATAATGAAATATCTCTCTTACAAAAATCCTAGTTAATCCATAATGACAAATTGAATCTAATCATCCTTGAGAATGATTGTGAGACTGTAGGGCTTTTTCACTCAAATATAGCATGTATGCATGAAAGGAAACCTTTCAATGATGTTCGATGGTTGATATTTATAGTGGAGGGTGCCCACTATCCAATAGATGATTCAAGTTTGAATCCTATTTTCTTTACAGAGGAAAGTTGCTTTTGTAATGGATATAAATCACTTCATCTCTCTCTCTCTCTAATTTCTATTTTTCACTTTACAACTATAATGTCATCTATTACGATGCAAGGATGGTATCTTAGGTATTGATGCTTAAAAACAAGTCTTTTAGTGTCATCGAATGATATAGTATGATAGTTAGCATCTCGTCTGACAATCATACATGATCAAGTAATCATCTTGTTGATCAGGATGTGTTCCAGGATAACCTCAACTGATCGGAAGTGTTGTGATGCATTTGATCATTTTATGAAAAATTGCTCAAATCATTGAAAAAAACTATTCTAATTATCAGTTAAGCCTACTTACAAGTCACAAAGTCATTACAAATTATTACAACAAAGATCTAAGTGTTATTTAGTGCTTTCTTCATTTCTTGATTTGTGCTCTTTTGACTTGCAATTTCACAAACTAGGATTTGTGAATTTCAATGCTCGAGTGTATCTAATGATATGAAGTTGTCTTAAAGGAAATGTTAGATACAAATGGAATCTAATGGTGAAGTAATCATCAAAATATGGACAATGTATAACCGTCTAGTCAATGTTCTACCCCATTTTGAAGATGACAAACCATTCCTAAAAATATTAAATGCAATTGGAATTTTAAAGTTCTTTACCTTAACATATTTGAGGGGTTTATATGAATTTCATATAGAGTATTCCCCCTCAATCTATGCTTTCCCTACCTATATGTTACTTCACACAAAGATCAACACATACTATCCATTTCCATTCCTTTCTAATATTTGATAAAAGAATATATGATATAATATCATTTCAAGTTTTTTTCTTCTCTTCTTTTTTCCCATGCGTCATAATGAAAAGTGGAGTGGGGGGGTATAAGAGCATGTACCAAAAGGCCTTATGAACCAACACCATAGTTATAAGTATAGCATGCTTCATATCAAATGATGAAAATTTCTAAAAGCCACACATTATAAATACTCATCAAACTCAACCTGAGAAGATATGCATAAAATGAGCACATTTGAGTACATTGACAAAGTAAGTTAAAACATAACATGTGGAAAAATTATGACGACGTACAACACACAACCAAAATAAAATAAAAATCAAGAAAGAAAATGAGAAAATAAGGTCTAAGAATACACACGTCATATCAAATGCATGCTAAGTTCACAAAATATAGGTGTATGATGCATTAGACTAAGATCGAGTCAATTTATAGAAGGATCATAATCTCAAACAACTTTCTCATTCAGTGGAGTTGTAGGCTAGTAATATAGACTCTAAGGCACTTCTTCCACGTCAACATCTCTATCTTCAACATCTTCATCATCTTCAACTTCATCATCAATCTCTCCAAGGACCTCATCTATAGCCATCTCAACATCCTTAGAAGGTATATCCTCATGAATCAATCATGGATAATGAGTTTTCTCCTCTATCATGTGTGTGCTTGATGTTGTAGATAGTTGGCTTAGTGCCCCACTGGTAGTGAACAAGTTCAGGACACATCCCGACTGAGGGGACCATGGATAGATAGATCACATGAGGTGAAGTAGGTGGAGGTATATGTGGAGATGTAGGTGAAATATATGAAACAACAACAACATGTGCAGAAGAGGATGGTAGTGGGAATATAGGTAGAACTTATGCATAGGAATCATAACCAATAAAGTGGAAACAAGTTTGGCATGCTGGATATCCATGTGGGCATGTCAAATTCATTGAAGACATGATATGAACTCATTATGTAAGTGAGAGTGAACCGGTGTATGGTAGTCATTGTCATACATCAATTATCCCATGAGTTTCTAATTTGATGCAAAAAATGATGCACAATCTGTAGATTTAGGCATAGGATGTGAATATCAAGAAATAGGCTGGCTGGGTGGGGGTGTATGGGTGGTGGAGTTTCATGGATGAGAATTGGAAGAGGAAGCTCCATGATCAAGCTGGGTGTTTATGAGAACTTTTTTTTATAGTGGTAATACTAATAGGAGTGCCTTGTCATTCAAAATGATACTTCAACTCAAGAAAGAGATCATTTTCAATCAAGCCTTTGAAGAGACCACATATGAGCTTTGGGTAGAGTTGATGGGTGTTATGGGTATTCTACTCAAAATCAAAACTAGTCATTCTATGTAAGATATGCATAGCCCATTTGGTCCTGACTCCATTAAGAAGGCAATAGATAACCAAGTGATATTCTCACCAATGGTAGTCTGATTCTTCTTTGGATGGATATTTGAATTGATCAAAAAATCTAAAAGCCTAGCTTGAGGTGAGAGAGTAGATGAGGAGAGAGTTGATGTCTTGATATAGTCATACTCATGCTTCTTAATATAACTATTAATGCCATTAATATTAACATAAGGATAATAACGTTCATAAATATTTCTTGATGATGGAAAAATTAGATGAACATAAGTAATAGTGACATTTTTCTTCAGAAGTTTCAAAATATATTCTTGCAACCATAGATTTGAAAAGACTAGGTTGATCAACATCAGGAGTTTTGGGTTGAAGTTACAAGAGAGGTTTGCATTAAAATCAATAATGACTTGCTTACTAGAATCAACATTATCGAAAAGATTCATATAGACAAGGAAAGCCTTGAGATGATGAAAATGAAACAGGGATGGTATAACATATTTTTTTGAAACTAGGTTTAATAAATGGCTTTAAGGAGAAAGATTTATAGAAAGCAATGATATGTATCTCTTCACCACTTGAAAGCTTATAAACTAATTATCATTGAAGCAAACTATTTTGTTGGATGTAGGAGGGGATTCACCACTCTCTCAGCCTTAAGATTCAAGGAATTCTTGCACTTCTAGTTGAAGATCATCATGGTATCTAGTGATACGCAAGAAAGGAGAGAAAAACTAGGGTACAAGGTGAAAGAGAAAGAGAAAATGAGCTATGGAGAGATCAATATAGGGTTAGGATCTTTGAAGGTGAAGAGGGCGACTTAATGAGGGAGGTTGATTGAGCTGAATTAGTTGAGAGGGTTTAGTCTCAGCCTACAGACCCTTATCAATAAACATGACACATTGTCGTTGACTGAGATAATTTCTAGGAGGAGCTTGGCTGACAAACCATTTAAATGACCCCTAACACCTCATCGTCTAAGATTTCCTGGACAATATTGGACAATGAATGCTCCTAGAAAAAGAGTAGACATTCATATTGGTATGTATGCCCAAAGAGCCAATAATATGACGATTGTAATGGTATAATTTGTAAATGATTCGATTAATAATAAAGGAAAGCTTCTAATTTATTTAGTTTTACTAGTTATGAGATAATGAAGTAACATAATAAATGTCTATAGAATGATATTATTCAATGACATATGTCTTCGAGTACGTTACTTGAATAATGAGATCATACATATGTTAAGAGTATATACATTCTCTTTATGTCCCTATTCATATGTTATTGTGGAAGGCTGATAGACAACAATAACACAAAAGACTAGAGTGTGTGTTAGTTGATGATAGAATCTCATCAATCATGATATGTGATATCAAACCAAGCACATAGATACATGTTAGAGAATGTTGTATCAGATAGATCCACCATAAGTATGACACATGGAAACCATTACACTGGTAGTCATAGTTAGCTCTCATAGTGTTGTTGGTGATTGTGGTTCTTAGACCTAAAGTCACTATACTTATAACTTGTCATTCAGTATACTTTCACATCATCCACCATGATCCTGAATAAGGGTTTCCATAAAGGTGATGACTGGGTGCACTGCAACATATGGGGATGAATGTGAGTGATGTAGATGGTATTTGTCCCTACTATAAGAGTATGATATTCTGGCCACTTGATAAGTGAGACTGAGAAATGCATGGCCACACACATGTGAGTCAATATGTGATATTGAGCTTACATATATCATAGACAATATATAGTTGTTCAAGGAACATGGATTGAATGTCGAAAAGGATGACTATTCCATGCCTGGAGTTCATCCATATATTAGTGACAAAGGAACTACACAATCACTGTAACACCAATCACATATTGTAGGTTGTTGTTTTTCTCCAACTTACTATTTACTCGGGTAGCAACAATGTGTGACTAGGCACCACTCTTTGCTTGTGATATCATAATTGGTTATGGACATTCATTGCCAACGTAATATGTGAACTATAGGGTCACACACATAGGATACACCTAGAAGAGGAGTTTTGATCATGAATGATAATTGAATTGATTGCTAAAATGTTTAGGTATTCAATTTTAGCAACAAATGAACTGACTGGACTCCCAATTGACTGGTTGGAGTGTCAAGTTGATTGGATATTGCATTTGCTGAATTTTGGATGAGATAGGGAGCAAAATGACCAGATTTCTTAGTGAACCAATTGGTTCATGGTTGCGAGACAACCGTTTCATGTAGAGAGACACCCGATTCATGGTGCAATTTGATTACATCAAGGATAAGTACTGATGTCTTGTCATGCATTAATTGGATTAGTTTTTCCAATTCATATGTGATTGGAAACATGATGAAATGACTAGTTCAATGGGTGAACTGATCGACTAGCATGCCAATTGATCGGTTTGCTTAGCAAATTGACCATTTCCCCTATCATAGGTTACTAACTTTGTGATATTCTGGTCCCTTTCACTCCCACACAGACTAGGAACCTTGACCCTAACCCTCCTATAAATAGAGGGGCACTGGGGGCTTCTCAGACACGTCAATTACATATGACAATTGTTTGTCTTTCTCTGGTTGTGGTAACTAAGGTTAGTTACCCGTGCATCTATTTTGTAATAGGAAGGTTCATATTTATAATGAGACAACCAATGTTGCAATGAGATGACCAAAATTGTAATACAGAGATTCATTTTTTAATACTATGTAAACTATTGTCATAAATAACATTTTTATTGTATTCAGAGGGAGAATAAAAATTTCACACTGTATTTAAAAATCTAGTCTTTGAATTACCATTTTGTTTGTCTCATTACAATTAGGTGCCTTCCTATTACAAAATAGATCCATGGGTAACAAAAATTAGTTACCACACAGGCAATGAATATATACCCATATACATGGGTGTGTATATATATAAATGCAATTTACACACGTTTCCCTAAAAGTTGGCTTTGATGATGGATGTGTAGTGTGGTTATGACCAATAATCCTTATTATCTATGCATGGCGGTTGTGTGTTTAATTCCTATTTTATCCCGATTTGCATACCGAGCCTCTACCTTATCTTCCAATTGTAAAAGTATTAGTCTCTCCTACCTTTTCTCTCCTCGAATGTAACTATAGGTTTCTCAATAATCATGTAATATTAGGATAGTTTATTTTCTTGTTACAATAAAGAAGTCAGGCTAAATATACGGAGGACCAAGAAGGATCGATTGACTGGAGGCCCAACTGATCAACTAGAGGACCCAGAAGATGGTGGACGGGAGTCGAGACAACCACAGAGACAACCAATCGACCGACCAGGTGGCGAGTCGATCAGTTCAAGGGTTGAACCGATCAACCCAGATTGGAAAGCACAATTCTTCACCAACAACATGTTTCTACATGAGATGTAAACCTTAGGTTGTGGTAATTCCTTATGGCTCCAAGGAATTACATTAGAGTGCCCATAACCATCGCCTTTTGTTTTATTGCATGTTTTCATTATGGGATATAACATGTATATGATACGTACTGTATATGTGGTGATTGTATAACGTATATGTATTTATAAATTCAAACCCCCTCAATAATATATTAAGTCATAGATGCTTTCTACTAGAAACGCACATGAAAAGCTTGACCGACTAAGCATAGGTTATGCACTAGAGCGGTGTGCCATCCATCTCATGGAAGTGTGATGGTAGTAATGTTGATTTGCTCAAGTAGGCTTAAATGGGTGATCTTAATAGGATTAAGAACCTAGAAGAATACATATGATTATGGCAAGGAGTTGCGAATGTTATCTATCCAAGATTTGCATATGATGCAATTGGAAAAGTTACCTACCTTAATAATTGACTATGGACATTGGCGTTGGTTGGGTAATAGTTGAATTGTTTTGCATCTTGTCTCACTAGAAGGTTGTACGCTATAATATTCTGAATTGATATGTGAGGGCTATTAATTTGAATAAAATAGTGGGAGAAATAATTAATTAAAAACCTAATTGAATATCATCAAATTTTCAAATCAAATCAAATCAAATCAAAAGGGTTTTGACAAAATCTAATTTTTCTCTTGTACAATCAAATGACAAACAAATGGTTGTTGCAATCATTCTTTGGAAGGACAAACTTGATGGGACAAATTTCTACAACTGGTTTTGAACATTGAGAAGGGTTCTCAATGACGAGCATAAGCTTCATGTCCTAGATAAACCAGTACCAAGAAATACCTGATCCTGATGAGCCTAGAGCTAAAATGGATGCTTATTGGAAGCATGTCAATGATGCCTAAGACATAAATCACCTTATGCTAAGATGCATGAACTATGTGTTGCATGAGCAATGTGAAAATATGGAGATACTTGAGATGGTGACACATATGAGGGACCAAACCATTACCTCACAAAGCAAAAAAGGTACAATGTCTTAAAGGCACTCTTTGAGTGTAAGATGGCAAAAGGAGACTCAGTAGAGGCCCATGTGCTCAATATGATTCGACATGTGGACCATCTAGAAGAACTAGGGTTATATTTGAGACAATATTGGCCAAATATATGATTCCACAATTATTTCCTATAGCCATTTTATTGAGTACTACCACTTGAATAATGTGGCCAGAATGCTGTGAGATTTGCTTGGCATGCTGATAAATGCCAAAGCAAGAATGAAGAAGGACAAGACCGTGATGATGATCAGTGGTACATAATACAAGGATGAAAGTGAGGCCATGAAGAGTTTTGAGGATAAGTAGAAATCTAAATCTTCAACACTCAAGATGAGGAGAAAGAAAACTACAAGAGGAATCTATCCTTTTTACTTGAAGGCATTTAGGAAGAAGAAAATGGGGATATAGATATCCACTTTAGGTATATGCATTATTCATATAAAATTATCTACTTATTCATCATGGGTACTTGATACCAGATGTGGATCTCACATATGCTTGAATATGCAAGATCTTAAAAGAAGTAGGCCTTTAAGAAAGGGCAAGGTTAACTGTGAGTCAGAAATGGAGCAAGAGTTGCTACCACTGTAATTGGAACCTATAGTTTATCTCTGCCAAAGGGCTTGTGATTGAGTTATTGAACTGCTATTATGTACCTACCATAACATCATTTTTGTATCTTGTATGGACAAAGATGCATATGAATTTCATATTAAGAATGATCGATATTCTATTTCCAAAGATGAGATCTTTTATGGCAGTTCCCCAATATCTTATGGTCTTTATTTTCTAGATCCGAAGATGAATATTTATAATGTAAATACCAACAAACTAAAACTTAGTAACTAAAAAAAAACATACCTTTGGCATTGTTGTCTAGGGCACATAAATGAGAATCACATATATAGACTCCATAAAGATGGTTATCTAGACTCTTTTGATTTTGAATCAATAGAGACATGTGAATATTGTTTATTGGGCAAGATGACTAAGACCCCTTTCACTGGTAACAATGAGAGTGCTAATGATCTATTAGGACTCATACATACTAATGTATGTGTCCCTTTCAGAACAACTGCTAGAAAAAGGTATCAATATTTCATTACCTTTACTGGTGACTTCAGTAGGTATGCTTATGTTTATTTGATGAAACATAAGTGAGAATCTCTTGAAAATTTTAAGGAGTTTATGAATAAAGTACAAAATCAACTTGACAAAAGTACTAAGGCACTTCATTCTGATCGAGGTGGAGAATACTTAAGCCAAGAGTTTGAGGACCTTCTGTGAGCCTGTGGTATCGTATCACAGTGGACTCCACCTGGAATACCAAAACATAATGGTGTATCAGAAAGAAGGAATCACACATTGCTAGATATGGTGTGATCAATGATGAGTTTAGCTGAACTTCTGACTACCTTATGGGATTATGCTCTTGAAACTGCCACATTTATACTAAGCCGAGTACCATCTAGATCGGTTCAAAAGACAACATATGGGATATGGCATGGGAACCGTCCTGATGTGTCTTTTATGATGATTTGGGGATGTGAAGCTTAAGTCAAGAAAAATGTTTCCTAAAAAGTTTGGACCCAAATTCGATAAATGTTATTTTGTTAGATATCCCAAGGAAACTAAGGGATACTACTTTTACACTCCATATGAAAACAAAGTGTTTGTTGCCAAGACTGGTGTATTCCTAGAAAAGGATTTTATTTCCAAGGGAATCAATGGGAGAAAATTAGAACTCAAAGAGGATTGAGATCAATAAGAAAACATCAAACCAGTAGATGTACAAAATAAACAAGGAGAGTATGAAGGCATTGTGGAATCTCAAATTCCTCAAATAACACAGGAACCTCATAGATCTAGTAGGACACACCTTGAACTTGAAAGATTTGGATAACTTGTAACTCAAGAAGGCAGTGAGTTGGTCATAGATGATGAGCCAACAACCTATCTAGTAGCTACTAAGGGAACATAGTCTAAGAAATGGCTTGGGGCCACGAGATCTGATATGGAATCCGTGTATGCCAATAAGGTATGGACCTTGGCGGATCCACGTGAAGGGGTAAAACCCATAGGGTGCAAGTGGATCTTCAATAAGAAGACCGACATGGATGGTAAAGTACAACCTATAAGTGCAAATTGGTTGCAAAGGGTTTCAGACAAATTCAAGGTGTTGACTATGATGAAACCTTTTCTCCAGTTGCCATGCTTAAGTCCATCATGATCATGCTTGCCATTGTTGCTTATCATGACTATGAGATTTGGCAGATGGATATTAGAATCACATTAATTAACGAGAATCTTCTTGAGGATGTTTACATGACACAACCTGAGCGTTTTATAAATCTAAAGGATGCAAATAAAGTCTATAAACTACAAAGGTCAATCTATGGATTGAAGCAAGCATCTTGGAGATAGAATCTTCATTTTGACGAGACAATTAAAGAGTTTGGATTTACTCAAAATGAAGATGAACCATGTCTGTACAAGAAGGTTAGCGATAGAATGATTGTATTCTTCATATTGTAAGTAGATGACATACTATTGATGGGAATTGACATCCCTACTTTGCAAATGGTAAAGACATGGCTAGGAAATACGTCTTCTATGAAACACTTGGGAGAAGCTTCCTACATTTTAGGGATCAAGATCTATAGAGATAGATCTAGAAGGCTTCTTGGACTAACTCAGAGCACATACATTGACAAAGTGTTGAAGAGGTTCAACATGGAGAGCTCAAAGAGAAGAAACCTGCCCATCTGTCATGGAGTTACCATCTCTAAAGCTCAATGTCCCAGTTCTTGTGAAGAAAGGGAACTCATGAGTATTATTTCCCATTACACAAGCTAAGGAACCCAAATTGCATCAACATTGAAGCATATAAAAAGGCGTTTTCATCTCTTATAAGAGATTGTACAATGAGGAGATGTGAAGATTTGTAGAGTACCAATCGAGAACAATGTTGCTGACTGCTTGACAAAAGCATTTTTGTAGCAAATGCATTATGATCATGTTAGAGGAATTGGAATAAGATTCCTGGGTGATTGGATCTAAGTGCAAGTGGGAGTCTATTGGTATGTTTTCCTAGAGGGCCAATCATATGATGATTGTAATGTCATAATTTGTAAATTATTTGATTAATAATGAAGACAAGCTTCATATTTATTCTGTTTTATTCAATTATGAGATAATGAAGTAACATAATATATGTCTATAGAATGATATATTCAATGACATATGTGTTCGAGTACGTTACTTGAACAATGAGATCATGTGAATGCTAAAAGTATATACATTCTCATTACGTCCCTAGTCGGATGTTATTGTGGAAATATGATAGACAGCAATAACATAAAAGACTAGAGGGTGTGTTGGTTAATGGCAAAATATCATCAATCATGATATGTGATATCAAACCAAGCACATAGATACATTTTAGAGAACAATGTATCAGATAGACCCACCATAAGAGTGACACATGTACCATTACAATGGTAGTCATAGTCAACTCTCATAGTGTTGGTGGTGATTGTGACTCTTAGACTTGAAGTCACTACACTCATCACATGTAGTTTGGTATACTTTGACATCATCCACCTTGATCCTAAATAAGGTTGCCATAAAGGTGATGATTGGGTGAACAGTGACACATGGGGATGACTGCGAGTGATGTAGATAGGATTTGTCTCTCCTATATGAGTATGATATCCTGTCCACTTGATAAGAAAGAGTGAGAAATGCATGGCCGTGGACATACCCCATATTACATTGGCAGTGAATGTCCTAGCACTGGTTCAAGGAACATGGATTGAATGTTGAAAAGGATGACTATTCCATGCCTCGAGTTCAGTCTAGATATTAGTGACAAAGGAACTATACAAATACTGTAACACCAATCATAGATTATAGGTTGAAGTTGTTGTCCAACTTCCTATTTGCTTGGGTAGCAATGATGTGTGACTAGGCACCACTCTTTATTTGTGATGTCATAATTGGTTATGGACATTCACTGCCAACATAATATGGGACCTCTATAAGGTTACACACATAGGATACACCTAGAAGAGGAGTTTTGATCATGAATGATAATTGAATTGATTGCTAAAATGTTTAGGTATTCAATTCAAGCAACAAATTAACTAACTGACTCCCAACTGACTAGTTGGATTGTGCAGTTGATTGGATATTATATTGGCTGAATTTAGGATGAGTTGGGGAGCGAAATGAACAATTCACTTAGTGAATCGATCATTTTGTGGTTGTGAGACGAGCTTTTCACGTAGTGAGATGCCTTGTTTGTGGTGCAATTCGATTGCATCAAGGATTAGTGCTGATGTCATGTCATGTATTAATTGGATTAGACTTGCCGATTCATATGTGATTGGGAAACATGACGAAATGACTGGTTCACTGCGTGAACTGATTGGCTTGCATGTGTTCTCTTAGTGAATCGATCGTTTCTCTTATCGTAGGTTGTGATTTTTTTAAGATTCCGGTCCCTTCCACTCCCACATAGTTTGGGAACCGTGACCCTAACCCTCATGTAAATAGAAGGGTACTGGGGGCTTCTCAGACACATTAATTGCCTATGATAATGGTTTGTCTTCTTTGGCTATGGTAACTGAGAGAACCCGAGCAAGTCCTACCTAATAAAGAGAGGGATAGCAAGGGAGAACAATTATGGGAGAGAAAGTTGGTGACTAGTACATCAACTGGAGGGACAACTCGTTCCTATCTATTCTAGTAGAATGACATGACTTATAAGCGATCCGTGTTGACTTCCATAGAGGCGTACATGCCATTACCTACTGCTAGGAGGACAACGTCAATCTTATGTTCGTGGTAAAGATTAGGAGCTGCTGCAGATGCCATCCTAGTGTAACTAGAAGACATCTGCACATCTACAACAATGAGGAAATTGTCACTAGACTTGCTCTAGGACCATATATATGCTCAAAACCATCATTTCAATTATAAATGGATCACTAAGTACATCAGTCAAATGTCAGAGAAATCCTTGATTAGAAAGAAGAGGGAAATATAACCAGTAAGCACGACTACTATAATAAGGACTTTCCATGTTCTTGGGTCTGCTCCAATATAGGGATTCATCAATATCTTGGTTCTCGTATTGTGTGGTTGTATCAAAGGATTGTAGATGTCACCATCCCTGACAACTGGATTGCACTCCTTGATGGGAGAAGGAAGCCCTGAACTCCACCTCTTGTCTGTCTACAGACTCTAATCCCAAAAGAATCAACCTCTAGAGGTTTTTGGATACCAAACCAAATGGGTAACACAACACATCTGTTTCGGGTACAAAGGCAATGAGGGGCATGAAAACGACCACCCAACCCAACACCAACAGGATGGGGGTGGGTAGACCGGCAAGGGGTTCAAATCTTACCACCTTTCTTGTAGATCATCCTGTGTGGATAATGGGAAGGAAAAATAATTTGGAAATGACATTTTTGGAATTATCTTTGTTGTCACGATCCGCTGGTTCAATGGGGAATATGGTAATAAATTTTTTGTTTCTGCTTCCTATCAGAAGCCATTTTCCCTACAATTCATCTAAAACTACGCTAGAAAGTTCCATTTTTTGTGAGCATAACATGCATATAAGTGATATTTGTGCACATTTGAGTCATCAAAGACCATGCTAATCCATTAAAATGATGAAAACTGACAAACTTAGCCATTTTTCTCAAAAATACATGTGTTAAGACATTCAAATCATGGAAAATTCTATTTAGCACAAGTAGATGAAGAACAAGATACAAACATGATAGAGGTATTATCTTTCTCTTATTAGGATGCATAATAGAAATATCAATAATTGTGATAAGAAATTTAGATCAAATAAAATTAATTTCTCCCTAGGTAGAGGTTTAGTGAAAATATTCACAAGTTAATTTTGCATATCCACGAGTTGATTTTCCACATCCACATGAGTAATATAAATATCCTTCTTAACAATGTGTTCATAGAGGAAGTGATGGTGTACGTCTATATGTTTGTCTCTACTATGAAATATATGATTATAACAAAAATTAATTGCACTAGTATTGTCACAATATACAAGACAAGCATCATAATACACGTTAAAACCTTGGATATTTGCTTTATCCAAAGGACTTGGGAACAATATATACCAATGGCTATGTATTCAGCCTTAGTCATTGAAAGAGACACTATTCTTTGTTTCTTAGAGAACCAAGATACCATATAGGGTCCTAGAAGGAAGCTAGTGCCACTTGTGCACTTTCTAAAAAATAAGAACCCATCACAATCCACATCTAGGTGGTCAGGGTTAAGTCTCTTGACTTGGGATACCATAATATGATATTAGGGGTCTTTTATGCATACCTCAAAATCCTCTTAAACACTACAATATGAGATTTCATAGAGCTTGATTTAAATATAAGACATGATCCAACACTAAACTTTATATAAGGTCTAGAGTTAGTAAGATATAATAAGCTACTGATCATATATCTCTAGAGCTTCTCATCTATCTTTTCACATTCTTAATATTTATTAAGCTTGGTGGTGTTAGACATGGGGGTATCAATTGGCTTTGTATTGTGCATCCCAAAGCACTTCAAGAGCTCACTTGTGTACTAGATTATTGATGAATTTCCCATCTCTTGTTTGCTTGATTTGAAACCCAAGAAAGAATGCAAAGTCTCCCATCATGCTCATCTCAAATTCACTTTACGTGAGAGAACTAAACTCATTACAAAGATCGATATTAGAACCTCCAAGGATAGTATCATTAACACAAATTATAATAACTAATAAATATTTAGAAGCATGTTTCAAAAAGAGAGTAGACTCAACTTTTCCAATGACATACCATTATCAATAAAATTTTCTTACTAAGCTCTTGCGGATTGATGGGATCCATAAAGAGCCTTCTCTAATAGTTTGACATTATTAACCTGCTTGTCATGTTCATAGATAAGAGGTTGAGGCAAAATGACTTCCTCTACTAACTCTTCATTTATAAAGAAACTTTCAACATTCCTTTGATAAAGCAAAAAAAAGTATGGCTAAGAAAGGCAAGAAGCATTCTAATAGAGTCTAGTATAGAAACAAGATAATAAGTTTAATCAAAGTCAATACCTTGATGTTGATTGTAACCTTGTTCTGCTATCACTGCCTTGTTTCTTACCACTTTTCCATTTTCATATATCTTATTTCATTAGACCCCACTTGGTGCCATGATCTTTTTTGTCCTTTAGTCTTGGCACTAGATTCCACAACTTGTTCTATTTGAACTTCTCAAGTTCTTATTACATGGATACAATCCATTTCTCATCATCAAGGGATTCTTAATATGACATTATTTGGTTCAAGTTGGGAGATGAAGGAATTACTTACCTATTTGTTGTAGTAAGAAATCCGTTTCTTCACTCTTCAAAAGGATTTCCTATGATTAGCTGTTTTGGATGATCTTTTGTAAAGCAGGGAGTGTGATCCTTTTTATTCTTCTTGGGATCATTCTTACTCAAACACCTCTTTTCCATTGTTGTTGATGTCTAGATATTTTAATATTGGAATCACATCATCTAGCATATCATCATAAAGAACATTCTTGGAGCTATAGGGGTTAGTTTCAACAAACATTGATAGATTCTTATACTTTGGATCAATCAGTGTTAAAGATTCTATATGCTCTAATTGTAGTAGTGCTATATCCAATAAAGAAAGATGTAATATTTTGCATACAAGTTTTTGAGAATTGTTTGGTGTTCAAAACAAAACATGGACAACCAAAAACATTAACGAAATCAATAGTTGGTTTTCTACCACACCATAACTCATAGGGGGTCTTTCTTAAGAGTAGGACGAGTGAAAATTTGTATTGCACAAAACAAGCAGTACTGACGGCTTCGACCCAAAACTTCTTGGGAGTGTTTTACTCCAAGATCATTGTCCTAGACATATATTACAAGAACCTACTCATTTTCTCTACATCCCATTTTGCTAAGGTGTATGGCGGGGGACAAAAGTTTTGCACATAACTGAATTCATCACAAACCTTTTCAAGCAAATAATTTTCAAACTCTACCCCATGGTCATTACAGATAGAGTCTATTCAATAAGATGCTTTATTTACAATACATTTATGAAAAGATGAGAAAACATCAAGAGTATAACTTTTCAAAAACAAAAAGAAAGTCCAATAAAAATGAAAAAAGTCATTGACAATCTTGAAATACTAGCTACCACGAAGCATTTGAGTCCTCAAAGGTCCAAATAATTCAATGTGAAGAAGTTTAAGAACTCTTTTAGTGTTAAGGATTCCTTTGGACTTGAAGGGAGACTTGGTTTTCAATCCTTATCTGCAAGGTTGGAACTCATCATCCTTGTCAAATTCCAATTTAGTTAAAAAATGATGCATCCTTGACAAAGTCCTTTAATAAATTCCTTTTTTTCAACCTTTTCAATTAATGCATATCTACATGACCAAGCCTACAGTGCCACAAAGATATATCATTCTTATCTACTATAAGGAACTTACCAACAATATGCTTAAGTGAGCTAAGAACAAACATATAAAGATTATTGATTCTAGTTCCTTTATATATGAAATTGTAAGTGAGGGAATCTAGAAGCAAGCATTCTAATGAGGTAAAACAACATGATAAACATTATCACATAATTGTAAAATACTATTTAAATTATGATGTAGGCCATCCACAAGAAGTACAATCTTTTTGCAAAGTGAATGACCAACATGACCCTCACCTACCACTTTGCCTTTCTTATTATACCCAAAAGTTATCGATCCACCTGTACTCCTTGTGAAGCTATTGAAGTGGCTCTTTTCTCCAATCATGTGCTTGGATCATCCACTATCAACTATCCATTTATCATTAGCATACAAGGAAAGGAAAGGTTGGTGCCCAATTAAGACTTTAGGATCCAAGGTTAGCTTGGGGACCCAAATCATCTTAGAATTGGTCCTATTATTCTTTTAAGGACAAGAAGGTAAAATAATGACCATCACTTGTAATGAACACAATCCATATTGGTGTTTGAGCTGAAAGACTCTCTATGAACATAGTTTCTTACCATTTTTCTTTCTCTTTTCTCTTTTAGCCACTCTCAAATCCCAAACCACTTCTAGCCACTTGTTGAGTAGAGTTCTGTAGGACTTCATTGAGGGGACTTTTCCATTTTAGAAATTCTTAAATAGGTGCTCTAAGTATACGTTGTCATCACTAAGAGTAATAATGGTACAAGAATGACTAGCAATAGCATATTGAGCATGCAAGATATTGACCTCTAAACATAGGGGTTTCACTAAGTAAGAATCCTTTTCAAGAGTAATACTAGCATCTTTAGTATTCAAGATAGGTCTAGGTTCAAGTTCGTTAACTTTGGCAAGAAATCTAGCATTTTTAGTTCTAAGAAGAGTGAGTTCATCAAGATATGTTTGGTTTTCATTTTTAAGCACATTAATTTGCTTTAGATAAATACCATTTTCAATTTCTACACCATTTATAGAAGTTCAAGATTTAGATAATGGTCTTGCAAAGTATCTATGGTACCCCTCAAAGTATTTTCGTTTTTCTCAAGAACTTCTATTCTAGCATACACTTCATCATTTTTTTCCTAATCTTTTGATTTTAGACTTGCACTTAAGAATGAGAAGAAATAGAAGCATGATAGTTTCAATAAGAACATCTTTATAAAGTTCATATTGTTCATCTCACTTACCCTCAACCATCTCCTTACTCATTCTTTCCACGAGTGCCATGTGGCATTCATCTTCATTTGAGCTTGAATCACTTGAGGAAGGCTCTTCCCAACTGGCATGGGCTGTTTCCGTTCCCTTTCTATATTTTTGTCCCTCTTCTTGTATATACCTTCCTTGTGATAATACTTTATGAACGTGACTTCTCTACCAAAATTGGTGCTTAATCAAGCATGCATTTTGACATGTTTTATGAAAATTTTGGATAAAGTGGCTAAAATAGCCTTTGTGCATTAATGTTTCACATTTTACATATACTGAAATTTCTCTATTTTATTAATTGCCTAATATAATGTTGCCTAAATGACAGACATGACCTAGCCATATGGAATCAAGTTGGTACCACTGACTTTTTTGGTGGTGCAAACATGAAGAAAAATGGGAGAATGGCCGAGAAAAAGAAGGGGAAGAGGCAAACTACATCTCAATATCAGTTAAACTCAGTGTCACCAAGACTAGAAACCCTAATGCACTGCCAAATAGAGAAGTCAGTGGAACCAACATATGTTAGTGGAACCAAAATTAAACTGACAAGCGTGATCATCTAGAGGTGCATCTAATGTTCCACAAGCAAGTGGTATAATTTTTCCCTATATAAATTAAAAGGAGGTGCTACCACCTTGAGGCATATTGATTGAGTGCCAAACATCTTGCCCATAGGCAAGACATACCATATAGGGGAATCTCATCTAGAGGCTATTCCAATGCCTGTCCTTGGAGGAATCATAGTCCAAGAAGGAAGAAATGGAGAGACCAACATGATCTTGTGGGTGTTTTTTGTGGCTTTCTTCTACATTCCTCCTTTTAATTCATTTTTGAAAATGAGGGGCTACACCCCATTCCTTAGGACCCACATGTAGCCTGATGTTATTTCGTGCACATTTTATACCTTAATTTGATACAATATATTCTTCTACTTTGGATTTTGAGAAAGAAGAATCTTAATTGATACAATATATTCTTCTTCTTCAGATTTTGAGAAATAAGAATCTTAACTGTTCTAAATATTACTAATCACCCTAAATTATAATGAATTGCTAAAGTGACATTTAGAGTTATAGAACCATTTACTATTTATGATAGATCCTCATACTATTTTGGATTTTTAACTACTATGAAAGTGGGTTTGACAAATGGAGAATCCATCATGATCACTTTGTATTAAGCTCCAGAGATAGCTTGTAAAAACTAATCTTTTGTACCAACACTGCAAAAGTGGGTTATTGATTAGATTAAACAATATACTACGCCATGAAAGTGGGTAGTACAAGCTACATATTCTAAATCCATAATCAAGTTGTTTTGACATGATAAGTCACATGCTTATATTAACAACATGGTGAAACTAATACCTAAGGGATCCATCAATTTGATCTTCTTTTCTATTTACTTGTTGCATTTTTTTCTTACTATTCTTAGTTTCTAATAAACCAATCAACCTTATCAATAGGTTTAGTTAATATGCTCTAGTTATTAGTAGTCTTTAGTTTTCTCAATTCCATGAGTTTGATATCTAGACGTCTTTGAGTCCCTTACTACTTTAGCACATACACTTGCATTTAGCACACCCATTTAAGTTGTGTCAATCCTCCTTATTCTGGATTCTCTTATGGTGATGCTTCTTGGATTTTGGCATTCATTCTTGTTGTCCTCTTTTGTCCACACTAATATCACCTACAATTAAAGGAGGATGATTTACCCTTGAATTGGTTTCCCTTAGAGTAGTGGGATTCATGGTCACTAGGGGACCCATCTTCAGTTGATGAAGGAGAAGTTTGGCTCCTGATTTGTGCTTGAACATGTGCTTGAACTTGGGCTTTTAAAGTAGCCTCCTTCTTCTTCTTGTAGTCCTTTTCTTCTTCTATTTCTTCTTCCTCTTGTGAGTTGAGTCTTACCTCATAGCCTTGAAAATGTTCTATTACTTCTTCAATAGGGAAAACAAAGGGGGTATTGGTTTCTTCTATGGATATGACCCTCTTGTATTAGCATCTAGGTAGTGAGTGAAGGATCAAGCAGATGACCTTTCCTTGATCCATGACATGACCCAAACATGCAATTTTACTCATAAGAGTGTTGATCCTAGCATAAATTTCAGCTACACTTTCTTTCTTTTCCATCTTGAAGAATTAAAAGAGTTGGGTGATCATATAGACCTTGATTTCTTTGACTTTCTTCATCCCTTCATAGGTAATTCATACCTTCTCCCAAATATCATGAGCTTTTTCCCAAGAATAGAAATATTAAACTCAATTGGAGTGAGAGAGGAGTAGAGAAGGATAACTTCTCTAGCATGAGTTGCTCCTTCTTCATTCTTTCCTCATTCCATGTGGTCATATCTCCTTCTGGTGGTGTGTTGGGGAGACCCATATGCTTCCACATTCCAAAGATCATACCTTGTATGTAGAACTGCATCCTTCTCTTCCAATGGAGGAAGTTTATGCCATAAAATATGAGGGGACTCATGGAGAATCCACCCTCTATGTTGAGAGAACCAAGTAGGTTTTTTCTCATATTCTCTTACTCATGGGAGCAGTATGTTGGAGATGACCTTTCTCTAATACCACTTGTTTGAGAAAAGGGCTATAAAGGTGGAGGGAGTGAATATAGCTAAAAGTACTTGCACACAACTTGTTAGACCTTCAAGGTATATTAAAAGAGTGCAAATAAATAAGAATATCAAATATGAGACAAATTTAACATGCTCAATGGAACACAAACACTAATAGTGGTTTCAACAACTAAACTTAGAGATGTAATCCACTACCTAGAGAGGTCAACCTCTAAGCTTTGTAACTATGAGCAAGCACCCACTTATATTCAATTATAAGAGATACATAAAATGACCACCCTTTTCCATATTTAACAATACCAAGGACTTACCTATCCATCTACCATTAGTCTTCAACCTTCACCGAGAGTCTTCAGCCTTCACCAAGGTCTTACCCAGTCTTAAAGAGGATCTTTGACCTTGAATCCTTCATACCCTTCTTCAAGTAAACAATCTTCTATTCACCAACTTTGAGAGAATTGAATTGGGGGAAGGAAAATTTAAGATATTGATAATATTACATTGAATTAGTCTTTTGAAGAAACCCTAGATCACTCACAATGATAAATGGAATGTAATCAAGCTTGAGAATTATTAAGAGACTCTAGGGGATTTTAATACCACTACATCATATAAGAATGAAACACAATTTGGAATGATGTATAAAGGTCTATATATATATATATATATATATATAGAGAGAGAGAGAGAGAGAGAGAGAGTTGCGGGTACCCACTAGCTAGTAGACTATTTAAGTTCAAATTCTATCAGTTTAAGAGAGGATAGTAGAGATCTTTGAAGAGTTGTTTCTTATATGTGTATAGATGGAGAGGTTTGGGTTCCTTTTATAAGAGTACATGGAGTATTATGGGAAATGACAAAATGGAAAAGTGTGACGTCCATGACACCTAAGGAGTTAGGTGCACACTAGAAAGATCTTTGAGGACACATAATCTATATGTGGTGTTCATAATCAGTGAGGTGTCTTACTTATTAATCAAGTCAATTTTTGTAAAAAGAAAAGAAAGATGATCACGTGGAATGAGGGAGATGTTTTTCAAAGGTCATGGAGATACATGTGGGGTGGAGAGTTTATGTTCTAAAGTGGTCTTAATTAGTGGTAGAAATTATAAGAAAGTTAATAAATAAATTATAAAATTTATTTCTAAATTACATAAATAATGGATTATGTGACAAAGTCTTGGGACGTGTGCTTGAATAATAGAAGTAAGGGATACAATTATAAATTCTAGTTTTGATGAATATATATTCACCAATAAAGTTTGTTATCATCAATCCATTTATTATCTTTATTAATTAGTTTTCCAAAACTAAGTCATCAATGAAAATACCTTCAAGGTATGTTTTTCAATCAAATAAACTCAATTCTGAGTAAGGAAACCTACTAAAAATTCAAACTAAGTCAGTGTACTTGATTTCTATTGTTTTCTAAATCAATTCATCAACATAGAAAAATCATTATTGTTAAGTAAATTAATATTTATTATTATTTTATTTCATTATTATTTTAACTATATATATATCTCTGTGTGTGTAAGAGGATTCTAAGTAAAAGGGAAAATCATTACATTCACCACTCCTATAAAAAAACTTCATCCTAAAAAATATCTAAAAGATTACCAAAAAGATTCAAATTTTTCTTTTGCATATCAGATTCTAACTCCGTGTAGCCTCTTCATGGCCATGATATTTCCATAATCTTTGACAAAAAGTGCTTCTATTTCTGAGTTGTTGCTCTTTTCTAGATAGTATTCTGATAGGTACCCTTTACATATGAAATGCTCTTGTAATTCCACTGATTCTAATTGAGTAATATGTGATTGATCATGAATGTATCTATTTAGCATAGATACATGAAACACATTATGGAAATTATGGTACATAATAGGCAAGTCTAGTTTATATTCTTGACAACCTACTTCTTTGGTTATCTAAAAAGGACCAACATATCTCTAGTTTAGATTTTCTTTCTTTCCCCATTTAATGGCTCCTTTGGTTGGAAGCACCTTTTTTTTGGTCTACGTTGGAATAACCTTTACGTATATAAAATCACCATTTTTGAATTTGACTTCTCTCTTTTTTGCATTAGCATATTGTTTTTTTCTATTCAGGGTTGCTTATAGTCCCTTTTGAATCGACATCACTTTTTCTGCACATTGTTGTACTAGATCAGGTCCTAGGACCTTAACTACTCCGACATCATCCCAACTTATATGCAATTTGTATGATCTTCCATATAATGCTTCTTAGGATCCATTTGGATGCTATCTTGATAACTATCATTGTAAGGAAATTCATCCAATTGAAGATGTTCATCCCAACTTCCTTTCCATTCTAAGGTACATGCTCTAAGCAAGTCTCCTAGTATTTGAATTACTCATTCAGATTGCTTATTAGTTTGGGGGTGGAAGGCTATGCTAAAGTTCAATTTTGTCCCCAATGCTTCTTGTAGTTTCTTCTAAATTTTGGATGTAAATCTAGTGTCCCTATCAGATGTTATAGATACAGGCATGTCATGTAGATGAACTATCTCCTTTGTATATAATATAGGTAGATTGTCCATAAAATATGTGATCTTCATATGCAAAAAGTGAGATGACTTGGTTAGTCTATCTAAATTCACCATATCGTATCATTTCCTTTCTTTGTTTTAGGTAGACCTATGAAAAAGTCCATAGTGATACGTTCCCATCTCCATTCTAGAGGTTTCAAAATTCCCCCAGGTCTTTGATGTTCAGATTTTACTTGTTGACAATTTATACATCTAAGAAAATAATCTTCTACTTCTTTGTTCATATTAGCCCATAAAAAATATTTCTATAGATTCTTATACATCTTAGTCATTCTAGGAAGAATTGAGTACCTTGTTGAATGCGCCACATCTAATATTTTCTTCTTAATATCTAATGAATTCGTTACCCAGATTATAATATCAAACCAGATTTCCTTCTTTCCCAAGAGTCAATCTACTACTAGTATTTTCATATTGCTTTTTTGCAGTTACATATTTAGATTTTCTTTTTGTACTAATAAAAAATCACCCTTTAACTGAAAATTTACTGAGAGTGTTGAAATGGACTTTTTCTATTTTGATCATTGATTTTCACCTTTCCATTTCCTCTATCAACTTCCACTCTAGCATTATCATAGTTGACACAAATAAGATTTTCTTTCTACTTAAAGCATCAACCACAATATTTGCTTTTCTTGGATGATAAGAGATTGTAAGATCATATTGTTGCATGTATTCCATCCATCTTCTTTGACTTAAGTTTATATATTATGGAGTCATGATATATTTTAGACTTTGATGGTTAGTAAATATCTCCACATGCACCCCATATAGATAATGACACCATATTTTTAGAGCATGTATCATGACATCCAACCTTAAATCATGTGTAGGATAATTCTTCTCATGTGGCTTAAGTTGTCCAGATGCATATGCAACCACCCAATATTTTTGCATAATAACACATCCTAAGACAACTATAGAGGCATCAAAGTATGTGATAATTGATTTCCCATCTCATGATAAGGTCAAAATAGGAGCAGAGACCAATTTCTTTTCTATTTCATGAAAATTGTCTTCATATTCTTTGGTCCATTAAAAAGGTATACCTTTCCTTGTTAACTTGGTCATATGATTAGCAAGCTTTGAGAAATCCTTGATGAATCTTATATAATAACTAGATATTCCTAACAAACTTCATATTTTTGATACTTATTTTGGAGGATTCCAACTCATCACCTCTTCAACCTTTTCTAGATCCACTGGTATTCCCCCAGAAGATATAACATGTCCCAAGAAATTTACCTTTTCCATCAATAATTCACATTTGGAAAATTTTACATGCACTTTAAATCGCTCTAAAGTTTCTAGAACAACTCTTAAGTGTCTTCCATGATCCAATTGAGAATATACCAGAATGTCGTCAATGAATACTATAACAAATATATTGAGGAAATCCTTGAAACCAAATTCAAAAGATCCATGAATATCGTTGGAGCATTAGTCAATCCAAATGGCATTACCAAGAATTCATAATGCCCATAGCTAGATTATAATATAGTTTTAGGTATGCCAAATTGCTTTATTCTTAGTTGGTGATATCTTGATCTTAAATCAACCTTAGAAAATGTTCTTGTAGACTTAACCTAATCAAATAGGTCATCAATTCCACATAATGGATATATGTTCTTAATAATAGCCTAGTTTAGCATTCTATAATCTATACACATGTTATTCATATCATCCTTTCTCTTAAAAAATAGAATAAGAGCTCCCAAGGAGAAAAACTAGGGTAAATTAAACCTTTATGTAATAATTCATCTATTTGTTTCTTTAAATTAGCTACTTCTGTAGGGGGCATATAGTAAGGTACTTTTGATATTGGTTGAGTTATGACTAAATTTATGCAGAATTTGATCTCTCTTTCTGGTGGTAACCCAGGAAATTCATCAAAAAAAACTTCTAGATATTCACATATATTCTTAATTTCTTCAAAAAACTTTCCTTTTCCTTTTTCTTTGTCCAAGGATGCTAGAAAGCTAGTGCAACCATTAGAAATCTTCATGTAAGACTTATGAGAAGATATCAAATTTATTTGTACACATTCCTTATTCCCCTTGATTACTACCTCCTTTTCCCTAGATATATAGATAATGATGGTCTTAACATGTCAGTCTATTATTACTTAATAATTATATGGCCAATCCATTCCCAAAATAATAGCTAACCCTTACATATCTAAAACCACCATATTAGATGGGAAGTTCATCTCTTCCATAATCAGTGGTATATCTTTTACTACAAAAGTGGCAACATTCAATGTTTCAAATGGTGTTTTAAATTCTAGATCATATCTCATAGAATATAAAGACAGAGATAACTTACTAGGACAAAGTTTTGAAATGCGAGAACAAGCAGAACTAGAATCATATAATGTCTTCAAAGAAACTCTGTGATAGGAAGCAATACCTTCAACAAGTTTATCTAGTGCTTTAGGTTCTTCAGCATTTACTGACATCACTCTACTAGTCACTCTCTGTTGATTATTGGACGGGGACTTACTTCCTTAGTTTTGTTTGAGACAAGGTACATGGTGGTATTAATTAGGATGATACTAATTATTTTTGTGTTTATTCATGAGCTTTGGGCAATAGAACTTAGTGTGGCCTCTATTCTTACTATGTTTACAATGTTGCATATAAGAACTTGAAGATTCTACTATTTCCCTCTTGTTTGTCATCAAACTTCCTTTTTGAAGATTGTGTTTGAGTAACATATTCATGTGCTATTAGTTTGTTTGATGCCTCTATAATGATAGTTCTATCTATAGACTTTAATTGTAGAGGAACTATTTTAGATTCCAATTTAGGAAATATCCCTTCTAAATCTAGATTCCCTCATATCTTTAGAAATTAATAATGAACTTGCATATTCCCCAATCTTCTAAATATGGTGGTGCATTCAGCTAGACTCATTCTCCTTTTTTGTTTCAGAATCATGAATTTTTTTCCCTGTATATGATCAAGAAAATATTTCTTATCAAATTCCTACTTGAAAGATTCCTAAGGAACATACTCTATACCTTTGGAATTGATAGTATTAGTGTTATACCATCATATCTTAGTATCAACATGTAGTTTGAAACTGTCAAAGAGAGTTTTACTTTCTTCAGGATAAAAGAGTACTCTAAATGTTTCTTCCATTTCTGATAACCAAACTTCAACTCCTTTAGGATCATCTCTTCCACTAAAAGAGTTAGGATTCGCACTTAGTAACTTCACCATGTTTGGGCTCTTTGGATGATTAGATATAGGTTGTGAACTTTTTCCATTTCCCCCACTTCATTTTCACCACATAATCTCAATTAACTATATGAGCCTCTACGTAATTTCTACAAATCCAGGTGTTTGCCCCATTGGGTTACTTTCAACTTCAGACCCATCAACCGTATATTCAAACACATATTACACTAATGTTAGGGTCAATGATTTTGAAAATAATATATGTTTAGTTCTTTGAAAGAAATATAGATGAACATAATTTCTTAATTAAAACAAACCCACTTTCATGCTAACACACTTTAATTTTTATGTTTTCTAAAATTATGTCTGAATAAAAGGCATTACAGTGGTTTACTTGTAGTTATGGCTTCCATACATAAAAATTTATTTTATATATTTTTAATGTTTAAATATTGTGTAGGGTCCATCTTGTTGCTCTAATAGCATAAATTCTGTAACATCCTAGAAACCAAGGGCATTATAATTTTATGCCAACTTAGTTTATAAGAGCTATAGAAAATAATCATCAAGACAAAAATGGGAAAAACCCATATCATATTGCATATATAGTAATTTACACAAGTTCAATTTTAAAAGGAAAATTTACATCATTTACATGACCCATGGGTCTAAACAAAGTTGCAAGAAAAAAGGAGCTACTCTAGTCTTAATACTTTCTAGGAACTTTTCAAGGTGGTCTATAAAAGATATTTTATATTTACAAAACTTATTCAACCTATGTCAAGAAAAGGTTTGCCATAACCTAAATGGGAGAAAAATATAATTAGAAAAATGTTTAATCATGTTTTATTGAAAATGAAATAATAATATATGAATACAAATAAAGATGACCTCAAAATAGTCTAAATTTAAGGAGTAAATCAAATTGGGAGACATTAGTTTTATAAACAAGTTTATGTCTATAGCTCTCAGAGAGGGTGTTTCTTCACCCTACTCTGAATGCAACTATTATAACAAATGCTTAGGTAAGAATTAAAGGCACATAGAGATTTCCAACATCTATAATCACTCTAGCACACCCCGGCCACTCGTGCACACTACACGCAAACAAATGGATCAAATTAACCATGCAACAAATGTTCACCTTTCCATGACCAAAGAGCATGATCCTTGCTTAAACTGCCTCTTGGACTTTCATTAGTTCTCATGCTAGTCTTTATAGGAGACTATTCCTTATCACTAACTGATCATGCCTAATTCTACATGACCAACCCAAGTGTGGGCCTTAGCATGGTAGAACCATGACACTCATCCATCTCTGACTCCAAAGGACTTGAATACAGATCCTAAAATCTACAAAACCCTACCTAAGACATTACCGACTCTGTTATCAACACATATCCCATTAAAGGATCATCATAGAAAGGCAAATATCAAAGAAGGACACTAGGATGGTGATAATGTATGGAGGTAAATCATTATTAATTACCTAATATATTTTATGAATGGTCTTTTCCTATGACATCTACAATGTGATTCTTACATGATCATGGTTTCCAATCAAAGAAATCTCCATCATGGTACAAGCAAGAGGTTAGGGGATCCCCCGTACAAGAACAAAACCAATTAAGTAACCCTTTCCTCTTTACTGGCTACAAGAATTAGTGAAACATGCATATAGTCACCTTTAAAATGTCTGATTGGGTCCCATTTTCCAACACAATCACATGATTCAAGAGGAATTAAAGGGGATGAGGTCAAAATAGGGTTTAATAAGATTGTACATATGTCTAAATTAGAGTTTAGCTAGGATTTGACCCTATATTCTCAACATAATAATATAAGTGATAATATGTACAAGTAAAGGAGTAAATACATAAAATAGAGTTTAACTATAATTCGACCCATGAGTTAAAATAGGATAACATATGTGATGGACATGTTAATGAAGGAAATTCATAAAAGATTTGTTTGAGTATATAATTGGTTGAATATATTATGCATACAATTGCTTACTTATGCTACTTCAAGAAAATGGAATCAATATGATAATGTGATAGGATAAAAGAAGATCATAAAGTCATACTTTTTGTGATGTTTTACGATGATATGATACAGATATATGAATAGAGAGCTTGATTTCAAATGATTTCAGTTGTATTTTGAGTTATAATAGAGTCTGAGGACAAGATAACAATAATTTTGTGTAGAGATAGTGTGTATTAGGTCATTAAGAGGCTAAACTATGGTTACTAGAATGTGGATATGAAACCCTAATTTCCACTCATCAAAGAAATGACCCAAACTAGTTTTCTCTTTATCAAAATGGAATTCCTTCTTATGGTGTATGTAACAACCCCGTCTCCCAGTAACCCCCACATAAGGGAGACCAAGAGGTCAGAGCCGTTATCCCAATAAACCGGATCAAAGGTTTGACAAATAATTAGTAATAATTATAAAATTCTACCAAACTATATTGAAAGTTGGTGTAAAATAAAACTTTGCATACCTTTTAAAAACTTTGGACATCTAACTTCTATCCACAGCTTGAATCTATTCTATCTAATCCTCCTTGCGCTTTAATTCTTATTTTCACAATATATCACTTTATTGTTTGTCCTTTTCAATGTTGTACCTAAAATGCCGACAAACAAAATGTTAGTCAACATATATGATTATGCCGGTATGTGGGGAAAAACAAAATTTCACACATAGGTCTAACAACCTAATTATCACAATCAAATTAATTAACAATTCAATTTACATTTTCAATGTGTCAAACTCCACCGCTTTTGCCCTAACCCTGGAATACCCTCTTTAGGGTTTCTCTTTTGCCATTGACTTAAGGTCACCTTATCCATCCTAAGCTTGGTGCCTAGGGTCACCTCTCATGGTGCCCATTAGTCACACAATATAAGCCACCTTCTCTATCCTGAGCTTGGTGGTTGGGGTCACCACTCATGGTACCCATGGGTCTTCCCTCTTGGGCTTGACCTCATTGCATCTTACATCAGGGTGGCATGTAGGTGTGAGAATACACAATATATCATAATTGTGATAATCATAGTGTCTTTATAATTTGCACATATGAACATCCAAATAGATAGGTTACATTCAATGCAATCAAACATCCGGAAAACCTTCGTGAAACTAAAGCAGTTAACCATAAATAACCACATTCCTATTTTGCAGATCTTTATGATAGAATCAACCAACAAGAAAAGAAATCAAATCCAAGCAAGCAAGATTCCTGAAATAACATACAATTTCCTTTTTATTAATATTTACCCAAACCTTCTTGCTTCTTAGGGTTTCCATCCCTCTTTAGATTTTCTACCTCTTTTAGGGTTTCATATACAATTAGGGTTTCGTCGTACTTTTAACATCCTCAAACCCTAATTATACAAAATTACTCACAAACCCTAATTTTCTCATATACTTCTCATAAAAGATCCTAAGATCATCTTTTAACCAAATATCTTGATATTTTCGGATTTCCTCTTCTTTTATCCACTTTTAGGGTTTTTACATATATTATCCGCTGAATTAGGTTTAAAACCCTAAATCACACAATTAATCATTTAAATCAGGTTAAGATTCAACATTATCATATAATAGGTTAATAATACTCGAATTAACCTATTACTACTCATAAAATTATCCATTACCATCAATTAGGGTTTCTAACCCAATTTTAATACCTTTTTCATCAAAATAATATACTTTTACAAAAAGATACATATTCAGGCCTTCAAACTATTTTTATCTTATTCCTTGCATTTTTATGGTCAACTTTCAGGTATAAAGTTTATTCATCTGAGTTTTCTATTAATTTCTATGATTTTAGTAAGGAAAACCCTTTTTCAGTATTAATCGAGCAGAGAGGGAAATTACCAGAAAATCACAGACCGCTAGATCGGTGGACCGGTGATCTGCTCCCTGGATCAGATGGTTCCTGCCACGCATGCCTAAGTTGGCTGCTCCCGCTCTCGCTCATTGGATCCCCACTCGAGATCACGGTGGACCACGATCGGGCGATCGTCGGTCATCGTCTACCTTCAATCACTCGTCAGGCTGCGGTCAACTCCTTGGTTGACTCCGAGCTTCAGGCTGCCAACAAAGAAACATTGTTGCTTGGAAGCCCATCGTCATCGCTTGAACTTGAGAAGCCACTCAATTGCTCGATGCAACTTGACCTTCACTGTAAACGAGTCACCGCCGTTTTTCCACAGCCAGCAGGTTGCAGAGGGGGTAGGTTAGGGTGAAACTCAAAATTGATGTCGTCGCTTGACTCCTCGTTTCTCTCTGCAGTGGCTGGGATAGGAATTAGGTCTGCTGGTGCTCTCAAGTACCCCCTCCCCCCTATATAGCATTGGGTCGGGAAGTCTGACAATTTGGGAACTTCTTCCCTCATCGATGATAGCATGTGAAATTAGGGTCTAGATCCTTCAGATTACTCTCCCGAAGTCGATGGACTGGTTAACTCTCAGATTATCGTCTCAGTCGATGGGAAATTGGATTCCTAGTTTGTCTCCCAATCCCTCTATGACTTGGTATAGATGATACATGACTACCCTTGGATCTGTGGTCCCCTGACCATGCGGGTTATCCAACGGCCATCATCGCTCCCCCAAATCCAATTATCCCAAAATTGATTTAAAAAGATGTTTTAACATGATAACTTGGAAAAATTGTTTCTATTTCCTCAATTAATATTTTTCTCTCAAAATTCATAGGAAACTCCATCTTGGCGTTATCTAACCGATTATTAAATTTGAAAGTCAAATTCCAACGGATGAGAGTGTTTCCTTCACATCCAAGTTATCCATTAATTAAACCAATTTTAATTAATATTTCTTTTTCCTTTTCCATTATCTAATTATCTCAAGTCCCTTGGTTCTCAAGGAACCCTAAAGGTATGAAATCTCCCATTGGGAAATGTATCTTTGCCTTTTTGATTTATATTTAGCCTTTTTCTTATACTTCTCCTTTTATTAGATAAATCCTTTCTCTTTTTCATTCTCTTTCCTTTCAATTATGCTCAATGGCCAACAAAGCCCATTAACAATCAAATAAGGCCATTGCAAACGAAATCCATCAATTCAAACAAATGAATCAACCATTGATTTCATTTATCATTAAAAGAGAATTATACATCTCATTACATTATTTAGAAAAATGAGGTTATAACATCCTCCCCTCCTTATAGGAATTTGGCCCTCAAAATTCAATCAATCAAATAAACAAGTCAAGGTATGCTTTCTCCATATCCGTCTTCAGCTCCCATGTAGCCTCATCCTCTCCATGGTGCTTTCAAAGAACCTTTACCATCTCTATATTCTTACATCTGAGTTCTTTCACCTTGGTATCTAGAATCTGCAAAGGTGACTCAGGATATGTCAGCTTCCCTTGAAGCTCAATAGGCTCAATGCTCAGCACATGGCTCATATCCCATGGTGCTTTCAAAGAACCTTTACCATCTCTATATTCTTACATCTGAGTTCTTTCACCTTGGTATCTAGAATCCGCAAAGGTGACTCAGGATATGTCAGCTTCCCTTGAAGCTCAATAGGCTCAACGCTCAGCACATGGCTCATATCTTGCAATATCGCTTCAGATTGGACACATGAAACACATCGTGCATCATACTATACTGAAGGGGTAACGCCAAATGATATGCAACTTCACCAATCCATTCTAACACCTCAAACAGACCCACATATCAGGGACTCAACTATCCTATGTTCTTGGCTATAGCTCAGAACAGTCAAATTTTCATAAAAACATGCTCTCCCACAATGAAATGCACATCAGTCTACTTCACATCAGCATACAACTTCTGTCAATCCTGGGCTCTCTTTAGCCTTTGCTTGATCAAAGTGACTTTATCAACATACACTTGGAGTTCATCTGATCTCAATAGGGTCCTCTCACCAACATCATCCCAGTAAAGTGGTGAATGACACCGTCTCTCATAAAGATCTTCATATGGAGGCATCCTGATACTGGCTTGGTAGCTGTTGTTGTAGGCAAACTCGGCTAAAGGTAAGTACTGCTCCCATGAGCCACCCCAATTGAGCACACAAGCTCTTAATAGATCTTCAAATGTCTGGATCGTCCTTTCTGAATGATCGTCCGTCTGGGGGTGATAAGCGGTACTAAACTTCAACCTCATTCCAAGTTCCTCTTGAACTTGCTTCCACAACTTGGAAGTAAACTTTGGGTCTCTATCAGAGATGATCGAGCCAGTTATGCCATGCAAACACACTATCTCTCTGATATACAACTCAACTAGGTCTTCCACCTTGGCAGTGGTCTTTAAGGCAAGGAAGTACGCCGACTTGGTAAGATGATCTACCACAACCCATATCGCATCATGACCTTTCTTGGTCCGGGGTAGACCCACCACAAAATCCATGATGATCTGCTCCCATTTCCATTCAGGAATCTCTATTGACTATAAAAGTCCACCGGGTCGTTGTTGTTCATCCTTCACCATATGGCACATAAGACAGCTGGCCACGTATGCCGCAATGTCTCTCTTCATTCCTAGCCACCAGAAAAACCTCTATAGGTCTGTAAACATCTTGGCAGTTCCTGGGTGCACTGTGTACTTAGAGCCACGAGCCTCTTGAAAGATACGCCCCCTATCAGTGAATTCATAGGAACCCATAAGCAATTCTCGAATCTGATCCCTTCGTCTACTCCCACTGAGAGACGAGTCTGTGGCTTCATAATCAAACCTTTCATCTTGTCGAGTTCTCCACTGACCAACTGTGCTTCCATGATCTCACCTAACAACTTAGATTGGATCTGGATATTGGCCATTCGAACTCGGTCTTAAAGTGGTTGTGGAGTCCACTCCACCAGCTCCTCCAAGCTCTTCCACTGACTGGACAAAATAGCTACACACCTGAGATCATTCTGACTCAACGCATCTGCCACGACATTCGCCTTACCAGGATGATAGGCGATGGTGAAGTCATAATCCTTCATATACTCCATCCATCGTCATTGTCATAGGTTAAGGTCTCTATGAGTCAGTAGGTACTTCAGACTCTTATGGTCGGTGAGGATCTCAAAGGTAGCACCGTATAGGTAATTCCACCATATCTTCAAGGCATGGATGATAGCAGCCAGTTCCAGGTCATGCATCAGGTAATTCACCTTGTTGGGCTTGAGCTGTCGGGAGGCATATGCAACCACATGCCAATTTTTTTCCAGCACACATCCAAGTCCCATTTTTGAAGCATCAGTGAATATCATGAAACCCTCATTGCCAGAAGGTAGATTCAACACTGGGGTGGTGGTCAACTTCTCCTTCATCTCCTGGAAGCGAGCTTCACATATGTCGGACCACACGAACTTCACATCCTTCTGAGTTAACATGGTTAGCGGCAAGGCGATCTTCAAGAAATCCTTGATGAAGCGACGGTAGTATCCGACCAACCCCTAGAAGCTGTGAATCTTAGAGGGGTTCTTCGGTGCAGGCCAGTCTCAAACTGTCGACACTTTGGCTGGATTTATGACGATCGTTCCTCCTGAGATGATGTGTGCGAGAAACATGACTTGGTCTATCCAAAACTCACATTTTGAGAACTTTTCATAAAACTTCTACTTTCTCAGGATATTAAGGACTCTACCCAGGTGGTCACGGTGTTGGGCTAGGTCATCCAAGTACACCAAGATATCATCGATGAACACTATCACAAAAGAGTCAAGGAAAGGCTGAAACACACTATTCATAAGGTTCATAAAGACACTGGGGGCATTGAACAATCCAAACGACATGACCACAAACTCATAGTGGCCATATCGGGTTCGAAAAGCCATTTTTGGCTTATCCTCACTTCTCACTCTCACCTGGTGGTAACCTGACCTCAAATCAATCTTGGAAAAGACTCGAGCTGATTTGAGTTGGTCAAACATGTCATCTATTCTAGGCAAGAGCTACTTGTTCTTAATGGTTGCTTGGTTGATCATTTGATAGTCAATACACATCCGAAGCGACCCATCCTTCTTCTTCACAAAGAGGACTTGTGCTTCACATGGTGATGTACTGGGTCAGGTAAAGCCTTTATCCAACAACTCTTGCAACTGGGTTTTCAATTCAAGCAACTCAGCAGGGGCCATTCTATAAGGTGACTTAGATATAGGGTTAGTCCCGGGAGCTAACTCAATGGAGAAATCTACCTCCCGCTCAGGGGGAATCCCTGATAGATCATCCGGAAACACATCCACATACTCCCAAACCACCTCTATCTCCTCTAAGGATCGCCCCTTAGCTTCAGGTTTGGTAACTATGGCTAGGTAGGCTCGACAACCCTTAGATATCATCCGCTCAGCTTTCAAGGCAGACACATAAAGGCTGGTAGTCGCATCTTTCCTTCCTTGAATGGTGAAGGGTGGATTGTCGGGTTTCCTAATAAGGATCTTCTTCTCTCTACAGTCAATCTGGGCCCTACAGGTGTAAAGCCAATCCATACCGATGATCACATCAAAATCATTCATATCGAGGTGGATGAAGTTAGTGGGAAGCTCATGGTTCAAATACTTAACTGACAAGACAGGGGTTTTCAAAAGAGATGTATAAATATGACCACTTGAGGTTGTGACATCCAAAACATAATCTAAATCCTTGATGTCCAAACAAAGCATAGTTGCCAGATTTCTCGAAATAAAAGTATTAGTAGAACCAGAATCAAAAAGTGCTTTTACATTTTGTCCCATGACTTCCAGCAAGCCTACATAGTTCATACCATATCAGAAAGTTATTACATGATCTACTAAACTAAAAGGAAAACTCTATGGGTTATTACCATCGATCAGCATATTAGCATTTGCCTGAGATTCTTCATTATCGATGGAGAACACTCTAGCTTGCCTCCTTTCTCCAGTAGGGGGTCCTCCGGCTGGTGCTCCACCTCCCGCTGGGGGTGATACTGCCACCGGTTGTGCTGCTACTGGTCCTCTTGGATCAGGCTGAGGACAGTTGGAAATGAAGTAACCCTCTTACTGGCAACGATAGCACACCCTCTTCTTGAAGCGACACTTCCCATGATGTGACCGTCCACATGTGCGACACTTCAGAAAGTGATTCTCACCACGTGGCTTGCCTTTGTGTCCAAGCTTTCCTTTATTGTGGTTGTGCCCTTGTCCCTTCTTGTGCTCATTCTTCTGCCCCTGAGCTCCTTCACTGAAGCCCATGTATCTGTTGGAGGGGTTCTGAGCAGGCATCACCATCCTTTCCATGTCCAAGGTGGTGTTGTAGGCTTCGAAAAAGGTCTTCGGCTTACTAGTCATCACATGAGGCTTGATGGAAGGGTGCAGATGCTCTATGAAGTGGTCCACCCTCCTCTCTTCGTCCATCATGTGTCCGAAACATTCTAGGATGCAGATCTTGTCACCAAAGTCCGCAATTGACGAGCTTCCTTGAGTCATGTTGGTGAACTTTTGCTCCTTCTCCTTCTTAGCTGAGACGGGGATGAATCTGGCAGTGAAGATGGTCTTGAAGTCGGACCACGCCATTGGTTCTTCGCTTAAGTCTCTTCCCGTGACATGGTTCTCCCACCATATCTTGGCTGCTCCTTCTAGAAGGTGAGTAGCAAAAAGAACCTTCTTCTTCGGCTGTACCTCAAGCATACGGAATCCATTCTCGACTGCTAACATCCATGCTTCTGCTTTGTTGACCACCTCAGACTTATTTTCTCCCCATAACTTCTCGACGTTCATCTTGATGAAGTCCAGGATGGTGACTCGCAATCGAGGATGAACGAGAGGAAGTTCTCTGTTCTCATCTCTTGCTATGTCTCTGAGAGCCAGATCACTGATAGCCTCAGTCAGCCGCTTCTATTGCTCCATCCATATAGCATTAGTGGTGTGAACCACCATAGTCGGTTCCAGACCACCAGATTGGTCCTCCTCCATATGGGATTATTCCTCATACATTGGTTCCTCTTCCTATTCCTTCTCTGAGTCTTCATAGGGTATCCGATTAGGGTTGGGGATATCTCCTTCAACTTCTTCTGGTCCCTTCCTCTTCTTTGAGGATTCACTATAGGGTATCAGATTAGGGTTGGGGATCTCGCCTTCAACTTCTTCTAGTTTCTTCCTCTTCTTTGAGGATTCACTACCATGGTTCCTATGTCTCTTAGTGGAAGATCCCTTCCCCTTGCGGGAAGGCCCACCACCATTGGAGACATCCAGGATAGCAATGGTCTTCACACGATCCATCTATATAAGCATACAAATAGACCTTTAGTCTATATTTAACTAATTATACTTATGTCGATTCCATCTTATTTACATATCTTTTATTAATTTGGTGGAGGATTCCTTAAACCTTATCAACCTTACCCATACCTCAAGAGGGTGAGGAAGAGAGAGAAAACTCTAATCCTTAAAATTCTTAATGGAATTTGAGTTGAGAAGGGATGAACGAGATGAGAGAGTCCTAAAGGTATCTTATTTTGAGTCAGATCCTAAGACATTGGCTAGGCAGTTACACAAATCCGGGAGTCCTTGTATTCTGACTAGCGGTGCAGAGGAAAATATTGCTAGCCCCCAGACGTGATCCTTTTCTAGACACCTCTGTCTTTTGGAAAATCCTCTAATAACTCCCTCAGTTCTACGAAATTTGTAAAATTTAATAATTACTAAAGATTAAATGAGGAACCGATGCTCTGATACCAAATGTAACGACCCCGCCTCCCAGTAACCCCCACTTAAGGGAGACCAAGAGGTCAGAGCCGTTATCCCAATAAACTAAATCAAAGGTTTGACAAATAATCAATAATAATTATAAAATTCTACCAAACTATACTGAAAGCTGGTGTAAAATAAAATTTGCATACCTTTTAAAAACTTTGGACATATAAATTCTATCCACAGCTTGAATCTATTCTATCTAATCCTCCTTGCACTTTAATTCTTATTTTCACAATATGTCACTTTACTAGTTGTACTTTTCAATGTTGTACCTAAACTGCCGACAAACAAAACATCGGTCAACATATATGATTATGCTGGTATGTGGGGACAAAAAAAATTTCACACATAGGGCTAACAACCTAATTATCACAATCAAATTAATTAACAATTCAATTCACATTTTCAATGTGTCAAACTCCACCGCTTTTGCCCTAACCCTGGAATACCCTCTTTAGGGTTTCTCTTTTGCCATTGACTTAAGGCCACCTTCTCCATCCTGAGCTTGGTGCCTAGGGTCACCTCTCATGGTGCCCATTAGTCACACAATATAGGCCACCTTCTCTATCTTGGGCTTGGTGCCTGGGGTCGCCACTCATGGTGCCCATGTGTGTTCCCTCTTAGGCTTGACCTCATTGCATCTTACATCAAGGTGGCATGTAGGTGCGAGAATACACACTATATCATAATTGTGATAATCATAGTGTCTTTATAATTTGCACATATGAACATCCAAACATATAGGTTGCATTCAATGCGATCAAACATCCAGAAAACCTTTGTGAAACTAAAGCGGTTAACCATAAATAACCACAAACCTATTTTGCAGATCTTTGAGATAGAATCAACCAATAATAAAAGAAATCCAATCCAAGCAAGCAAGCAAGATTCCTGAAATAATATACAATTTCTTTTTTATTAATATTTACCCACACCTTCTTGCTTCTTAGGGTTTCCATCCGTTTTTAGGTTTTCTATCTCTTTTAGGGTTTTGTATGCAATTAGGGTTTTGTCGTACTTTTAACACCCTCAAACCCTAATTATACAAAATTACTTACAAACCCTAATTTTCTCATCTACTTCTCATAACAGATCCTAAGATAATCTTTTAGCCAAATATCCTCATATTTTAGATTTCCTCTTCTTTTATCCACTTTTAGGGTTTCTACATATATTATCCACCGAATTAGGTTTAAAACCCTAAATCATACAATTAATCATTTAATCAGGTTAATATTCAACATTATCATATAACAAGTTGATAATACTCAAATTAACCTATTACTACTCATAAAATTATCCATTACCATCAATTAGGGTTTCTAACCCAATTTTAATACCTTTTTCATCAAAATAATATACTTTTGCAAAAATATATGGATTCATGCATTCAAACTATTTTTATCTTATTCCTTGCATTTTTCTGATCAGCTTTCACGTATAAAGTTTATTCATCTGAGTTTTCTATTAATTTCTACGATTTTAGCAAGGAAAACCATTTTTCAGTATTAATTGAGCAGAGAGGGAAATTACCGGAAAATCGCAGACCGCTAGATCAGTGGACTTGTGATCCACTCCCTGGATCAGACTGTTCCGGCTGCATGCACCTAAGTTGGATGCTCCCTCTCTCGCTCGTTGGATCCCCTCTCGAGATCACGGTGGACCACCCTTTTGTTTCATCAAAAATAAAAAATCCTTTTGTGAAGTAAATGAATATTTTATTTTGTTATTATTTTTATAATATTATTTTATTATATATAATTCTAAATAAAAAAGTAGGTTATTACATACTATGCCAGTTAGCATCTTAGCCAATGATTATGCATGATTAAGCAATCAACTTGTCAATCAAGATGTGTTCCAGGACAATCCTGAGTGATGAAAAGTGTTGTGATGCATTTGATCACATTGTGTTAAAGTGCATAAATTATCAAACAAAACTATTTTAATTATCATTTAAGATCAATTACAAGTCATAGAGTCATTACAAATGATTTAAATAGAAATCTAAGTGAAATTATATGTATTCTTTAATTATTATTTTTGTGGTTATGACTTACAATTTCACAAACTAGGATTTGTGATTTTCTGAGTGTACTTTATAATATGTACTTATCTTAAATGAAATGTTAGATATGCATGAATGGAATGGTGAAGTCATCATAAAAATATGGACAATGTATAACCCTGAAGTCAAAAAGCAACCAGTAAATAATAGTATGGACTCCAAAAAATTAAAACTCATCAACAAAGGAATCTACATATGAATTAGCATATATGTAAAAGGTATTATATTCTCCATATATTGTTCTAATAAGCCTTCTATCTATGATAAATGTAATTATTGCGGTACAAAAGTCCATAATTAAAGTGAGTGCACCACTCTTGACAAGGAAGAAAATAAATTCATGAAGTTTAAGGAAAAGAGAAAGGACAAAGGAGAAAAGTGTAACATACTGGAACATGCCCCCTTACTCCTCAAATGCTAATCCAAAGAATTATATAACAAAGGGTATACTTCTTAGTTTAAACTCAAAAAAGGTATATATTTTACCCTTTACTTGGGCATAAAAGAGATATAAGGGATAACAGAGAGTTGCTTGTTTTCAATTGGAAAAATAATATCACTAAATATAATTAGAAAAGAATTTGGAATTAAATAATGGATGTAGTTGCATATAAGAGTTAAGGAAATTCAGTCTTGTGAAGATAATCCTAAAAAGAAATTAACATCAACATATTATCCAAAATAGTTATGTGGTAGACAGATACGGAAATAAAACCCTTCAACTCAATTTTCACTAGATAGCTTAGTAAAGAGTCTCAAAATAAGAAACTAAAGGTAAATTCTAGATTGTCATGTTTTAGTTAGCTTGTGGGCCAAGTTTTACATTAATTAAAATCATAGATACCTTAATTTCATTAAGGAAAGAAACTATAATTTTAAGTCTAAAATATTAATGATATAACGGAATACCCAAAAAAGGAAACCAACAAAAAAATAAACTATCTTAGGTATTAATAATTAGTCTAGTTGACAAATCTCACTTTAATTGGAAAATGATAGATTCCATAAGTGAATTTAACAAAGTAATGCTAAAAGGACTCAAATTAATTAAATGACCTATTAAACATTCCAAAAAATGAAAGTTGAGTTCATATTCAGATTCTACACACTTCAATTAGTATGGGTGAAAATTTTGATTAGCATTTAATGCTTCTAGCTACATAAACTAATTTTTGGAAAGAATATAGACTAAATATGCCACAGAAAGATTAATTTTGAGTTATTTAATTCCATTTCCTATAGTTTATGATTTATTCAGTCACATTGGTTTTCCTTATTCATTTGAATGTAGACTCTCCCACTATCATCTAGTTCTGAACGTGTGGTCCCTCACCTTTCTTAGACCTCATCCTATTTAAGCAAGTCTGACTATTTTGGAAGAATGTAGTGTAGGTTTTTACATGATGCTTTCTCTCTTATCTCTCAGTCTTGTTCCCTGATCTCCTCACCATTGCATTCCTTATTCAATTCCACACCTTTCCATCCTCAATTTTCTAGGGTTTTAATGTCCCGAACCTTGAAGAAATGAGTTCCTCTATCCACTCCCCTATTTTCTTTCCATTTTATTCTCCTCACCTCTCTAGGATTTTTGACCCATACAAATATATCCTAGAACATTTGAGATATCCCTTTAATCGATTTTTTCCAGCTCATTTTGCCTTGATCACTCCAGATCCTATCTTCCCTACACAACCTACATGTGCCTTCCACCTAGGTCCTATATAGGGAATTTGGACTCGTATAGCTTAGCATGATGGATGTGAATTATTACTTGTACTTTGTTGAAGATATTTAGGCCTCCAATCCCCCTCTAAAGGTACTACCATGAGTTTCACCTTTTTCAACAATTATTATGCTTTTCAATGAAATCCTTCTGTAAAGTCATGTTCTATTTACTGTTGTTATGGCTTGCACAATGCTTGATTTCGATTTCTCATCTTGAGTTTGATAGGTACTCACTTTTTGTCCTAGTTTCCCCCTTTTGTGGTTTCAATCTATGCTACATATCTACGAGGACCTGTCATGACAACAACCCTAGAGGAGGTCTAGTTGGACCCATGATCACCCCTGGGATGGGTGAGACCGACATAGTTTGCAGAAGAAAATAGTGCATCCATTGGTCTGCCTTGTATTGAAGATCATGCTTGAATTCCTCCGTATTTTGTTGAATCTTTTTGCTTCTCACAAAATTCTTGATCCAGGGAAGAAGATGATTACTAAGAATTTTACTGATGTGCCCTTGATTTAATTTGATTTCTATCACATGTATATGGGATTTTCTGTCTTTTTGTTATTTTCATTTTGTTTCAATCATGCGGCTTTGGTCTCAGGACATGTACCGATACAACTCTATCACACTATATGGTTGTAAATAAAACACGGGGGAATATAAATATCTAGTTAATGTCATTTTTCTTAAATAAATGAGTCAAAAGAACTATCTTAGATAATTCATAATAATTAATCCTGAAGTGTGAAAATTAAAATAAATATATTTTGGAACTGTGGAATTTTTCTCGATCTAATGATATGATTTTTATCACCTAATCCCAACATAATAAATATATATTTATGATTTTTTAATTGTCCAAAATTTATAGAATTCTTATCTAATAATCTATAAGTAAGAAAAAATATGAAATATGTTATAGACTCAGGAAAAGATAATCTATAAGAAGGTGTTGTTTTGATAATCTATTTCATTTACAATAAGATCACAATTTTTAGGGTTTATGAATTTAATAAGAAGTTAACCTTAACTTCATATATGCTTTTTGTAGATGGCTTATGACCCTGATGTGGAATAAGTTGACCTCATATATATATATATGTATATGTATATATATATATATATATATATATATATATATATATATATATATATATATATATATATATATATATATATATATATATACTCAGTCTAAGTATGTTGCACTCGACGTGAGTCATATTGCACAATTGTTTTCTTATTTCTCTCCCTTAAACCTCTATGAGGCATTAGTGTGTTTGATGTTTTGCTTGGTCTATGTGGATCTAATTTATTGAAATAGATGTTTTGATCTCCTAAATCTGTTAGATATACTTGTTGGGATCTAAACTTACTCTTGATCATCATATTAAATGCGATAACCCTAATTTGATGTTTTAAACTAAATGAAACCTATTTTCATGTCATGAGTTGTTGTGATCTTATGATACATATTCATTTTGGATATGGTTCAATACTTATTTATGGGTCCTATGACCTCACTTGATAATAATGAAATGTTCTCATCCCTATTTAGATTTACAATACTTTATCTTGCATGTGTAAGACTAGTCATAACTACAAGTAGTGACACCATATTTTAGGCATTAAGTTTTATTCCCTTGCCACTTATAATGTTTTAGGCATTGAGTTTTAATCCCCGTGTCACGTATGATAGTAGGCATGGGGTTTCATTCCCATTCCATGCATTAAGGTTATATTCCACCTACACACCTTTATATTTGTTTGACACTCATGTTTATTCCTCTTGCCCATTAGCATGGTATATATGGGGTTCCTATGCTACTTTTGCATATATCCTATTCTATTTATTACTCACCATGCACTGTTTATGATTGTCCTTTTTTGTGAGATTTATTAAGGAAAGAAACCCTCTTATTGATTATCCTATCTAAATGTTTCTTTTGATCATCCACTTGGATGCTTTGATATAATCTTGATATGTGAAGCCTTGAAAAGTATATTGTTGTCATTTCCCCTAATATTGCTTAATATATACTTATATGCACATATTGACATTCTTGTGCTGTCAACTTTCAATTTTTCTTCTTTTGTGTAGTATGCTTTCAAAACTTTAGGTGACGGAAATGGAAGACTTGACTGGTTTCATTGTCTTCACTTAGGCTCTGATTGGTTTGTCACAACTTGTCCGAAAAACTTATGAACTGGAGTTCCTTGAGCAGTTTTTCATGATTGGTTTAAAGTAAGTGTTGGAACATGACTTATGTGACTTCCACTGAGTTACATACTTACATACAAAACACAATTCCTGAGTTCCCTCTTAGAAAGAGCGGAAAACAAGTTCTGGGACAACTAACAACATTTCTTATACAATTATATTCTTCATTCGTTATAAATGACACATGTATAATATTTTTGACTAGAAATATTAGTATTGTGGATATAGTTCATTGTTAAAACCACAACATAATAAGACAAAATATCATATAGTATAATCGCACAATGTAAAATATTTTACACTATAACCACCATTATCAATACGATCTACATAAGAAAAAAATACAAACTTCATGAAAAAAAACACACCGCACCATGTGAAAACAATGCCGTTATTTTTATTCTTCATGTTGAAAAAATATGATGTGAAAAATGATAATTAAGTGTAACGATGCATGAATAAAATAGTAAAAGTTTCCTACAAAAATAATGTACAAATTAATATACTACATTGCGTTAAACAATGATGAATCAGAATTTATATTTACAAACACATGAAATGAGGATATTATTACAATACTTTGTATACACAAAGTGAAATAAAAATATTGTGATATGATTTTTATCATAATATTTTTATTAATATTATAATTGTACCACAACATAATATTTTAGAGGAGCAACATCTGCACCATAATCACTTGTTGTGGTTATTATAGTTCAAGAATGCTATATTTTTTACGAATATGATTTTTATGTCGTTGCCAACCTCACTTATTTATATTATATAATAAAAATTAATAATATTTTTAATGATTTCCATATTTACACTTACAACAAACCGATCACATGGAAGTCATTGAAACTTAAGTTCTAAAAACTGGCTAGAATTTCCAAAAATGAGTTCCATAGAACTCATGCCTTACACCAAACTAATAGGAGCCTTAATGGAACTTGCTTTTGGGAGATAGACTTGAAATAGCTCAAAATTCCCTCTACTAGATGCTGAAGCTAAACACCAAGTAGAAGATTATTGTGTAATATTATAAATGTAAATAGTCATTATATTTTGTTCTGTCACTATTCTTGTATATCGCTCTTTTGAGATATAAAAAATACACCCATTCTAGCATACACTAGTAAAGATACCACCTTTAGTGTTGGTTAAAATAGCTTGATAATGTCAGTTTTTTGTTGACAAATAAGTGGGCGACACTACAACTAAGGACCTTCTGTGTCGATTTCTTGAGAACGGTCAAACTGATGACATAGAGTGAGCATAAATTTCTATGAAATAAAGATTGATGACTTCACTGATGACTTAGAATGATAAAGTGTTGTGGAATCACACTGTGTCGTCAATTTCCAGAAATCAACTGATGCTATAGTCAAACTGTGTCATTGGTTTTATTCTAAAAAACTGGCAACACAGAGCAACACGGATGTATTAGAAGCATGTCTATGCTGGGTAACACGACCATGTTGTAGGCTGGATAGCACGGCCATGATGTTTGCACACCTATTTTACTATAAGGTAGTTATGTCATTGGTTTTGGTAAAAAACTGATGACACAAATATATAGTGTCAATTTTTTAGAAACAACTGACGCTATATGGTATATGTGTCATCAGTTCTATCACTAAAATTGACTGTGTACTTCCTTAAAAGGTAAATTTTTAACTACTGATAAGGATGGATGTGTCAGTGTTTTCATAATAACTGACGCCACAATTTTTCTTTTTAAATGGCAGGTTCGCAGAGCTACTTTTTGGTTGTTCAGTGGGATGCATAACCTACAGTTAAATAGAACTACATGTTCCATCCTTTGTTCAGCTTAAAAATAGACCAACATACCTACAAAACCTATAATAACAAATACATACAAATAATTCATCCACCCATATACATTTCAATTACTCAATTCCATTCTCTTACACTCATTCTCATACACATACATAATTTAGAAAATATAGATATAATTTCATTCTCCGATTCTATTCTCATGACATGTACAAATACAATTCTCATTATATTCATTCCTTTTCAAATTCATTCCTTTTTAAATTCATTCACACACATGCATATATACACATATTCATATATGACTAACAATTCACTCACATCAAATTTGAAGTTGCAACAGACCTCAAGGAGCCAGAGCTAGATAGATATCATGGGCGACAAATATAGAATGGTGGAAAAAGAAATTCTGTGCATGCTATTGAGCAGACTTAGTCACAGATTGTTAGGAATTATCAAAGCCTAATACTTTCTTCGTTGGTTGTAGAAAAAAACTAACGACACACTTCACTCTATGTCGCCGATTATCCACCCAAACCTGACACCATATGTACTTATCCCTAATAAAAAATACCTAGCTCACTAAGAATTTTGTCGTGAGAAACATCGGTGACATAGGTTACTCTCTCATCGGTTGTCCACTAAAAAACCAACAACATATCTACTTATCCCTGCTAAAAAAGTGTGAACCTCACCAAGACCGGTGTCGTTAGTTTCTTGAAAAGAACCAAAGATATTACTAAATTTTGGGGGAACATATTTTAATGGGACATGTGGAAAAAACCTATGTCGTCAGTTTTTTTTTGTAAAAAACTGACATAAAATTTTTTTGGAAGTAAAATTTCTACGATAGGTGTGGTCTACAACGTCAATTTTTTTTGTAGTTAAATTGATGATAGAACTTTTTTGGAGACAAAATTTATTTTACAGGAAGAATTTTGTCATTAGTTTTCTAAAACTGATGCAATAGGCCTATATCATAAATTTTTTTCCAAATAAAATAATTTCACAGGCTATCTTAAACATCCTTTCTTCACAAAGAAACGCACATTAAAATAAAAGTGGTGTCCATATTTTCTTAATCGACAAGACTTGACAAACAGTGAAATTTTTGTAATACCAATCGACGCAATAGGCCTATAGCGATATTTTTTATATAAAAATCGACGATAAGGAAAGTGACACCACAAGTCAAGAATATACTAGTGATGCTTTTTAGTGTGTTTCGATTAGATGGGTTTATTCATCAATTAAGTAAGGAGTTGGTCCCCTTTTAAGTCCCACTCCTTATAAAAAAAGATTAATAAAGGTACAAGAGACTCTTTATCAAAGAGAATCTCAATGATGAAGAAAATTTAAAGGAATACACTACATAAGTGCAATATATGATGGAACACTGAAGAGGAAAGTAATTTAGATTCATCCAAAGAGGATTTATTTTCTATGAATATCAATTCTAAAAAATGAAATTATTGAGTATAAATCTAGTAAAACAATGTGTGAACCTTTTGATAACATATTGAAGAAATTTAATGATTTTTTTACGAGACAAATATTTTTAAATATTCTCATTCTGGTAGTGTTATTGTTTCTTCTTCTTAGTCTAGATTAGATTTTCTTGAGAAACATAAATATTAATAATCTAAACAAAATTTTGGTTATCATTAGAACTAAATCCTTATCAATATCAGTCCATTCTATGTAAGCATGTTGATTGGGATCACATTGTAATGAGAAGAATATTCTATCTTCTAGGGTCATCATCCTTGAAACCAACATCAGTGACTTATTTTGGGAAAAGAAAGCCCAATAAAGTACTGTCCTAAAAATACTCCAAAGACATATATTGTGGAAACTTTCATACACCATTAATAATATATAAGAATAAGTGTATTAGGAAATAATTAGTAATCTTGTCCACCAAAAAGGAGACACATCAAGAATACCCCACTTCAAATCCAAAACCCAAAATGTTGTGTAACTTCTACATTAAATAGACCAACTATCATAGAAATGTAAAGAGTAATCCATATAAACTTGTTTGAAATCCTAAAGCCTCATCTCCCACATAAACCTCATTCTTATATTAATCATTATTTTGGTCAAATCTTTCATGTATTCAAATATTTTGTTGTAGTTTAATATTTTATATGTTACACTCTTCATATTCCATCTAATATTTATTATATGAAAACTGAATATCTATCCGATTAGATTTTAAATGTCAATGTAAGACCCATGCTAGTTGAACTGTAACTTCCACTGAGCAAGTGGTCGATCAAACCTACATTTTGATCAAATAAGAAATGAACATTTTAGAAGAACATCACCCATAGACATTTAATAATAAGTGTCTAGGCTGTTTGGTATAAATAGAAAACAATGTGTTTTGATTGAATTATTAGATAAGTCACCAAATTTATAAGGTTAATATTCTCAAACTTAAGCCATAAGGACCGAAACTGGGGACCAAATATTTAAAATTCAATATTGGATAGTAAAAAGCACATGCCTAAAATATTTAACAACATTGGTTATTTTGGTAAGACACCTTCATATTAATGTTCTACTAATAGATGGTTTACACCAAAATCATACAAGTGTTAGTCAATTATTTGATATAAGAATTGATGTGTTATAAAATAAAATATTTTTAGATTTCGTACGACTAATGATTTAGTTTGAGGGAAAGAGGGAGGAAAACTTGTATATTCTAAAGTTAACGTCAGCTATCTATTTAAAGGGTAAATGGTTTTCTTCCAACAAAAAAATGAGCCTCTTTGGTATAGAAAGTTAGGGCATGTCAATAGGAAAATCCTCCATTAATTAGCCAAACATGATCTACATAGAGTACTACCCAAGATTCCTTTTAAAAGCAAGGGAATGTCACCCTCTATAAATGGTAAGAAAAGCAAGATTTTTTCATATCCAATAACATGTTATCTACTTCTATACCCATAAAACTAATAAATATGATTTTTTCTAACCTATGAGGGGATAATATCTTGGTGGAAAGAGTTATCAGTTGCAACTATTAATGAATACTTTTTATTCACCTGGGTCCATTTATTTGTAGAAAAACATAAAAAACAAATGTATGGACAAAGTTTTACCCTAGAGTAGAAAATGAGTATCAGTTTAAGATTAGCACCACTATGAATGTCCATAGTGGGGAGTTTTAAAATCATGACTTTGATATTTTAGAACCATTAAGGGTAAAAAGAACAATTTCTACTTATCTAGAACTCATGCATAAAATGATCTAATAGAGATGGATACAACAATGCTTAAAGAAAATACTAACTCTAAAGCCTTTTTACAATGAATCCACAAAAACCTCATTGCATTTACAAAATATATTTCCCATACTCATTATCTCGACACTTAATATATACTTAAAAGATTTCATAAAGAGAATAAAAACTTTGCAAAAGTTCTCTAGAGACTATGACCAAAATGGATAAAGATGAAGGGTAGAAACCATAGACATTTATCAATTTAGAAACCTAAATGGCGGTTTACTCTACCTTACATCCTCCAAAATTTTCATATCATTAACATCAGGGTTGTTATAGGTCCCAATTAACCTGATGAAATCTTATCATACATAACTAAAATGAATTTTATGGTACATTGCCAATATGATAGACTATGCGAAATGGTATCTATTGGATGATGACTTCAATTCAAAGTAATCAATATCTTGGTAAAATGAGAAATGTAACAACATTACATTATGGAGAAATGAAGCAAAATACATGGGATCCAAAAATTTTGGTGCATAAATCCCTTGGATGAAATTAATTTTAAATGAATGTCAAGAACCTTCCCCACCTCTCTACATTGTTCTAGCCACACATAACAATCCAATATATAATAAAATTCTTCATAGGCGTTATAAACACACATAGTTTTGGTATCATTTTATTCATGACCAAATAGTTAGTGGAATTATTCTTCTTCAAAATGAACATGAAATGGTGTACAACATATTGAGAAACCAATGAATTAATAAAGAAATACTCAACCCATAAACTAGAAATTAAAGGGATTTTGATTCCTATAACTAGCCAAATACACATGTGGTCCATGACTAGGTTCTGAAATGAATCTAGGAATGATGAATGTAATACGTACACCATTGTGAGGACAACTACAATAACATGAATGGATAAAGAGTTGGATAAGAAGGTAATGAGTGATAAATATGTCAAAATATAATTTTAAGTAATTAATATGAACCCATATATGTAATGTATCACATATCATCATATTCAATGTACTAGCCCGCTTGATTTTCAAAATGAGATAAGAAGTGAATTATGTGTGTCAAATTAAATAAAGCAAAACAAGATTAGAATCTTCAAATTTTGAATTATAGAAGGATATTTACTATAAACTTATTAGACATTAATATAATTTGGGATAATTAGAGTGCATTTATCTGAGTATGTTATCAAATCAGGTTTTAACAAAAAAATTTAATCAAGAAAAAATGTTAAATTGACTAAAATACTAGATTTTATTTAAGAAAAGATTTTTGTAACTCTTTTCATGATATGACAATACGAACTCAAGCATGATAGTTAAATGTTGAAGATAATCACAAAATGAAAGAAAAAGTATGTACCCAATCCTTATAAACCCTTATGCTGAAACAATAACAACATTATCACAAAACATGACTATGATGTCATATCCAGATTCCTTATGTTTGAGTAAGATAAGATGCATAATTTCAACCTATCTTAATGATGATAACTAATATAACTAAATGATGAAATAAAATGTAGATAAAAACGCTAAAGAGCCAAACTATAATATTTTTTATTTTTTCTAGATTTCATTCTCTAATGGTCTTCTTTCATATAAAGTATTATCTTAACCATACATGGTATTTTATGTACGTCTACTCCCACTTATAGTCTAATGTAGATAAAACTTTGGGTTCAAGTCTCTCCATAATGTCCCCTTCAATTTTTTGAGAGAAAGAGGATCGATTTCATTACTCAATAGCCATACCGTTGACTTGAGTGTTAAATATTGTTCATATTTTGATAATGACTCAATTATTCCATTCATATGTATCTAATATGTTTTTTTGAGATTGATTTTAGGTATTAGGTACATGAAAAGGATCAAATATATCAAGCCCTAGCTTGTTCTAGTTCAAGTCAAAAGCAATGCAAATTTACTTTAGTGGAAACACTTCAAATAACCTTAGATGATTTTTTTAACCATTGTATTGATGATATGACTTGTAAATAAGATGAAAAAAACTAGGAACCCTTAATTCAAAAGTTTGATCACTCAAAAGGCATATTCCAAAATGCATTACAGGTTGTTAATTGGTCAAGATACAAACTCGACCAATCCCTTGATGGATTTTGAGAATACCTTGGTTCAGTTGAGTTTCCAATACACAAAACTTGACCAATCCTTGCACTAAGCAAAACTAATTTCAAGTGATTGGTCGAGTTTCACACAGGATAAACTCGATCGATGCTTCAAATTGGATTTGTCACATAGTGCAATCAGTCAAGTTACCTTTATGAAAACACGATCGACTGCACGGTACAGAAAATGTAGAAAAAGTGATTCTAACCATTGAAGTGTTGCAAAACTCAAAATTATATCTATTGCAACACCCCAAATGGCTAGAAAATTTTCTTAAATGTTCCTACCCTCTAGTGGACACCCTGAACTATAAACAGGACCTCTTGGAGTTTATTCCATTGTTTCTCCTTCATGCTCTTTAAGCTCCTTGTTATAATTGAGTGCAAACAATCCACTTGGGCTCCTTTCTCTCTCTTGATTACACTTCATTTCATCCATATGAGTGAGATAGGATATGTGTAAGAGAGATACTTCATTGTATACTTGTAAATATCTCGAACCCTCTCCTTCTCCAACCCCTTTCTTCAAGATCAAGTTGGTGAAAGCTTATCCAAGTGAAGGAGAAGATGCAAGCTTCTTCAAGATGTAAAAGAAGGTGCAAAAAGCTTCTCTGAGTGAAGGAGGAGGACAAGACTGAAGATCCTAGAGAGGAGTGGGTAAATCCTTCAAGACTAAAGACTTGTTTCAAGAAAGGGATCTCCTTGGCGAAGGTGTCCAGCTTCTTGCAAGAGTGGGTAAGACCTTGGTGAGGTAGAAGAATCTTGCTCTAGATAGGTAAGACCTTGGTTGTAAGGCTATTGGATCCATTGACCTCAAAGAGAAGCTGGGTATCCTTATCCTAGAAAAGTAAGGTCAAATTGTTTGTCTTATAATGGAGTATAAGTATACATAGGTTGCAAAATCCTAGGGCTTGACCTCTCTTGATAGTGGACTGACTCTCTCCTAGTTTGGAGAGTGGAACCACTCTAAATAGCTTGTTGAAGTGCTTGTTTCAATCTCTCTCATCCTTGCTATGCATGTTTACATTGCCATCAAATTCATTGTTTGCAATTGTGCCTAGTTGAAGTAACTTGAAGGTCTAATGATTTTTGTGGAAGCATTTTTAGCTCTATTCACCCCACCTCTAGAGCCCTTTGATCCAACAATTGGTATCAGATCCACGATCTTCTCTAAAAATCTCCCATGAGACAAGAAGATGGATCATAACTTACTTGGGTCCCTCAACCTAGAGGGAGGTTTCTCTATGAGACCCCTGGTCTTTGATGGCACCAATTTCCTCTATTAAAAACTACAAATGTAGTTCTACCTTCAAGGGATGAACTACAACATATGGAAGGTGGTGATTCTTCCATATAAGGAGCCGGTGGGGGAGATATCCACTTGGCATGAATCTACAGTCAAGAAGGCACAACTAAATGCAAAGGCAATAAGCATCATCTATGATGCCCTCACTCCCTATGAGTTCAACCAAATCTCTTCTTGGGACACGACCCATGATATTTGGGACAAGTTGTGCATCACCTATGAGGCACAAATTAAGTCAAGGAGTCAAGGATGAAACCCTAATTTGTGTAAGGGGATAGTACGCTCCCCCTTCTCTCTAGGGCGTCCGCTACCCCCTCTCTCTAGATCTCTCCCGGCGGCTGCCGCTGGGGGAGGGAGCGTTTCCTTGGTGCTTCCTCCCCCTGGCTTCCACGCAACCTCGACAAGGTCCGTTTGAAGCTGGGTATGGATTCCATGGAGTTAAGGTGTGGCTGGGGCTCCTCCTCGGCTGATCTGGAGGAAGGGGCATCTTGCTAGTTCCCTCCCTTGGCTGTGAGTGGCAAGAGGCGACGTGATGTGTGGCTTGGTGACAGATCCGATTCCATGGTTCACATCTGACGTCGTCGGCTCCTCTCCGTTCAAGAGTGATGGAGGGAGTAGGCATTCCCATCAGGATCTAAAATTGGAAGTTTGCTCTGTCATCATAGGTGAAGGGGTTTACTCATTCACAGGCAACTTCTCCTCCCCTCCGAGGCTGAGGACGATCCCCCTTCCTTCTTCTAGCTGAGTCAGGTCTTATCCATTTTGCTTGGCGGGGTTTCACCTAGGTTGCATCGGTGGCGCCTCCCTTCTGGGTCATGGTGGCTCCGGTTCTTGTGGTTGGCCCTTGGCCATGGTTGGGACTCCATACCTTCCCTTGGAGGATTTGGTGGGTGCGGGTTCTTCTCTAGGAGGCCGAGGTCCTTTCCCCGATCTGCCCGGTGACAATCCCATTTGGTTGTTGAGCTTGGCGGAGGCCCTGGCCATGATTGACCTCAGATCTTCTCCTGGAGGATATGGAGGTGGCGGGTCTCTATGGGAGGATGGGGTTCCTACTATGGTCCTCATGGTGACCCCTCGTAGCTGCTGGTTCAGGTGGCGGCGCCTCCCAGGTTTGCGCTTCTTCCCCGACACGGCGGCGGTCCTCGTCCTATCAGCAGCGCTGGCCCTTCCAAGGGGTCCTCGTCTAGTCGAGCTTTCTACTGCTGGGTGTCTGACCATTGGGCTCTAGTCGATGATTTCAAAGGTCTCTGTTGCTTCTTATAGGCTCTGTATTCCGTACAATTTCAGTTAATGGGCGTATTGCTAGTGTGTGCATGGTTGGTCTGCTGAGGCTACTTGGATTGATGATTCCAGTGAGGAAGGTCCTTTGGTGTGTTCTTTTGCGTGCTGGATGCTCCAAGGTCTAGTTTATTGGTAGCGATCTAGCCAACTATGCTGCTCTTGAGATATCCAGAAGTGCTGAAGCTTTTATTCGGCTATCCAGGTCATCATTCTTTCAGAGTATGGTTTTATTGTTAGTGGTGGCCTGTGTATCTTAGGATGATCTCTTTGGTTACCTTCTATTTTCTCTTTGTTCTAGCGTGGTTGGTCACATTTCTCCTTCTCCTAGATAGGAGGCTACTGTATGTAGCTTAATCTTCAGATAGAGTTTCTCTCTTTTGTGTTCTTTGTGGGTGTTCCGACATCCAGGTTGTTATGGGGGTGCAAGTTCTTTTGTACCCTATGTTTTGGCCTTGTTTATCAACCTGTTGGTTCCAAGGTTTTATGTTTTTTCTATAATGGGGTACTTTGTGCCCAAAGTTTTGGTAATACAGTAACACACTTTTTGGACTGACAAAAAAAAAAGATCTACATTCTTAGGGGTGTCCTTGAAAGCTTCAAGATAGGCAAGAAGGAGAGAGTGGTGGAGATGTACATGAGGCTCAACACCATCATCAATGGACTTTATCAATTGCGTCATACCATGGATAGAGGGACCATCAAATCTAAGATCTTTGGTCTATCTCTAAGAGATGGGAATCCAAGGTGACCTCCATTGAGGAAGTTAGAAGCCTTGGTGAAATAGCTACTAAATAACTCATTGGCAACCTTCAATCCCATGAGCCAAGACTAGACAAGTAAGAAGAAAACGACATGCAAGAGGATAAGGAATCAAAGAAGATCAAGGATAGTGCATTCAAAGCTCAAATGGAGGCAATATTATCCAACAAAAACTTGCTTGCCTGTCCTCTCCTCCTTCCTCAAGTGAAGATGAAGCCCTTAGTGACCATGAATCAAACTACTACTAGGGCAAGCAATTCAAAGGAAATCCATCCTCCTCCTCCACTCCAAGGTGCTATGAATGTGGACAAAAAGGGTACTACAAGAATGAATTCCCCAAGGCCAAAAATTCTTACCAAAAGAGAATCCACAAGAAAAGGGAGGACTACAAGAAGGATGGAAAGCATAAGAAAAATAACAAGAAGGAGAGAAGAAGTAAGGATGCAGCCCATGCCACATGGGAAGAGTCTTCCTCAAGTGACTCAAGCTCCAATAAGGGAGAATGCCATCTTGCACTCATGGCCTCTACAAGTGAAGATATTGGTAAGGGAAGTGAGGTAAGTTTGCATGAGTTATCTAAAGAAACTATCATTGACATGCTTAATGCTACCCACTCTTCTTATTCTGAGTGCGAGTCTAAAAATAAGAGGTTATGAAAGATTATGGATGATTTGTATGCTAAAATTGATATTCTTGATCAAAATGAGAAGTTGCATATTTATAGAATGGATTACTTCCAAAGGAAGTTTCTTGTTCTTGAGCTCCAATACAATGGAGTTGAAGTAGAGAACGACATCTACCTTAAGAACCCCAATAGTCTTAAGGAAAAAAACCAAGCCCAAGTACATGAGCTTTCTTTACTTAGAACTGAAAATGATGATCTTAAGCTTTCTTGGGATACTATTAAGGATCAAAATAGAACTTATACTGATGTGCTTGTTATGATCAGAATTGAAAATGCTAGATTAATTGCTTAAGTTAATGATCTTTCTTCTAGACCTTTATTGTCTAGTCAAGAAGTTGCTAGTCTTACTTTTTAAAAAGATTCTTATCTTACTAAAGCCCTCTATTTGGAGGCCAACTTACTTCATACACAAGATGATCTTTATAGATTATCTTATACTATCATTACTCTTAGTGATGATAATCACAAACTAAGAGCTTCCTTGTAGAAATTCCTTAAAGGGAAAAAGTGTTGGGAAATATGGGCACACAATATAGAAGCAGAAACAAAAATTTTATCTATCTGTATTCCCATAACAGTAAGATCATGTCAACTACTATAAAATAGGAAGGATGGTTTTTCAACATATACCTGGTCCTGGATGAAGTCTTGTGATAGAAATTCACTTTAATGCAACTATCAACTAGTTTATCTTGGATGGTGGATGTGCAGATCCTGGTCTTCACCACAAACAACAAACACGACAACTTTTACAGTGCTATTGTGGTTTCACCATGGACTACAGGCTGAATTTGCTCTTCGAGCAATAGTCAAAGGAATCCTACCTCTACATTAGTCCACAGGAACCAACTAGAACTCCTTCATTCAACTAGAACAATCAGGAAGGAGTTGTCTCTCCCATTGGTGTACTAGTCACCAACTTGCTCTCCTACAAAAATGATTCTCAATTGTTCTCTCCCGTCACTATCCATGGTAAGGCTTGCTTGGGATCTCTTGGTTACCATAACAAGAGAGGAAAACATTTTTCAAAGGAAATGATTCTCAGTTGTCTATGTTGTGCTCTGGGAAGCCCCCAGTACGCCTCCTTTCATAGGGGGGTTAGGGCCAGGGTTCCCAGTCTGTATGAGATTGTGTGGGAGTGGAAGGGACCATAAGATCTTGAATTTCTTACAACACTCCAAATAGTCATTTAGCACACCCATACAATCATTTGATGTGTGAGACAGTCATATGGTAACGTCCCAATCACATATGAATTTGGCAATTTCAATTCCAATTAATATCGCATATTATTTGCTTGCACCCCAAGTAATGTGCAATCAAAATAAGATTAAGAAACATCCAGAACGTTCATTCAGCCCAACTGAGCCATATCACCTAAAAGAGATGCCCGTCTCACTCACCCAGATGGCCGTATGGTGAGCTTGAGTCCAACAGGTCAGTTCAATCACATTGAACTGGTCGGTTCAAGGGAAGAAATTAGCCAATTTGAACTCTGATCAACCTGACAACCCAAACGGACATATCAACACTAGAGATGCCCGTCTGGCTGCCCAAACGGCTGTCTCAACACTTGAGATGGTCATTTGGCAGTCTTGTCATCCAATTCTTTGATCTATTGCATGAATTGAATACCTAAACATGTTTAGTAATCAATCCAATCATCATTTAAGATTCAACTCCTCTTCTAAATGAGATCCTATGTGTGTGACCCTATAGGTCCCATATCACATTGGCAGTGAATGTTGATAACTAGTTTATGACATCACAAGCAAGGAGCGGTGCCTAGTTGCACATCAGTGCTACCCAAGTGAATGGAAAGTTGGAGAACAACTTAAACCTACAATATGTGTATGGTGTTGAAGTGATTGTATAATTCCTTTGTCTCTGATATCCAAGATGAACTTGAATCATGGACTCATCATCCTCTCAATGTTCTATGTTCCTTGAACCAATATCAGACTATTTGAGATAATGTGACCTCAATATCATATATTGATTCAAATTCATGCACATGCATTTCTCAGTCTCACTTATCAAGTGGCTAGGATATCATACTCTAGTAGGAGGGGCAAATCCCATATCTATCACTCACAGTATGTCCCCATTTGTCAAAGTCACCCGATCATCACCTTTTCAACAACCCATGCTTTAGGACTGCGTTTGATGATGTCAAAGTGTACCCAATGGCATGGGACGAGTGTAGTGATTTCAAGTCTAAGAATCACAATCACCACCTTCACTACCAGAGATGACTATGGCCACCAATTATGGTTTCCATGTGTCACTCTCAAGGTGAGTCTGTCTGATACATTGTTCCCTAACATGTATTTGTGTGCTTGGTTTGATATTGCCATATCATGACTAATGAGATTCAATCATCAACCAACCCACACTCTAGTCTTATGTTTACTATTGTCTATCTACCTTCCATAGTTACAACCGACTAGGGACATGATAAGAATGTATATTCTCTCAACATTCACCTGATCTCATTCTCCAAGACTGATGCTTGAAGACATACACCATTGAGTATTGTTATTCCATAAACATTTACTATGTATCCTCGTTATCTCATAACTTATTGAAACATATAAATTGGAAGCTTACCTTTATGAGAATTAATCAAATCCCTTATGGCATATGCCATGTCAATCATCCCATGATTGGCTCTATGGGCATACCTTACTAACAAAAAGTCCCTCAATGAAGTTCTAGATCACTGTACCAAACAAGTTGGTACTAGTGGTTTGGGATATGTAGGGGGAGCTCCAAAGAGAAAGAGCAAGGGAAAGGGTAAGAAAAAGCGCAAGGGAAATCCTATATTTCATGGAGAGTCATCTGTCTCTAAGAACCCTATGGTTTGTGTGCATTGCAAGAGTGAGACCGTTACTCTACTTATTGTCATTATAGAGAGAAGGGGACCAACCCAAAGATGAAATGGCTCCCCAAGCTAACACCAGATCCCAAGGTTTTAATTGGGCACTATCTTGTAGGTAAAAGGAAAATGGATTGTTGATAATGGCTGCTCAAAGCATACAATAGGTGAAATCAGCCACTTCAACCAATTCACAAAGAAGAAAGAAGGATCAATGACATTTGGTAGCAACAACAAAAGTAAAGTGATAGGTGAGGGTGATGTAAGTGATTCACTATGCATCAAGAATGTTCTTCTTGTGGATGGCCTACATCATAATATAATAAGTCTTATTCAAATTTGTGATAATGGTTATGTTGTTGTTTTACCTCACTTGAATGCTTGCTTCTAGATTCCCTCTCCTACAATTTTATATATGAGGGAACTAGAAATGGTAATCTCCATGTTATTGTTCTTGCATCTATTAATCCTATTGTTGGTAGATGTCTTGTTGCCAATTCGAGTGATATATCTTTATGGCACCGTACGCTTGGTCATGTAAATATGCATCAATTGAAGTAGTTGAGAAAAAAGGATTTGGTAAAGGGAATTCCTAAATTAGTTTTTGAAAAGGATGAGGAATGCCAACCTTGTACCCAAGGAAAGCAAACAAAGTCCTCATTCAAATCCAAAGGAGTCCTTAGTACCAAAAGAGTTCTTGAGCTTCTTCACATTGATCTATTTGGACCAATGCTTACTCAATCACTTCATGGTAGTAAGTATTGCCTTGTGATTTTTGATGACTTTTATTACTATACTTGAACTTTCTTTCTTGTTTCCAAAAGCAATACTCTTAATATTTTCTCGACTTTTTGCAAATGAGTTGAAAATGAAGCCTCTTGCCAAATCATCTCTATCCATAGTGATCACAGGGGAGAATTTGAAAATGACTTGTTTGAATGGTTTTGTGGGGAATCTGGGTATGCACATAACATTTCTTCACCTCAAACACATCAACAAAATGGGGTTGTAGAGAGAAAGAATATGTCACTACAGGAAATGTCTAGGACCATGCTTCTAGAGTATGCCACTCCAAAAAAGTTTTTGTCTGTAGCTATTAGTCCACTATGTTTTGTACAAAATCAGATTTTTACTCATCCATCTTTGAAGAAAGCCCCCTATGAGGTATTGCGTGGTAGAAAGCCTTCCATTGATTTCTTCCATGTTTTTGGTTGTCCTTGTTTTGTTTTGAACACCAAATATTCCCTTGACAAGTTTGATCTGAAGTCCTACTAGGCTTTCTTTTTTGGCTATAACATTACTAGCAAGTCTTATCAAGTATTTAACATTGATTTGTCTAAAGTAGAAGAATCTATCAATGTTAGATTTATTGAGACTAACCCTTCTATTTCCAATAATATTGTTAATGATGATGTTGTAGATGAGGTGATCCCTCACTTGAAAGAGCTCAGCATTGTTGATAAAGAAAAGGAGGTGTTAGTTGACGAAGAACAGGAAGAAGAAGAAAAGAAGGATCCAACTACCTACTTTGCAAAGCATCATCCTAAAGAGCTCATGATAGGTAATCCTTTTGAAAAGGCGAGGTCACGAGCTGCATTCAAAAAAGAACAAGGTGACAATGCCTTCATCTCTCAAATTGATCCAAAATATGTCAACAAAGATCTCAAGGATGTTGAATGGATCCTAGCCATGAAAGAAGAATTGGAAAAGTTCAAGAAGAATAAAGTGTGGACCTTAGTGCTAAGACCAAGTGATAGAAAGAGCATTGGCACCAAGTGGGTCTACTTCAACAAGCTTGTTGAAAGTGGAAGAGTGGTAAGAAACAAAGCAAGGTTAGTTGCTCAAGGCTACACTCAATAAGAAGGTATTGATTTTGATGAAACATATGCACATGTAGATAGACTTGAGTCAATTAGAATGTTACTTACTTTTTCTAGTTATAGAAATTTCTAGCATTATCAAATAGATGTTAAAAGTGCATTTTTGAATGGTACAATTGAGGAGGAAGTATTTGTTACTCAACCTCTAGGCTTTGAACATGATAAATTGGCAAAACAAGTTTATTTGTTACAAAAAGCTCTCTATGGTCTCAAAAAATCCCCTAGAGCTTGGTATGAGAAACTAAAGAGATTTTTGCTAGACAATGGCTATATCATGGGAAAAGTCTATTCTACCTTGTTTCTAAAACACACTTGTAGCAATTTCTTGATTATTCAAATTTATGTTTATGTTATTATCTTTGGCAGGACGGATCTTGATCTTTGCAAGGAGTTTAGTTCTCTTATGCAGAGTGAGTTTGAGATGAGCATGATGGGGAAGATTACTTTCTTCCTTGTCTTTCAAATGAAACAAAAGAAAAATGGGAACTTCATCAACTAAGGAAAGTACACCAATGAACTGCTTAAATGCTTTGGGATGGAGAACACAAAGCCAATGGACACCCCCCATGTCAAACACCACCAACCTTAACAAAGATGAGTAAGGAGAAAAGGTAGATGAGAAGCTCTATAGAGGTATAATTTGAAGTTTACTTTATTTAACTGCCTCTAGACCTGATATAATGTTTAGTGTTGTCTTGTGTGCTCACTTTCAATCAAGTATAAGAAAATCATATCTCATACATGTTAAGAGGATTTTGAGGTATCTAGCCAACACTCAAAATTTTGGACTATGGTATCCCAAGTCAAGGGACTCTTATTGCCTATAGTGATGCTGATTATGCAGGTTGTTTGATTGATAGAAAGTGCACAAGTGGCACTTGATTCTTCCTAGGACCATGCCTAATTTTTTGGTTCTCTAAGAAACAAAACACTATGGCTCTTTCAACTATCGAGGCTGAATACATTACAGCTGGGAGTTATTGTGCCTAAGTCTTATGGATGAAGTGAATGCTCCTAGACTTTAACATTCATTTTGATGCTTGTCCTCTCTATTGTGATAATAGTAGTGAAATTAACCTATCTTACAATCTTATATTGCATAGTAGAGATAAACATATAGAGATCCGTCATCACTTTATTCATGACCACATTTCCAAGAAGGATATTTATATCACACATGTAGACACCGAGAATTAGCTTGGAGACATTTTCACTATACCTCTAGCTAGAAAGCAATTTACTTTTATTAGATCAAAACTAATCATAACTTCTCTTGATGATATTGACATGCAATCTAGCTAGATGTTATCAATCCTAGATGTCTTTCTCATGTCTTTCTCACCTTATGCTTTCTAAGTGCTATAATTGCCATGTTTTCATGCCTTTCTTGCTTTTTTTACAAATGTTTTATTGCAAAATTATACCCTATAATGAGTGAAATGTGCCTCAATATGTCTAAAATACATGGTAGGCTAGAAAACTAAATTTATATAGCACCCTAGAGCCTTGGAATTAAATTTTCTAAGGTTTGGACTGGTTGACCATTCAGTCGAGTTTGTCTTGAGAAAACTTGACCAATCACCATCTGAGGACTTAGTTGAACTTCCTATAAAGTTGAATTTCTGACCCACAAAACTTGATCGATTGTGTGACTGGACTAAAGAAAAAAGGGCATTGACTGACTTTTATCCCTCTCAACTAGTAAAAAATTGACCGGTCCAGACGTCCAGTGACTTAGTCCTCAAATTCTAGGCTTGACCTTCCATTCCCAACATTCATTTGTCCTTCCTTGCCTCTCCCTACCTCAACCTAGGTGGCTAGACGATCTTCTCATGGTGGTTTCTTTCTCCTTTGGTGATCTCTACATCTCCATACGCTCTAAGGTGGCTTCAAACTGTAGGAAAATATATGTCCCGGCTGGAGCTCCATCTTCTTCCTCTGCTCCTCACCTTATATCCTATGATGGCATCTCCTTCATATCCTCTTAAGATTTAAATTTGTATAAGGAACACCTTCCTGGGATTCCTTTTCCATCTCGAGCTTTATACGAACCTCATTTCTCAACGAGTGATGCTATCAAGGAGGTCGATGAGGTGTTTTTGACCCATCACCTTAGTGCATTGTGTGTAGAATGCCAGTGCTTCTCAAATTCTATCACTAGAACCAAGGTGGTTAATGAGATTTATGCTATTCTCTAATGGAACTATGACAAAATTATGCCACCACCCAATAGACAAGTGGTTTTAACTTCTAGAACAGATGGTACCAAATACCATCTCTGAAGATTCTCAGAATATCTATTTCAATGGTACCAAGGTTACTGACTCAAGGAGGTCTGACTACCCTAAGTTTCATGACATGTTTTATCCTGAGGCATTCTACAAAAGCTATGATCTTACACTTCCTGACATTCATAAGTTTTTGAAGAAGCCAATGTCCCCTATAGGAAGAAGTCAACCCTGCCATCCTCTTCCCTTGATATGAAAAACCATCTTATTACATTGGTGGTAAAATGCAATATCCATCTAAAGAGAAATCAAACATAGATTGTATAAAAAACCATTATAATAAAGTATTGTTTTTTGAAAGATATCAGATTCAAGTGGTCTTTCTACATTCTTCATCATATGACCTATTTTGATTCTCAAAAGAACACCTCTGGAACCCATCCTCCTTATCCTACTTTTATCTGTGGTCTCTTTGCCTTTGTGACTGAGAAGTCTCTTTTCCATGATCTCCACTACAAATCTAGTCAGAAAGGAGTGTCCATTAGTGAGACTACAACCAAAAAGACTTTTCTTCATACCTCCCCTACCACTCCTACAACATCCACCTCCAACTCCACCACCACCACCACCACCACCACCACCACCCCACCCTAACCATGCCTCTTTTTCTGTATCCAATGAAGCCCTCATGGGATACATGATTCATCAACAAGTGTACAACCTTAGTGTTCATGATCATCTTCACCATGACCTCTTCTAGATCATGTCTCACATGAACCTATCCTACAACCATCCGTACCCTACCTACCAGGCATACCCCAACACTGACTATGCCTCTTATACATACAATGAGTTCTACCCTGATCCCCACCTCATGTTGCTTCCCCTACCAACCCTATTGCTGATGGTGGACTTTCCCCTACCCTTGGTGCTTTTCCTTAGTTGGCTCTTCCTACTAGACCCACTACCACTCTACTTGTTGGTTATGATGGAGTTGATCCTCCTACCTTTTTGCAAGCAAATGCATTACATGCATGTGGCATGTCGTGGGCTGAGCATAATGCTTGATGGCCTAGTCATTCTTTTGGACCTCCTGTTGATGAGGAGATGCCAAATCAGAAAACTGAGGATGATGCTGAGGATTCCGAAAATGATGATGGTTTTGATGGTTCTTCTGGTGATGATGGTGATGCTACCGTTGTTGCCTCTGCTACACCATATGATGATGAAAAGGACTATAAACCCGAGTAAAAGGAAGATGAGGACATAGTTGATGGAATAGATGCTATAGATGTTTAGTTCTATAGTCTTTAGAGTGATCATATATCTCTCTTTTTGTAGACTATCATGTATTAGACATTTGGAAATTTTGTAGCCGGGGCATACTATTTTTATCATCTCATCATTTCTTGTTGGTTTGTAGTTTTATTATGAGAGTATATGTTTAGTGTTGTAATCTTAATCTCATGTAATCTTAACTATTTGACTAACTATATCTTATGAGTTCTTGGCATGTTATCCCAGATATTCATTACGACACTGGTTTGCTTGTTTCTCTCTGTTTTGTCTATGTTTGGTGTGTGCTATATGTGGTTTTTTGTTTAGCTTGTACCTGTGGAGAAGACCTATGCTTTTAGTTCTTATATCCCCTGTCTTTTTAATATGACTAAGGGGGATAAATGACCTCATACATATTGTTTGTATTGCTTATATGATCCTTTTCTTATCAACTATCTGCATCTCATATGACTTGCTATAGGACCATATAGTATATATATGTTCTATGGTTATTTATGGAAAGACTAACCATGCAAGAATAGGTAAGCATGAGTTGAGGGGAGCAACTAACATTTTTCATTCATGCATTCCCTTGCATTTCATAAGGTAAAGGTTTAACTTTCACATCAATTCACAAGGTAAAGGTTTAACTTTCATATCCTTGATCAATATGTTGAGGAATGGTTTGTCATTGTTAAAAAGAGGGAGAACACTAACTTGAGTGTTACACATTGTCCATATTTTGATAATGACTCAACCATTCCATTCATACATATCTAATATGTTTGTTTGCGATTGATTTTAGGTATTAGATACATGAAAAGGATCAAATATATCAATCCCTAGCTTATTCTAGTTCAAGTAAAAAGCAATGCAAATTCACTTTTGTGGAAATACTTGAAATCATCTTAGATGATTTTTGTAACCATTCGTATTAATGATATGACTTGTAACTAAAATGAAAAAAAGTTAGGAACCTTAATTCAAACATTTGATCACTCAAAATGCATTTTCCAAAATTCATTACAGGTTTTTAATCAGTCGAGATACAAACTCGATCGATCCCTTGATGGATTTTGAGAATTCCTTGGTTCGATTGAATTTCCTATGCACAGAACTTGGCCGATCCCTGCACTAAGAAAAACTAATTTCAAGCGACCAATCAAGTTTCACACAGGACAAACTGGACCGATGATTCAAATTGGCTTTGTCGCAAGTGCAATCGGTCGAGTTACCTTTATAAAAAATAGACCGACTGCACTATATGGAAAATGCAAAAAAAGTGATTATAACCATTGGAGTGTTGCAAAACTCAAATTTATATCTGTTGTAACACCCCAAATGTTTAGAAAATGTTCTTAAGTGTTCCTACCCTCTAGTGGACATCCCAACTATAAATAGGACCTCTTGAAGTTCATTCCATGGTTGCTCCTTCATGCTATTCAAGCTCCTTGCTATAGTTGAGTGCATCCAATCCACTTTAGCCCCTTTATCTCTCTTGATTACACTTTATTTCATCCATATGGGTGAGATAGGATCTTTGTGTGAGAGATACTTCATTATATACTTATAAAGCTCTCAAAGCTTCTCCTTCCCCAACCCCTTTCTTCAAGATCAAGTCAGTGAAAGCTTCTCCAAGTGCAGGAGAAGGTGCAAGCTTCTTCAAGCTATAAAAGAAGGTGAAAAAGCCATCTCCCAGTGAAGGAGGAGGACAAGGCTAAAGATTCAAGAGTAGAGTGGGTAAATACATCAAGGCTAAAGACTTTTTGCAAGAAGGGGATCACCTTGGAGAAGGTGTCCAACTACTTGCAAGAGTGGGTAAGACCTTGGTGAGGTAGAAGACTCTAGCTTTGATAGGTAAGATCTTGGTTGTAATGTTGTTGGCTCCCTTGACTTCAAAGGGAAACTCAACATCCTTATCCCAAAAAAGGAAGGTCAAATTATATGTCTTATAATGGAGTATAAGTATACATAGGTTGCAAACTCCTAGGGATTGACCTTTCTAGATAGTGGACTAAATCTCTCCTAGTCTGGAGAGTGGAACCACTCTAAACAACTTGTTCAAGGTCTTGTTTCATTCTCTTTCATCCTTGCTATGAATGTTAAGATTTCCATCAAATTCACTATTTGCAATTGTGCCTAGTTGAAGTAATTTCAAGGTATAACAATTTTTGTGCAAGTGTTTTTAGCTCTATTCACCTCCTCTAGAGCCCTTGATCCTAATCATAGGACATCTATAGGAATAGGGCAAATAGATATTAGGCCAGTAAATAATCAAATAGGATCATCAAACCATTGAAGCTCACATCAAAAATCGAATAAAATATTTTAGCATAGATCCTGCTACACCACACTGACTAAAGCAATTTTCAATTGGGAAAACCTTCAAACCGAGCATGTGGTAATCAGACTGCATCCAAACAGTAAACTAGATGAACATAACCACCATCCTTGAAGCCATACTCTAAGAACCTAACAAATGAAAACCAGTTGTAGAAAAAATGAGATACAATAATCTAGAAACTCCAAGATATTGTTAAGGAGATGACTAACTAAAGACCTTAAAAGGGAGAAATAAAATCCGATCAACAATAACTGTAGCAAAAAACTAACTTAAAAACAATAAACCAATGGAAACAAAAAGAATGAAAAAATGGGCATGAACATAAGGTGACCGCAACAATTTCATCACATGGGGAGGCTATTGACACTAGTCCAACTCTATTGCAAGTAGTGGGTGTCATGTCATGGCCTCAACACTACTTGCAAGTGAGATTGATAACTCCTTCAACTGACGCTAGGAATGTGACCCAAAAGCCAGCGTATTTTGTCTTCCAGGGAGACTGTGGATCGAGACTAAATGCATATCAGAGAAGACCAAGTCCCAAAGCGTCTAGCTGGGCTAGGCCTAGGGAGTGGGGGGAGACACACGTGCCAGCATCCAGGCCCCCTCCCCCAGGCACGATATTCATTGGGGAACCCTAGCATGATACTTCAATCGTTAAAGATCTTGAAATGGAGCAGCATGTTGGCTTGGGTTTTAACTTCCATGACTTAACCTTCATTGCCTTCACACAGTTCCCTTTTTAACATGGATCAAATGATGCAAAGTTCTTTCTCATGTTTATTTTTGTCTTATTCTAATAAACCATTCCATAACGTATTAATTGATGATAGAATAGATGATGCTAATGCATAATATATTTTAGAGGTCTTAACAACATTGAGATCACCTGAAGTGGTCCCAACATGAAGACAACAAAGTGCAAGGCAATGTTGTCGCCCAAGGGTACATATAATATCTGGTCCCACATCCCTTGGCTCTAATAGAGTTTTAACTAAGATGTCTAAACCCATAAACTAAGATTAACCTTGGTTTCCCCTAACATGTCACCATCCTAATGCTAATATGGGCCAATCACACTTAACTATGGAGTTCTTATTGAAGAGATCTTTAAAAAAGAGGTGCACCATGTTGATAAGTAGTCTAATCATTCCTTTTGAGACCATTTTACCTAAAATTTCAAATTGTGGGATGTTATAATCTTCCTCACTTAGAAATTTGACACCCTTGAAAATACTCAAACATACGTCCCCATAATTGCTTCCCCATTTTGGTGTAGAGAAAAAATGGCCCATCCACATCCAACTACAATTTATGATTACTTGAACAAAGGTGAATCCATCTCACCTGATCTGATAACCCTTTCCTCATGACTAGAATGTATGACTCAATATTGTAGTTCTACATGTCCATATATCACCACATATTTGACAGGAACTAGCTATGAATCCATTTATAATGCTCGAGCGTAGCCCTAGGCTCTGGTATTATTTAGAAAATGATGACGAACCCCATAGACAAACACTAGTTCTAGTTTTTATCTTTGTCCTCACTCATGTAAAACCAAAGTTAGCTTCCCGGTATGTCACTCATCATAGTGATACTCAAATCCAAGCACACTTAAAACAATGCTCTTAGTGATAGACTCTCTTGAAAAGGAGGCACATCTTGTTGATGTGGACATTCCAATCATTTCATCTAAGACCAATTCATCTGAGGACTCAAGTTCTAGTATGCTAACACCCATGTCCACCACTCGAGGCTATAGTAGGGTTTTGGAAATGATGAGTGGCCCAACATATGACCACTAGCTTAGCTGCATACTTTGTCTTCACTCATGCACAACCTCATAAAAACTCTTGACAAGTCATTCATCCTAATAATACTCCTAGACGAGCATGTTTGACTACGAAGTGCCTATTGATGGGACGACTAAAATGAAGGTGTGCCTTAATGATGCATGTAGTCCAATCATTCCTTTAAAGATGATTTAGTCTGAAGCCTCCAATCCTGGTATGTTACAATATTTCCCACTTAGACGCATGACGTCCTCATCAAGGATCAACTATATGAGTTCATCATCTCGTACCCATCTCAATAAACACCTAGAATGGCACATGCACACCCGAATCCCATTCACAGTACCAACCTAAAGGTGTCTCCACTATTCCTCAACTTTCAACTATTTATTCATGCATGTAGTGCTACATGTCCATGTGAGCCCCACCTTGTAAGGAGTGGGACTCAAGAGGGGATCCACTACTTTTTTAATTGAGTAATGAAACCATCCAATCCAAACACACTAGAAAGCATATTGGATTTGGTGCATTTTACATTTCTCAAAAGAATAGTAGTTAATAAACATGAATACATATGGAAATAAAAAATGGAAACTATTATATTATCCATAATAAATTCTAATTACATTTCCTCACCCATTATGGGTTGCATGGTGTACATGAGAAACTATAAACTTAATTTATACAAAGGACCAGTCAAAGAGGTCTATCTAGCCTTATCAAGCTATCCTTAAAGTTCTACTACATGGTACAACTACAACTTGACCCATAATCCTCCAACCACCTATATTTGGATGGGTTAGAAACATCACCCAAAATTAGGAAAACAAAAGAGAAAAATCAACATAAACTGAGTAAAATATAAACCATTAGGACATTATTATATGAAAGTATGAAAAAATAAGAAGATTCCAAATACAGAAAGTTTCAATCAACTAAATACTTGAATCAGAGATATACTCAACATATATATTATGTAAATTAGATGATGCATATATTGTCATAAGAGATTATTAAAAATTCAGAATTCTTTTTTATCAATTTCACATCAATAATATCTCAATCATAAATAGTGCATGTGAAAATAGTTAGCCAAATATTTTTTAAGTAGAGTTGAGACCCAGAAGATATCCATCCTAAAGTATTGGGTATAAAGGCACACCCTGAGAATAAAGTTGCACCCCTGTATATACATGAGTGGAAAGGCACACCCAATAATATTGTGGTGGTAAATAAATACCACTACTTGAAATAATTTTAGTCTATTGTACATTCACAACTCTAGAGGAAAAATGTATGTTCATCCAATTTAACTTTAAATCAAACATAAAGGGATGAACATCCATGAATGAAAAATTTTGGTTAGAAGACCAACGATCATGATTTCATATATGGAAATCTCAAAACTAAAGGTGTATCAAGAGATCATAAGAGTTAAACAAATAATAATCACATTTAGAGTATATGCCTTATATGGTAAATCATGGTTCTAGTTGTAATAATGCCCAAATAAATCAATTAGATGAACATACATTAAAGTTGATACAATCATCAATCAACATGTTAGAGTCCAAAAATCACAGATGAAAGCACCTATATCATTTGAATAATTTAGATTTAAGTCCCATTAAACATTAAAACTTTACAATTTGACTTATGGTCACAATCTAATCAGGTATAGAAAAACTCAAGTTATGAAAGGTCTCATTTTATTTATTCCAAAGATTTTTTAATATTTTTTATAAATTACCAATATATAATAAAGAATTTCAAAATATTAATATATTTTATGAGAATGTATAGAAATTGACTTGCAAAGCTAATTTCTCTAGATATAATACATAGCTAGATAAATTGACTATAATTTAGGATGGCCAAACCTATTTTTATATATTTTTCTAATGTTTCTCTAGATATAATACATAGCTAGATAAATTGACTATAATTTAGGATGGCCAAACCTATTTTTATATATTTTCTTAATGTTAAGATAATCAATTATGAATTATTGAAGTTAATGTGTTTGGTCTTATTTTATAAATAAATCTAGATTCAAAAGATGAAAACACCCAACATCTACATTTTAGAACATTAGGTGTGACCAAGGCATTCCGCTAAAATAGACAATCAAAAGAAATACACAGATATCATCAATGTCATGTTAAAAGAACTGAAATTCCCCTAGGTCATAAGAAAAAAACACAAGAAGGACAAGGCCACACTGGTAACAACACACCATGGCATCTTCAACTCTTCTACACCATGGGAGAGCAAAGAGTAGTTTGCTGTTGCTTCTCTCCATGGAACTAGAAAACTGGAGAGACAAGTTTGAGAACTCAGATGGTGTATTGACTTCAAATAAAGACTACCAAATCAAAGTCAGTGGCAATTGATGAAGGAAATGATCAACTTGTCACCTGAGGCTCAACATGTATAGATACATAACACAAATAGTAAACCACATTTTCAAGCTTGACAGATGAAAAAACCCATGGGAAAAGCTTATGTACCTCACATCAAACTCATAGAATAACATTGCATAGGATAGTGAGGCTCTGAGAGGCATAGTGGTGGAGATCCAACAAACTATAGTAGCACTAGCTCTTCAGAGTGATGGAGACCTTGTAAGGATGGCCAGATACCACAAACATCTTCATGAGCTCCTCAATAAGGTGTCAGACCATATAATTGGACCTAGACACTCTCACCACGAACCTATACTAGGGCTTGAGGAAGGATGGAGGGGTTCAATGAGAAGAAGATAAAAGATTTATAGGAAATTAACAAGTGGACAAGTTTTTGGAAATTCCCTAAGGATTTGGTGGAGGGAAATATTATGAGGGCTTCACATTTTCTTTATTATTGAAATTATGACATAAGGTTTATTTCTTTGGGTGCAGAAGATGGATGAGATTTGAATGGAGAAGAAATCAATAAGGAAGATTGAGAGATGAGAAAGATACCAGAGAAAGGAAACTGGGAAGAAACTAGGTTTTCTATTTGCAAGGAAAAGATATAGGAGACAAATTCTCCATTGTTTAAGCACGATCCTTTTGGATCCAAAATATTAGATCAGGGATCTAAATTTCACAAAATATTACAATGACTGTTGCACCAACTGAAAAAATAAATCGTCAAAGGGAGGCTAATATGGTGGTCATAGAATGTAAAAAATTTATGAAATGATAAAGCCTAGAGTCTACATCACCGTTTTATTCATAAAATAAGGAAAATAAGATAAATGTTAAAATTAGCAATCAAAATGTAAAAAAATGAGTTTTTTCAACTCCAATTGAGGGAGGATAAGGAAAAAAGATGGAAAGTGTGGTCTAGAGTTTGGAAATATTTTTGTGAGTATAGAAGGTGTAAGCAGCTCCCATCTCCTTTGTTAATCAATATTGAGACATTTTCATAATGATCAAGAGTTATATTAGTTTTAAGTTTAATAATAAAGAAGACAAAATAGTAAAATAAGTATGAAGGTTTTTTTGTAGATGTTTGGGGCTGGGGATAGATACAACTTTCTTATTATTACCCTAAATATTCTAGTTTTTATACGTGGGGTTCAAATCACCTCAAGATCTCCCATGGTGGAGACCATTCTTGGGAGTTTAGAACCATTGTGTAGGGAAACTGATAAGAGATGATATGAGAATATTAAAATTAGAAACATGATTCAACTTTTATTCAAAGAATCAAGAAATGTTGTATGATGGGATCGTATAAAAATGGAGAAGTTCGAATAGACATGCAGATAAGAAGTTATAAGTAGATCAAGGAAGTAATGAGAAGTAAAATTTGAATAGGAAGATTAGATAATTAAGATTACCATCATTTAGCCTAATGGCATTTAGAAAATCGGGTGTTAGTGGAAGGATCCTCTAAGAACGAAAAAGATGGGTAAAAGTTCTCATATAGTCTCCTTCAGTTACTCCTATGCATCAGTCCTAACCCTAGGAGAATAGTTTGATTGGAAGAAAGATTTGACTGTTATTCAAACAATCAATTCATGTAGTATGATGTGATCACATAAAAGTAGAGCAGTCAGATAGACAAACATATAAGAAGTTATGAATATTGAGACAATTATGAGCAATAGTTTGAGATAAGTAGATTATATAGTTAATATTACTATTATTCATCCTAATGACATTTAGAAAACTGATGTGTTATAGGAAGGATTCTCTCAGCACGAACAAATCCAAAAAATAAAGTGAGGGGTAGTTGATCCTATGGTTTTAGGATCATGAGAAATGGTCCTAGTATATGGTGGATATGGGCGTGTACCTATAGGATAGATTATAGTTTATGGGTTCTAAATGGAAGAGTTTGGAAGAGTGACAAATTTTAGTGATATGTCATAATGGGAAAGGCTGCATATCACACTATCCGCCACATGGCACATGGTCCATGACTGTGGTTTGCCAGGTAGCCCCAGACATGATAAAGATTGTCTTCTTTTATTCTGATTCTCTAGATTTTTAGGAACATTCTAGAAAAAATAGATAAATTGTGGATTTGGAGAGTTTGTATAGAATTAAATAAGATAATGAAGGAGGATAAAATAGTATTAATTCAGATTTAACTTTGCTTATTATAATAAAGTTGTAATTTTTTGTGATGATAAAGGCAAGTGAAAATATGAAGGATTCAAAAAAGTAATATTTTATTTAGGATAATCCAATTGATAAATATATGAAAAAATGATAAAAAATTACAGAGCTAAGAGGCAAATTGCACTTAAGTATAGAGAAGAACATTCTTTGTACAAAAACTCGCGAACTGGGTAAAACATGTGAAAATGAATGGATTAAATAGGTGAAAAAATGTTGGAAATATTGAACAATGAGGGAGAATGGAATGAAATCCATCATTGGCCATAGAATGGACAACATATTTAATTTCCACTGAGTAAAAAATTAGTTGTCAATAGTTTACCCCTCTCAAAATATAGCTTAAGACAAGAGTGAGAACCATAGGCTAGAGCCAAGTCTGACCTATATTTTTTGTAAGGAAGCCCAAAATGTTGTGACTCATCAAGCATATTCAGATTAACCTTGTGGAAGGTGGAAGGCATATGTGCTATATTTTCCTTTTAAGGATAGATAACTTTGATAACCATATGTAGAGAGCATGATATTAGGTATAGGAAAACATTCAGTGATGAGTATAGCCTCTAAGACCAACAATTGTACCCAACTTCTCATTTATTCCCTAGAGTGGCCACAATATATTGAGGGACTTCTAGAATTCCTTCTTTGGAAACATCTCTAGTTCTTAGTCAATAAATATCTAATTCTCTCACCATTTCTTATCCAAGTGAGAGAAAGGTGAATGTGAAATCAATGTGGAGTGGAAAAAAATCAAGTGCTGTCTTTTTCTTCTTAAGATGAATAATGAAGATAACCACTCACAACAAGAACAAGGTTAGGTACTAATGACTATTTGGTGATAAGTATAGGCTCCATCTCCCGTATACTCTAGTGTGTTGGTGAGATATCAAAGGGCTCAAAGCTCTTAGTTCCAGAAGTATATCTTTCACTACTCTAGTACTTATTCAGTATGTAATTGATTCTCTCACTAATTCATATACTTAGTGAGAAAAAGGTGAAAGAAAAAGTGGGTGGAATATGGATGACGTTCACCAATTGCCTTCAATTAAAAATCAAGAGTTTATAATTGTGAAAGATCATGGAAAGTGTTTGATTTTGAAAAATTCTGATAAAGTTATTGTCTCTGTGTGTGTGTGTCATTAGATATCTGGGTGAGTTAGGTCAATCACAAGACCTGGTGAGTCAGCCAAATCAGGGTCAGGATCACAACCCTAAGGAGGTATAATGACGTGATTTTGTCTATTGAGATAGGGCTTAAGTAGCTCAAGATAGATATTATTGAACTTCAAAAATTATCCAACAATGATGTTAGCCTTTATCAAAGACTAATGATTGTACATGGTTAATTATTAATTCCTTATAACATCAAGCAACTATTCAAAGATTTCCAGGTTACTTGTTAGGACTTTAGAGAGCAAAGTGCTCAGAACAGATAAAATTGGGTACCAAATGATTTCCAATGGTGAGGTTATACTTTGTATAAGACTAATGGCTATATGTTGTTAATAGTTTGTTTCTTGAATAATTTCTCATTTTGAGTGTGAGATGATGTAACACGATGAATATGGTGGGGTTTTGACCGGACTAAATCACGTGTCCAACAAAGAGAGGATATAGAGTAATCATACTTTAAATTTATATCCCAACACTCAGGCCCCCACAATTATGATACATGGTCCAATATAGTAAATTAGGGTTGATTCATAGGGACATGGGTGGTATGTGTTAAGAATGGAGAGCCTTGGATTAGTTACACCAACCAAAGAGTGAGATAAAAGTTTGTGTTCCTTCTTGAATGATCGTTCTTCAACAAATAAGAAAGTAAACAATTAAAGCAAACAAGAAGTAAAATAAAAGAATAAGAAAGGCAAAAGGTAAGATACCAAGTATGGATGGGATACTTGGATTGGGTTTCACCATCTAAGGTTTCTCACCAACATGCAATACTCACACCCATTATATATCCTTAGCAAGTTTACAAGCAATCATCTTAAATGTCTATTCCCTCCTCTCTCGAGCTTAGGATAGATCTAGATTATATGGTTCTCTCTCTCTCTCTCAATGGAAAACAAACAATCAAAATAAAACCATATGATTATTAGCTTAAGAATTCTAACATCCTCATGCATTCATGCAACTTCATAACACTTAGATATGGGTTAATACTACTCTTTCGAGGTACTAAAAATCAAACAACAAATAGCTAAGTATACAAGTGAATAATTAAGACCAAGAGTTTGGAGATAAACATTGCTAAGAGCATATATATAATTGATATAAGTATTTATATGTTGAGGGAGGCTTAGTGGCTACTCCCAAACCAAGCTATATGTTTAGCCACTCATGGTGGTGAGTAGCATTACATATTTACAAGTTAAATGAGACATGAGATGGATAATGCAATGGAATTGAGGTGATGGAGGAGAGTGGACAAATTTAGAGAAGAAGGGGATACACCAACAATGACCACAGATGGACTAGGTCGATGGAAAGATCCTCCAATCTACAGATGGTGTGGTGGTGTAGAGGACATGCTTGTCATTTCCCTTCCATCTATGAAGATGTCAAAGAAGATTTATTATGAGAAATAGAGTAGGCCTTCATATTTTCATCCTCTAGCTTTCATAAATCATGGTGAAGGAGTTGATCGATGGTGCGAGTTGGTTCCAACAATGCTTTCACATATTCCATGGGTGGCAATTCTCAGTACCCCAGGGGAAATATTTATAGATGTGATCAGATGCTCTTTACTTGAGCCGCAAGTGTAGGCATGTGCCTTGGGGAACATGCTTAACAACCTCAAAAGATAGCTCAGTATGACCATTGGTTCCAAGTTGTGCAGACGAGCCATTGTTCCCCTCTTCTAGTTTGGCCATCGATTGATGGATTCAATTTTACCATCAGTTCTTGGGAATCGATGGCTGACTGCTGGTGCTAGCCTTCAGTGGACCATCAATTTAAAGGGTTCAATGGTTGAGCTATAGAACACAAGTTGAGTAGGGTCTAGGAAAACCATAAATTCTTAACATCTGATGGCCATAATGAAGGATTTCCAGAGTAGCCATTATATGTTGAGAACCAATGGTCAGTCTGACTTATCTGTTGATCTTTTGTTGGGGACCATCAATTTGGGAATAGATGATTGGTCTGGTGATGGCTCCTTGGCTTTACTATGGCCTCCATAGATTGTGGAAATGTATGGACGTCCTACTTCATGGTAAAAACCATTCATTGATAAGTTAACTGCATGGGAACTAGTAGTTATCTTCAAACTAGGGAATAAGAGCAATACATATGTAAAATGGGGGAAAATTTGTGTAACTCTATATAAAGACAGGAGATCAAAAGTAAGAATAAGTTATGAAATATCCAAAAAATTGGATGTTATCACCCCCCAAAACTTAGAGTCTATCTTGTCCTCAAGCTAATAAATAGAATAAAGGCATTGACAAAATGTTAGGGCCTTATTTGTTGAATATTTTGTTTACTTATCAACCACACTTCATATCATCCTTAGGTTAAGATTTTTTTGGAATAGCTTGGACTGTTTACTATGATCCTAGATTCATCCTTCTTCAGTTTGGAGTTGCATTACCCCTTATGCCTGGCATATCCTCTTTTTAGAAGGAGGGTCCCCTTTACAAATTGTGTTCATTCTCTTTCCCGAACTATATTGATGCAAAATTCCATAGAGGTGGCTTTCACACCTGACCTTTATTTTTTGGGGTAATCTAGCTAGTTGTGTAAAGGTGGGCCAAGGATGATCGTGTTTCCTATCTTTCTAGGGCTTACTCAACCATGAGTACTATTGTAGAGTAGTTTTATTCAACTTTCAGTCCTAATGTACTTTCAAGTGGCTATGTGAGGTAGCCGTTGAAAGATTGGTGGATATTTGTTTGACTTCCAGACTCCTCTATTAGGAATGACATATATACATTCTTGAGAAAAGAAGTACACCGGCTGGATAGGGCTTTTTAGCATCTTTCCAGGCACAACTATCATGCTTTTATTCACACTTGGCTTTTATTCTTGCTTACAAGGCTTTTAGGAGGTGGGATTTTTAAGGAAAGGTGGGTTGCTGGGCCTCTTTTGTTCCCAAAGAGGGGATTTAGTACTAGAAGGGGTAGTTGTTTCCTTTGTCACTGGCATTATCACTTTCCAACTATACTAGAAATTTGGGTGGTCGATTGGGGGTACGCCAGGAGGGGTCCTCCTTATTTCATAGGGTTTTGATTGGGATAATAGCATTCTTTTTTCCATCTGTAGTATGTTGAGATAAGAATGGTGTGAAGACATGGTCAAGTAAGAATTTATTAGATAAATTAGTACCCCAAAGAATATTTTTGGGATGATTATGCTAAGAATTAGCTAGAAGACAAGAAAGTCTAAGGATAAGGGTTATGATAACATTCTAGAAAATTGGATTCAAAGTTTTCCTTTAAGATTTTATATGCATCAAAAGCTCTCCTTCTAAATTTATAAAGACTAGATTATATACACTGACAAAATTGGTCATTTTGACTTTTAGCAAAGTTATTGGCATTCTTTGGATCTACAAAACCTTCAGGCTGCGTCATGTACACATCCTCATGAATATTCCCGTTAAGGAATGCGGTTTTAACATCCATCTGCGAAATCTCATAGTCATAATAAGCTGCAATAGCAAGCATGATCCTGATGGACTTAATCATGGCAACTGGAGAAAATGTTTCGTCATAGTCAACACCTTGAATTTGTCGAAAACCCTTTGCAACCAATCTACCTTTATAAGTTTGCACATTGCCATCCATGTTGGTCTTTTTCTTGAAGACCCACTTGCACCCTATGGGTTTTACCCCTTCAATTGGTTCCACCAAAGTCCATACTTTGTTGGAGTACATGGATTCCATCTCGGATCTCATGGCTTCTAGCCATTTCTCAGAATCTGGTCCCTCCATAGCCTCTACGTAGGTAGTTGGATCATCATCTATGATCAACTCTCCACCTTCCTGAGTTACAAGGTATCCAAACCTCTCAGGTTCAAGGCGAGTCCTACTAGATCTACGAGGTCCTTGTGTTACCTGAGGAGACTGAGATTCCACAACACCTTGTGAATCTACATTTTCCTCTGGTACATCTATCGGTTCAATGGTCTCTTGTTGGGCTTGAACCTCTTCAAGCTCTATATTCCTCCCACTGTTTCCTTTGGAAATAAATTCCTTCTCTAGGAACACAACATCCCTGGCAACAAACACTTTGTTGTCAGTAGGGTGGTATAGATGGTATCCCTTGGTCTCCTTGGGATATCCAACAAAGTAACATTTATCAGATTTGGGTCCAAGCTTATCAGGAAACATTTTCTTGACGTAAGCCCCACAACCCCAAATCTTCATAAAAGACAAATTGGGACGCTTCCTAGTCCATATCTCATATGGTGTCTTTTGAACCGATTTAGATGGTACACGGTTAAGTGTAAACGCGGCGGTTTCAAGAGCATAACCCCAGAAAGAAATTGGAAGATCAGCAAAACTCATCATAGATCGCACCATATCTAACAATGTGCAATTCCTTCTTTCAGACACACCATTATGCTGTGGTGTTCCAGGCGGAGTCCATTGCGATACAATACCACGGGCTCGGAGAAGGTCCTCAAACTCCTGGCTCAAGTATTCTCCACCTCGATCGGAACGAAGTGCCTTAATACTTTTACCAAGCTGGTTCTGTACTTCATTCATGAAATCCTTGAACCTTTCAAGGGTTTCTGACTTATGTTTCATCAGGTACACATAGCCATACCTACTGAAGTCATCAGTAAAGGTAATGAAGTACTGATACCCACCTCTGGCATTAGTTCTAAAAGGCCCACATACATCAGTATGTATGAGTCCTAATAGATCACTAGCTCTCTCACCTTTACCTGAAAAGGGAGTCTTGGTCATCTTGCCCAACAAACAAGATTCACATGTCTCTATTGATTCATAATCAAAAGAGTCTATATAACCATCTTTATGGAGTCTAGAAATGCGCTTCTCATTTATGTGCCCTAGACGAGAATGCCAGAGATATGTTTTATTTGAGTCGTTGAGTTTTTGCTTTTTGGTGTTTACGTTGTATACACTTGTCTCCAAGTCTATCAAGTATAGACCATAAGACATAGGGGCACTGCCATAAAAGATCCCATCTTTAGAAATGGAACACTTTCCATTCTTAATAAGAAATTCAAATCCATCTTTGTCCAAACAAGAGACGGAGATGATATTCCTATTTATGGCAGGTACATAATAGCAGTTCTTCAACTCTATTATTAGCCCACTAGGTAGAGTTAACTCATAGGTTCCTACGGCACTGGCGGCAACTCTTGCCCCATTGGCAACACGTAGTTCAACCTCACCTTTCCCCAAAGGCCTACTTATCTTAAGATCCTTCACATTTGAACAAATGTGAGATCCGCATCCGGTATCAAGTACCCATGACGAAGAAGTAGTAAAGTTAATCTCTATTACGTATACACCAGAAGTAGAGATCTCTATCTCTGACTTCTTCTTCCATTGTTCCTTCCATTCTCTCCATGTAGAAGAAATTGGTTTGGCGAGAGAACACTTCTCTCCCTTACCTACTTTCCTCTTCACCAACGCATTAAGCGTACATAGAGTGGATTCTAAGGCTCCTGGTATATCTGGATTGTGCAGAACACTTCTCACAGTCCTCAACCAGTTATGGAATTTATTCTCAATTAATTTGCCCATTTTAAAAGATGATTCTTTTGCCGTTCTACAAGAGAAAATTTGCATTTGTCAAAACCTTTTTGATTTGATTTGAATAAAATTTGACGATAGTTAATTAGGCCTTTAATTAATTACCGCTCATACTTTTTTGACTCAAATTGATAGCCCTCACCATCAATTCGAAAGATTGCAGCGTACAATCTTCTAGTGGGTCAAGATCCTAGAATCCTCTAAGCCATGGACCAGCTTTGGCTGTCACCCACAACTCAGATCTTCCGGGTAGGCAACTCTTGCCAATTGCATCATATGCAACTCTTGATGAATGAACATGTGCAACACCTTGCCATGAACATTCCGTGCCTCTGGGCTTAGACGCTCTAAGAATCACCAGTTAAGTCTAACCCAAAAGCCGACACGGTAAACATGCACCCTGCTTTGGCAGAACCTACATGTCGACCCTTCACACTTCCACAAGATAGACGACGCACCACGCTTTGGCGTAACCTACACTTGGTCGATCAAGTTTGCCATGTGTGTCGCTAATGGAAGGCATATAAGACTTAATATTTAATGAGGGATTTGGTTTTATATACATATACACATCCAATCACCACAATATATAGTACGTATCATATACATGCTATATCCCACAGAAAACATGCATAAACGATAAAAAGCAATGATTATGGCCATCCTATTTGTGATTCCTCGAGCCAAGAGGAATCACGGTCATCTAGGTCTACATCACATGCAACCTGTACAAGATGAAATCTGTGCCTTCCTTTCTGGGTTTGATCAGCTCATCTCCATGACTGATCGGCTCGCCATCAGGTAGGTTGTTCGGGTGCCACCAGCCGATCGACTGGCGCCTCCAGCCGATCGGTTCACCGGTCATCGTGCATCTCCTCAGGTCGCCACCTGCTCATCTTGTTCCTCGAACCGGCCGTCTGGATCACCAACCGATCAGTTCACTCCTTGAACCGATCGTCTTCAGGTTGTCCGCCGTTCTTTGACATAACAAGAAATAAAATCTATCCTATTTACAATTGAATTGAGAAACCCTGAGTTACATTCGGGGGGAGCAAAGGTAGTAAAAGAATTCTCGAATTATTTCGAGTTACATCAGGAATATGAGAAAGGGAATCGGTGCACAGACCGAGATGCAAGCAACCATACAAACAACCATACACAGATATAGGGGTTTATAGGCCATAATCATGCTACACATCCACCACAAAACTCGATTAAGGGCGACGCGTATCGAGTGCATTACTATTACATATCATATATGTATATTAGGGATTTGTGGATTGGACATGTATAAAGCCGATATTATTCGCATCGCATGCAACAAATAAAGGCGACAAACCAAAATCGATCATATCGATAATCCTAAAATATAGAGCGGTTGACGTGGCTCTGATACCACTGTTGGGTTTTTGAGGAGGCAGAGAAGCAGCAGAAACAAAAAAATTCTCCCCAAACCCGGAACAAAAGGAATCACGTCAACATCTATATAATAGGAAAGATGGTTTGTGAATCATACCTTGTCCCGAGGCTTGCTCGGCAACAATACCACGCGCCTTGCGCGGTCTTCACCTCCGGTCTTGGACGGTGTCTGTGCAGCTCCTGGTCGCACCGGGACTGAAAGACTCCTCCTCCTACCGGACTGTCGGATGACAGTTGTCCTCCTGAGCGGCAGTGACCTCCCGCCTCTGAAGTAGTCCACACGGACCACCTGGAACTCCACTCTCCTTGTCCCACAAGGAAGTGGAAGGAGTCGCACCCTCCTGTTGATGTACTAGTCGCCAACACACTCTCCTGCTGTCAATTGCAACTGCAGTTGTCCTTCCCTTGCTGCACCTCCCTTTGAGGGAAGCACTTGCTCGGGCTCTCTCTCGGTTACCAAAACCAGAGATAACGAAAACTTTGCAGAGCAATCAACTTGCACTGAGTTGTACTCTGAGAAGGCCCCAATACCCCTATATATATAGGCGGGTCATGGGACAGGGTTCTCTATGCCCGACAATACGGGACTAAAGCAGGAGTAGAAGGGTTCGTGATTTTCCACAAAAAGCAACCATCTCGCAACCTGAACCGATCGGTTCACCACTGAACCGATCGTTTGGGACCCTTGAACCGATCGGTTCACTCATGAACCGGTCGGTTGGGGTTCCATATTGACTTTCCTTCGTTTGTTTCCAATCGGTATCGAATACCAATCCTATTTCCAATCAAATTGGAAAATTGAAACGAAAGGAAAATTCTCACCAATCCTACTTTCCCAAGTTGCTCGATTGCACCAGTTGAACCGATCGGTTCAACACTTGAACCGGTCGTTTCATTCTGTGCATGAGCCGATCGGTTCAACAATTGAGCCGACCGGTTCAGCAACCTCCGCCGACCGGTTCATCACATGAACCGATCGGTTGGGAATGCAGATTTTACAGAATCAGTCAAATGCGATTTCAATCAATCCGATACTACAATCAATGCGTTCAACACCTTGAACATTATGATATTGAGCTATCGATTAATTGAGTGTTTAATTGAACTACTAAACTCCTTTAGTAATCAATCTAAACATTGCTTGTGGACAAAACTCCTCTTCCAGGTTGAATCCTATGTGTGTGACCCTGCAGGTCCATTTCACGTTGGCAGTGAAAGTCCATAACACTTATGACTTCACAAGCAAAGAGCGGTGCCTAGTCACACATCATTGCTACCCAAGTGAAAGTAGAAAGTTGGAGAACAACTTTCATCATACAATTCGTGAATGGTGTTACAGTGAATGTATAATTCCTTTGTCACTGATATCCAGAATGAAATCGAGGCATGGAACTGTCATCCTTTCAATGTTTATTCATTTCCTTGATCTCAGAGTAGACCGAGTGAGATGTGTATGACATCAATATCACATATTGATTCACACGTGCATGCGCATGCCTTTCTCAATCTGACTCATCAAGTGGCCAAGGATATCAAACTCCCTTAGGAGGGACAAATCCCATATCTATCACTCACCCCTCAAAAGCCCCATGTATCAAAGCCACCCAATCATCACCTTTATAACAACCCATGTTTCAGGACTGCATTTGATGATGTCAAAGTGTACCCAACGACATGTGTTGAGTGCAGTGATTTCAGGTCTAAGAATCACACTCACGACCATCATTGTGAGAGCTGACTGTGACTACCATGTCATGGTTCCATGTGTCACTCTCACGGTGGGTCTGTCCGGTACCTTGTTCTCTAACAAGTACCTATGTGCTTGGTTTGATATCACCATATCATGACTAATGAGATTCTGTCATCAACCAACACACAATCTAGTCTTTAGTGTTATTGATGTCTATGGTTATTTCCACAATAACAACCGACTAGGGACCAATAGTTTGAGATAAGTAGATTATATAGTTAATATTACTATTATTCATCCTAATGACATTTAGAAAACTGATGTGTTATAGGAAGGATTCTCTCAGCACGAACAAATCCAAAAAATAAAGTGAGGGGTAGTTGATCCTATGGTTTTAGGATCATGAGAAATGGTCCTAGTATATGGTGGATATGGGCGTGTACCTATAGGATAGATTATAGTTTATGGGTTCTAAATGGAAGAGTTTGGAAGAGTGACAAATTTTAGTGATATGTCATAATGGGAAAGGCTGCATATCACACTATCCACCACATGGCACATGGTCCATGACTGCGGTTTGCCAGGTAGCCCCAGACATGATAAAGATTGTCTTCTTTTATTCTGATTCTCTAGATTTTTAGGAACATTCTAGAAAAAATAGATAAATTGTGGATTTGGAGAGTTTGTATAGAATTAAATAAGATAATGAAGGAGGATAAAATAGTATTAATTCAGATTTAACTTTGCTTATTATAATAAAGTTGTAATTTTTTGTGATGATAAAGGCAAGTGAAAATATGAAGGATTCAAAAAAGTAATATTTTATTTAGGATAATCCAATTGATAAATATATGAAAAAATGATAAAAAATTATAGAGCTAAGAGGCAAATTTCACTTAAGTATAGAGAAGAACATTCTTTGTACAAAAACTCGCGAACTGGGTAAAACATGTGAAAATGAATGGATTAAATAGGTGAAAAAATGTTGGAAATATTGAACAATGAGGGAGAATGGAATGAAATCCATCATTGGCCATAGAATGGACAATATATTTAATTTCCACTGAGTAAAAAATTAGTTGTCAATAGTTTACCCCTCTCAAAATATAGCTTAAGACAAGAGTGAGAACCATAGGCTAGAGACAAGTCTGACCTATATTTTTTGTAAGGAAGCCCAAAATGTTGTGACTCATCAAGCATATTCAGATTAACCTTGTGGAAGGTGGAAGGCATATGTGCTATATTTTCCTTTTAAGGATAGATAACTTTGATAACCATATGTAGAGAGCATGATATTAGGTATAGGAAAACATTCAGTGATGAGTATAGCCTCTAAGACCAACGATTGTACCCAACTTCTCATTTATTCCCTAGAGTGGCCACAATATACTGAGGGACTTCTAGAATTCCTTCTTTGGAAACATCTCTAGTTCTTAGTCAATAAATATCTAATTCTCTCACCATTTCTTATCCAAGTGAGAGAAAGGTGAATGTGAAATCAATGTGGAGTGGAAAAAAATCAAGTGGTGTCTTTTTCTTCTTAAGATGAATAATGAAGATAACCACTCACAACAAGAACAAGGTTAGGTACTAATGACTATTTGGTGATAAGTATAGGCTCCATCTCCCGTATACTCTAGTGTGTTGGTGAGATATCAAAGGGCTCAAAGCTCTTAGTTCCAGAAGTATATCTTTCACTGCTCTAGTACTTATTCAGTATGTAATTGATTCTCTCACCAATTCATATACTTAGTGAGAAAAAGGTGAAAGAAAAAGTGGGTGGAATATGGATGACGTTCACCAATTGCCTTCAATTAAAAATCAAGAGTTTATAATTGTGAAAGATCATGGAAAGTGTTTGATTTTGAAAAATTCTGATAAAGTTATTGTCTCTCTGTGTGTGTGTCATTAGATATCTGGGTGAGTTAGGTCAATCACAAGACCTAGTGAGTCAGCCAAATCAGGGTCAGGATCGCAACCCTAAGGAGGTATAATGACGTGATTTTGTCTATTGAGATAGGGCTTAAGTAGCTCAAGATAGATATTATTGAACTTCAAAAATTATCCAACAATGATGTTAGCCTTTATCAAAGACTAATGATTGTACATGGTTAATTATTAATTCCTTATAGCATCAAGCAACTATTCAAAGATTTCCAGGTTACTTTGTTAGGACTTTAGAGAGCAAAGTGCTCAGAACAGATAAAATTGGGTACCAAATGATTTCCAATGGTGAGGTTATACTTTGTATAAGACTAATGGCTATATGTTGTTAATAGTTTGTTTCTTGAATAATTTCTCATTTTGAGTGTGAGATGATGTAACACGATGAATATGGTGGGGTTTTGACCGGACTAAATCACGTGTCCAACAAAGAGAGGATATAGAGTAATCATACTTTAAATTTATATCCCAACACTCAGGCCCCCACAATTATGACACATGGTCCAATATAGTAAATTAGGGTTGATTCATAGGGACATGGGTGGTATGTGTTAAGAATGGAGAGCCTTGGATTTGTTACACCAGCCAAAGAGTGAGATAAAAGTTTGTGTTCCTTCTTGAATGATCGTTCTTCAACAAATAAGAAAGTAAACAATTAAAGCAAACAAGAAGTAAAATAAAAGAATAAGAAAGGCAAAAGGTAAGATACCAAGTATGGATGGGATACTTGGATTGGGTTTCACCATCTAAGGTTTCTCACCAACATGCAATACTCACACCCATTATATATCCTTAGCAAGTTTACAAGCAATCATCTTAAATGTCTATTCCCTCCTCTCTCGAGCTTAGGATAGATCTAGATTATATGGTTCTCTCTCTCTCTCTCTCTCTCTCGATGGAAAACAAACAATCAAAATAAAACCATATGATTATTAGCTTAAGAATTCTAACATTCTCATGCATTCATGCAACTTCATAACACTTAGATATGGGTTAATACTACTCTTTCGAGGTACTAAAAATCAAACAACAAATACCTAAGTATACAAGTAAATAATTAAGACCAAGAGTTTGGAGATAAACATTGCTAAGAGCATATATATAATTGATATAAGTATTTATATGTTGAGGGAGGCTTAGTGGCTACTCCCAAACCAAGCTATATGTTTAGCCACTCATGGTGGTGAGTAGCATTACATATTTACAAGTTAAATGAGACATGAGATGGATAATGCAATGGAATTGAGGTGATGGAGGAGAGTGGACAAATTTAGAGAAGAAGGGGATACACCAACAATGACCACAGATGGACTAGGTCGATGGAAAGATCCTCCAATCTACAGATGGTGTGGTGGTGTAGAGGACATGCTTATCATTTCCCTTCCATCTATGAAGATGTCAAAGAAGATTTATTATGAGAAATAGAGTAGGCCTTCATATTTTCATCCTCTAGCTTTCATAAATCATGGTGAAGGAGCTGATCGATGGTGCGAGTTGGTTCCAACAATGCTTTCACATATTCCATGGGTGGCAATTCTCAGTACCCCAGGGGAAATATTTATAGATGTGATCAGATGCTCTTTACTTGAGCCGCAAGTGTAGGCATGTGCCTTGGGGAACATGCTTAACAACCTCAAAAGATAGCTCAGTATGACCATTGGTTCCAAGTTGTGCAGACGAGCCATTGTTCCCCTCTTCTAGTTTGGCCATCGATTGATGGATTCAATTTTACCATCAGTTCTTGGGAATCGATGGCTGACTGCTGGTGCTAGCCTTCAGTGGACCATCAATTTAAAGGGTTCAATGGTTGAGCTATAGAACACAAGTTGAGTAGGGTCTAGGAAAACCATAAATTCTTAACATCTGATGGCCATAATGAAGGATTTCCAGAGTAGCCATTATATGTTGAGAACCAATGGTCAGTCTGACTTATCTGTTGATCTTTTGTTGGGGACCATCAATTTGGGAATAGATGATTGGTCTGGTGATGGCTCCTTGGCTTTACTATGGCCTCCATAGATTGTGGAAATGTATGGACGTCCTACTTCATGGTAAAAACCATTCATTGATAAGTTAACTGCATGGGAACTAGTAGTTATCTTCAAACTAGGGAATAAGAGCAATACATATGTAAAATGGGGGAAAATTTGTGTAACTCTATATAAAGACAGGAGATCAAAAGTAAGAATAAGTTATGAAATATCCAAAAAATTGGATGTTATCACCCCCCAAAACTTAGAGTCTATCTTGTCCTCAAGCTAATAAATAGAATAAAGGCATTGACAAAATGTTAGGGCCTTATTTGTTGAATATTTTGTTTACTTATCAACCACACTTCATATCATCCTTAGGTTAAGATTTTTTTGGAATAGCTTGGACTGTTTACTATGATCCTAGATTCATCCTTCTTCAGTTTGGAGTTGCATTACCCCTTATGCCTGGCATATCCTCTTTTTAGAAGGAGGGTCCCCTTTACAAATTGTGTTCATTCTCTTTCCTGAACTATATTGATGCAAAATTCCATAGAGGTGGCTTTCACACCTGACCTTTATTTTTTGGGGTAATCTAGCTAGTTGTGTAAAGGTGGGCCAAGGATGATCGTGTTTCCTATCTTTCTAGGGCTTACTCAACCATGAGTACTATTGTAGAGTAGTTTTATTCAACTTTCAGTCCTAATGTACTTTCAAGTGGCTATGTGAGGTAGCCGTTGAAAGATTGGTGGATATTTGTTTGACTTCCAGACTCCTCTATTAGGAATGACATATATACATTCTTGAGAAAAGAAGTACACCGGCTGGATAGGGCTTTTTAGCATCTTTCCAGGCACAACTATCATGCTTTTATTCACACTTGGCTTTTATTCTTGCTTACAAGGCTTTTAGGAGGTGGGATTTTTAAGGAAAGGTGGGTTGCTGGGCCTCTTTTGTTCCCAAAGAGGGGATTTAGTACTAGAAGGGGTAGTTGTTTCCTTTGTCACTGGCATTATCACTTTCCAACTATACTAGAAATTTGGTTGGTCGATTGGGGGTACGCCAGGAGGGGTCCTCCTTATTTCATAGGGTTTTGATTGGGATAATAGCATTCTTTTTTCCATCTGTAGTATGTTGAGATAAGAATGGTGTGAAGACATGGTCAAGTAAGAATTTATTAGATAAATTAGTACCCCAAAGAATATTTTTGGGATGATTATGCTAAGAATTAGCTAGAAGACAAGAAAGTCTAAGGATAAGGGTTATGATAACATTCTAGAAAATTGGATTCAAAGTTTTCCTTTAAGATTTTATATGCATCAAAAGCTCTCCTTCTAAAGTTATAAAGACTAGATTATATACACTGACAAAATTGGTCATTTTGACTTTTAGCAAAGTTATTGGCATTCTTTTAGCAAAGAGTATATACATTCTTGTTATGTCCCTAGTTAGTTGTTATTGTGGAAGGCTAATAGACAATAATAACACATAAGAGTAGAGTGTCTGTTGGTTGATGACAAAATCTCATTAAGTCATGATGTGTGATATCAAACCAAACACATAAATACATGTTATAGAATAGTGTATCAGACAAACCCACCTTGAGAGTTATACATGGAAACCATTACATGGTAGTCAGAATCATCTATCACAATGCTAGTGATGATTGTGGTTCTTAGACCTGAAATATGCGCTCATCACATGTTGTTTGGTGTACTTTGACAACATCCACCATGACCTTGAATAGGTGTTTCAATAAAGGTGATGCTATGGTACACTGTGACACATGGGGATGACTGTGAGTGATGTAGATGGGATTTGTCCCTCCTAAAGGAGTTTGATATTATGGCTAATGAATAAGCGAGACTGATAAATGCATGGCCATGTTCATGTTAGTCAATATGTAGTATTGAGCTTACATATATCTCAAACAGTCTACTCTAGTTCAAGGAACAAAGATTGAACATAGAAGAGGATGACGATTTCATGCCTCGAGTTAAATCTGGATATCAGTGACAAAGGAACTATACAAACACTATAACACCAATCATAGATTGTAGGTTGAAGTTGTTCTCCAACTTTGTGATTACTCGGTTACCAATATTGTGTTGCTACATACCACTCATTGCTTGTGATTTCATAAGTTAGTTACGAACATTCCATGCTAACATAACTTAGAAACTATAGGGTCACACACATAGGGTAAACTTGGCATATGATTTTTATTCATGAATATAGGTTAAAATTGATTACTAAAGAGTTAGGTATTCAATTTAAACAACATAAATTGAATATTGACTCACTAGAATGTTAATCAACCCATTCAAGTGTTGAACCAATCATTTTAGAGTGTCAAATCAATTGAACTAAGATTGGCAATCTGGTCCATCAGATGACCGGTTCAGGAAGTGAACCAATTGGCTCAGGTCCATGAACTGATCAGTTAAGGTTTTAACCCAACAATTTGGTTGATCAATTCGATTGGATCAAGGATTAGTGTTGAACTCATGTTGTGCATTAATCATATATTAATTGCCAATACCATTATGATTGGGAAACAAGTTGAAATGACTAGTTTAAGAGACCCGATGGTAGGGTTTGAGAGCCGTGGAGACGGCCATGGCGGTGGGGGCCATCTTTCCTCTCCAAGGACTAGCAACAACGATCAGACTTTCGAGCGAGAGTTCCATGCCTCTGAGGACGATGGTATTACAGATCAAACAACCAGGCCGGAAGCCATGGACGCTTCCGATACCACGCCCAAGGAAACATATTTCTGGAAATCATACATAGATGCTCACATTGGGAAGGACGTCAGCCTTCTCTCATATTTTAACCTTACCCCACCAGATATCCTTACCGCTACTGATATCCAGGTAGATATGAGCGGGGTTTTTCCAGTGTTTTCTGTCAAGCAATACTCCATCCAGCCGCTGCTTGAACCCTGGAAGCATGCCGTCATCGTCAAGGCAATCAGAACCACACTAGGGTTTCAAACCCTGGTTAACAAGATAATGACCCTTTGGGGTCCTACAACGCAATATCAGATTATCGACCTTGACAATGGCTACTACATAATCCAACTAGGAAACGAAACATGACTATGAGAAAGCCATGACTGGTGGCCCATGGACTATTTTCGGTAGTTATCTTTCGGTGCAGTCTTGGTCCCCATTGTTCAGGCCTTCCAAACCAATCCCCTAGAAACTGTTGGTGTGGGTAAGAGTTGCAGAACTTCCCGTCTTCCTCTACCAGTACCAACTTCTGGAGAAGATTAGTAATTCGATCGGGAAAACTATCAAAATCGATGCCAATACCTTAATGGGTAATAGAGGAAATTTTTCCCGCATTGCAGTGGAGGTCGATACAAGTAAGCCCCTCCTACCGGCAATCTTTATAAATGGTGAATACTTCCATCTGGAGTATGAAAACCCCCCTCAGTTCTGCCTTCATTGTGGCCGCCTAGGTCACATTGAGAAGGAGTGTAAATAGAAGACCCAGAGATCGGATCTGGCCTCTACATCTATCGCTATCCCCGTCCCCGCTGTTAGATACACATCGGCCATCCATGCTAGGATGCCTGACCGTTGCAAAGGAGAAACACATGAGAAAACCACCAGTTCTGCACCTCCTCGCTATCAGGCCGTGTAAAAGCAGCGCACTGAATAACATGAGGTGAGGCAAAAACAATCCAATACCACTGAGAAGCCTGTGACTGAGGGTGATGGTGAGGATTGGCAAACTACTATGAGCAAGAAGGCCAAGCAAAGGCTATGCAGGAAGCAGGCAACTGAAAACCAACTATCCATATCTACAACGGAGAATGTGGAGCCTGACCCTCCTGAGACAAACACCTATGTTTAACTAAAGGAGAATGAGGTCCTTGCTGGTCGGCCGCATCACACGCCTGAGGGTGGGACCTTCCAGTTTGCTTCTAATCGAACCACGGTTCCCTCTATTCTAGCCTGTTCCATCCTAAGCAAAAAGGATGCCTCGGGGTTTGTTATGTTGAGGAACCGAAAGATAGTCTATCAGGTAGTCCAGAGTCCAGATAGAGTCCAGAAGAAAGGACACACTGATGAGAAATATCATGAAAGAAACCATACCAACTCCCATGTACAACACACCCTCGAGTTCCAAGAGCACCTCAATGCTGCGAGTGCTGGAATCTCAGACACTATGAATGCTGAAGAAGGAGATTAGTCTGTCGGACTCTGTGCAGCTCTCCAGTAACCTTCTTAATATATGCTCTCTGCTGAAATATTCAAGGGGCAGGCCTTGACAAGAAAATCCTACTAATCAAAGAACTGAATATTATTCACAAAATCCAAATTGTTGCTATCCTAGAGCCTCACTATTCGGGAATTAAAGCAACCAACATTATTAAGAAGCTCGGCTTTCCATCCTCACACAGGGTTGAAACTACTGGTTTCTCTGGTGGTATATCGCTTGCTTGGAATCATTGCCAATGTGATCTTGAAATCCTCCTTAACCAATGATAGTTCATACACTGCTGTATCAATAAGTCATGGTATCTCACCTTTGTCTATGCTAGTCCCAACTCTTCTAGGCGTAATGTGCTATGGGAGCACTTTGAATCTATTAGTGCTTCCATGAATGTGGCCTGGGTAGTTATGGGTGACTTCAACACCCACCTCCATGTTGATGAAAAGTGAGGCAGTAAATACTTCGATAAAAGAGCAAGAGATCACTTTCATGAAGCTCTGGTTAACACCGGACTTGCAGACCTGAAAACACAGGGCCATTTCTTCACTTTTAAAAAACTCAATCTCCTTGAGCGCTTAGATAGAGTGCTTGTAAATGCTAACTGGATTAACAATTTTGACAATGCCACTGTCACTGTACTTCCTCAAACTTTCTCCGATCACAACCCACTTCTACTGTCCAGTGGTCATAAAGCTCCAAAAACATTCCACTTCCGCACTAAAGCAAGCTGGAACCTGCAACCTGACTTCCAGATGAAGGTCCTCAACCAATGGCCTACCAACTCTTGCTTCCACAATGCCATCAAGCTTTTCAAGGTGGCCGCCACCAAGTGGGAATCTAAACATAATATGTCACAACACAGAGAGAAAGAACACCTGCTGGACAACATTGATAAATGTCAGGTACGTATCCAAAACCTCTCGCCCATTCCTGACCTTGATCCTTCCATCCCTCTCTAGGAGAAGCTCCATAACATTCTTCTTTTGGAGGAAGCAGATTGGCATCAATGAGCACATATTGATTGGTTAAAAATTGGTGATCTTAATACCAAGTTCTTCCAATCTTACATCAAGGCCCGACGACACTACAACAAGATTTCCCACCTCAAGGATGGTTCCAATGGTGACACCTGGATCTCTGAACTTGCTGTGCTCAAATCACATATCCGTTGTTGGTTTCAAGACTTGATGATACATGCCTCCGCGTGTGATCCTATCCATGCTCACAGATACCCTGGTGTCTTCCTTATCATTGATGATCAAGCCAAATGCCTCCTGGGCATGATCCCGCAAGCTTAAAAAATTAAACATGTTCTCTTTTCTATGGAGCCTCTCAAAGTGTCGGGTCCATACAGAGTCTACACAGAATTCATTCAAAAGAACTAGGATATTGTGGGTGATTCCATAGTCGCCACGGTCTGTACTGCTTTTCAATCTGAGCACATTGAGAACTCCATTGCGGATTCCTACATGGTCCTCATCCTGAAGGTGGCTTCTCTACAACATTGCTGCGATTTTAGACCTATCTCCTTAAATAATGGCTGCTTTAAGCTTATCTCTAAGATAATAGTTGAGTACCTGAAACCTTTTCTGAGTGATTGGATTGTGCCTACACAATCTAGTTTTATCCCCGGGTGTCGCATAAGTGACAATATACTCTTGGTGCAGGAAGTTATGCATACAATGAAGGCTCGAACCACCAAGAAGAAACTCATGTGCATCAAGTTGGATCTGGCTAAGGCTTTTGATAAAATGGAATGGCACTTTATCCATGATACACTTTCAAGAACTGACTTGCCTACTAAGATAATCAATGTTATTATGCAAATTATAACATAGGGATCCACCTTGATCCTCTGGGAAGGTGAACCCCTACAACCTTTCAAGGCAACTCAGGGAGTAAGGAAAGGAGACCCTATCAGCCCATATGTTTTTGATTTGTGTATGGAACAGCTAAGTCAGGCCATATCTACCTCAATTAACAACAACGACTGGAAACCTATCTACATCACTCACGGGGGTACTCCACTCTCCCATGTTTTGTTTGCAGACAATATCCTTTTGTTGGGGGAAGCATCCATGGAACAGGACAACACCATCAATAATACTCTCCTCTCTTTCTCCTTAGCCTCAGGACAAACAATCTCAAAGCATAAATCCAAGTGTTTATTCAGCTTGAATACACCCATATCTGAGATCCGTTCCATTAGTAGACGTCTGGGAATTGGATGGACTTCTGACCTTGGAAAGTACCTGGGGGTGCCTATTTTGCACCACAGAGTAAACAAAGCCACCCATGGTAGCATAATCTCGTCAATCCAAAGTAGACTAAACAGTTGGTCGCTGTGCCACCTTTCTCTTGTAGGAAGAATCACCTTAGCCAAATACACACTCCAAAGCATCCCAACTTACACAATGCAAACTATTAAACTATCACCTCATCTTTGTGATGACATTAACAAACATATCCAAAGATTCATCTGGTCTGGGACTTCTCCTCAACAGAAACTTTCCCTAGTTTCATGGAAGAAAATCAGTTCATGTAAGGGCACAAACGGTCTTAGTATCCGGGATGCTCGTGATCAGAATGATGCACTTATGCTCAAGAATACCTGGTCTTTTATCTCTGACCCGAGCAAGCTATGGGTCCAAGTAATGAAACAAAAATATATGAAGAATGGCAGACTTGTCTCCAAGCCTTGTTCCTCTGCCTGGAGCTTCATCAAACGCAGCCTTGACACCATCAAACTGCTCTGTATCAAATCTATTAATTATGGCACTAGTACTAATGTTTAGCAAGACAAGCGACTTGCTGGACAATCTGTTATGGATATGCATCCTTATTGGGCTATACCTGATGAACTCTCAGACCTTACAGTTAGCTGTATGTCGTCTGTAGAAGATGGTTGGGATTGGAGCTCACTCCTTCATACCACCGGAAGCCGAAGACATCATTAAGCACCTTCTAGCACCCTCAAACAACACCTTGGAAGACGAATGGCTATGGTCCCTGGAGTAGACCGGTTGTTTTTCTTCTAAATAATCTTATAAATGGCTTCACAAGGAAAAGGAATTCACAATTCCAGGCAACTGGAAGCAGCTTTGGGGTTCCGCCCTTCCTGCCCGTATCAAAACTTTCCTTTGGCTTTTACAACACTGAGCTCTCCTGACCAATGCTGAGAAGAATCATCGTCACTTGGACATCTCCGATTTGTGCCTAGTGTGCAATAACGAAAGGGAAACCATCCTTCATGCTCTAAGGGACTGCCCACCCAACGTCGAGGTATGGAACTTGGTGTCACCTAGCCTTGGGCACTTCACTTTACAAGAAAAAGACTAGATTGATCAGGGTATGAACGTCCACCACCCATCTCACTCGCGATGGGCTGTCACTTGTTGGTACCTATGGCAGTGTCGTAACAACTTCATCTACTAGGGGCTTAAGCAACCTGCTGCAAGCAAAGTCCTATTCATCAAGGAGTGTAGTCTCACAATTCAAAACATAGCCTCTTAGGATAGGGAAAGAGTATCCGCTGTTATCCACACCTAGGGAAATTTTCAAGGCAGAGATATGTATGTTTTCACGGATGCATCATTCCAAGTTTGCACGCATAGCGCCGCCATTATGGTCCATGCTGTGAATGATAGAGGTATGCATATTATGGGGATGAGTTGTACTACAAGAGCCACCTCGACAATGGATGCAGAAGCCAAAGCCATCATGAGAGCCGCTGAATTATGCAAGAAACATCACTGGAACAATGCATACATTCTTTCTGACTCTCAAACTGTGGTCTGAGCTATTACCGGAAGAATTTCTATCCCACTCCTAAAACCCTACGTGATGAAGGTGATTAGCCTCATCCCTCCTGAAACAATTCTCTATATCAGTCACATCCATAACATGCATGCTGATAGGATTGCAAAGCAATGCCTTACAACCAAAGATAACCTTAGTTTATCAAATCCTATCCCTAGCACTTTCAATTTCATTACTCCTGTAAACATTTCTATGATTTTGACTGCACTAGAGAGCAGCATGAATAAATAGTCATCTCTAGTTGCCTAAAAAAAGAAATGAATAGTTTAAGCGTTGAACTGATAAGCTCACATGCCAACCGATTGGTTCACCTATAAACCAACCATTTTGGAACTTGTAAGTTATGAAAATTTATGAAATTCCATACCCTTTGACTCCCACTTAGACTAGGAACCCTGACCCTAGCCCTCCTATAAATCGAGGGGTACTAGGGGCTTCTCAGACACATCAATTAGCTCTTGAAATTGTTGTCTTCTCTGGTTGTGGTAATGGAGAGAACCTAAGCAAGTCCTACCTGTAAAATGGAGGGACAACAAGAGAGAGCAACTATGGGAGGGCGAGTCAGTGCTAGTACATTGACTAGAAGAGACAACTCCTTCTTGTTAGTTCATATATAATGAAAGGAGTTCTCGATTATCAGTGTGGGATACTATAGAGGCGAGGAGGTTGTTGCCTACTGTTCAGAGGACAAAGTCAACTACTGTCTGTGGTGATCAACTAGGAGGCCAATTCATACATTTTCTTAGTGCAACTTGAAGAAAGGTGCACGCTACAATGAGAGAATTGTCACAGAACTTGCTCTAAGACAATGTATAACGTGACATCCTAGAATTGTTTCACTCCTCATACATGTGCTATGCACTTCCTACTTGCATAAGTATCTCACTCTTGACTTTAATTTCAAGATTTACTATGCTTTGATGCAAAATTGAAACATCTTAGATACTTATGTCTTGTGGAGATACCCAAATTAATATAAAATATAGTTTTGAGCTACTTCACACATCATCATCTTCATTCATATTTTTAATCATACTAATGTACATACCTATAACATATTCTTGTTCTCATATTGTAGAGGTTTCTCTCAAAGTTTCAATGCATCTTGTTTTCCCAAATTGGAGCTAGGATGAAGGAGATATGTCCATTGGAAATCACCTTGCTTTAACCTTATTTTATCCCCCCTAAATCGAATTCGACCCTAGATGGGCCTAATTCTGGGTGCAACCCAGTTTTTCCCTCCTTGCTTAGTGATCTGAATCTTTCATAAGGAACCAACCAGGAGTTTGGATCCAAGTGCAGATGATGTGTGGCCATTGTATTCTACCACCACAAATCACCTCAATCCAATGTCCCAAGACTTGTCCCCTTCGGCCGATTGTACACTGTGCAAAAGCTTTGTGGCAACTACTTTACAATCATCAATCACCATCCTACACACCATTTTGGCAAAAATTTCTACCACAATTCGACTTATATTGACCCCCTCTCTCTTTTCCCTATATTTTCCACTCTCATACATGCTTTCCTTCCCCTATTTCACCTCACCTTATCCCTTCGGTACCATGGTGCCACCTGGAGATTGCTTTTGGGGATTTCACCCCTGGTCTCTCTTGCCAACAATTGACCATTTCTCCAACTCTAGGAACCTTCTCCAAGGTTGGGTGGCTACTTCGTGATCGAAGGGATGGTCGGAACTCCTTGTTGTCCATGTTGTCATGGATTGGCACTGCCACGATGTTGTGCAGACATGCGACCTGGTGTCTCCAACAAGACAAGGAGCAGATATCGCCAGATCACTCGAGAACGCAATGGTCCTCGAGCAATGAACGACCATATTTCCTGACCTTGCACCCTCGCATAGGCCGACCCAAGCCTATTGAATGGTCAAGGCTGATGGACCTGCACCATGCTAGCACAAGCGTGGTCCAATCAAAGCATGCCACCTCAGTGCCAATAAGGTTCCTCGGTCCCTCTCCTCTCTTCTTTGTAAGACGACATTTGGCTGGATAGTGGTGGGCGATTGAAGAACCCGTCCAGGGCATTTGTGGGTGGTAGATTGTAGCCAGTGAACCTAGGCGTCCTAGATCAGTGCCCAGATGAGCACACGTGGTGAGCCGTGTGATCATAGATCGACGACCAAGATGCTCAAATGAATGAAAGGTAACATTGTCAACCCCCTTTCCTGTAGTTATGGGCTTAATCTTCAAAAAATGATAACTCTTACATCCTTTGATGGCATATAATATATGAATTTTGATCCTCTTGGCAACATCTATCCAATGAACCTAATGTTAAGGCATAATACTAATTGTAGATCCTGTTATTAATAAAATGACATATTTTGACCTCTTCTCACATGATTTATGGTGCATAATGTGCTAACATAATCTTTCATGACCCGAAACGTGATGATACCTCTTGACCAATAACTTTAATCTACTTTAGGCTTGTTTGATACCTTGGATCATCTTGATTTATTTATAATGTCTACCTTGACCTAAAAATGGCCCCTTTTATGTGTATTAATGATATAACTTGGTCAAGTTTGTAATTTAGCTTAACTGTCATCACCTAACATATTTAATCTCAAAATTAGTACACCTTATACTGTTTCATGCCATGTGTGACTAACTTATTACACCTATTTGTTTTGAGTAGGTCATATAACCTAAAAGTGCATTTGTGCACTTGTGCCCTAAAGGATGTCTATATGCTTATATGTTTAAATCCTTAAAGACTTATGCAAAGTTGATCCTTAATTGTTCAAACCTATATGTTCACCTCCAAAGAAGAACCTATAATATCTTGTGACATGAAATTCCTTGCAACCCACTCATGCTTTTGTAACATACTTATAACACCTAACATGTTCTAAATGCATATGTCTATTGTTGGGCTCTATTGCTAGACCATGCTCCAATGTTAGATATGCTATCTTAATGACTTCAAATAAGTATAATTTTCATTCTATAACTCTAAATCCTACTTGATCTACTTAATTATTCTATGACTTAGAGATGTGACTATATGTTGCATGATTTTGATCTAATATGTCTAGTTATTATCTTACATGGTTAAACCTTGATGAAGATCCAAATATCATGCTTCTCCTACTTCTAAATCAGAGTTATCCTTATCTTGTAGTAATCATGATATGGATGGTTCACCCAGACCCAAGGTTTAGTGTGGATTCTTAAACTATGTTGATTCAATACATGCATGTTTGACAAGATGGAACTATACTTGAACTATTTAATATGTAGGTTGAGGAGAACATCCACATGAAATGATTTAAGTTTATCTAAGCAAAACCTACTGATATAAGACCCACTTTTATGTATTTTGCATCTTACATCCCCTTGGGCCTGACCTCTATAGGAATATTACTCTAGAATCTTAACTTGCTCATTACTCACAAGGTACACTTAATCTCTTGACCCTAATATGATACTTGATTGCTTTTGTGTATGATTGTATGAATTATCGACTACTTACTTACTTGGTTGAGCTAATGTTCCTATGAATACTACTTTCATGTTTTTTTATAATATGTTGACATAGCTTGAACATATTATAGAGAAATCCATTATGCAACCTAATGTTGATATAATGGGTAAAGAAACATAACACATACTCGGTATAAAAGAAACTTGTTAGGTATTCTCGCATTACTTCCAGTTCTTGTTCATTATCTATTTCTAGCCAAGAAACTTTCATATTACTCTCGAACTATGGTTACATGTTTTTCATAATGTACTCAATGCACTCACATTGATATATTTTGTTTATCATATTTGTTGTTGCCAAATGTAAATCTGTTGCACTCAAGACTCTAAGCTTTGACTGAAACACCAATGGGTCATCTTTATGTAGAATGGGTAAATATCTCTTATCTCCATGTTTAAGTATCTTGTTATCTCTTTAGTTTTGTTATTTCCTTTTCATATATATATATATTGCATGTGTGACACATATGTGCCATTCTATGGACGGGCGCCCAAACCCTACCACCACTGACTCTATAGTTAGTGGGGTTAGGATGATGGTAACAAATAGTTTTGTGACATATAACCTCACAACCATCCTTCCCATTACAAAGTTGTTGATGCAATCTACTATTTGAAGGGGAATATGGTAGTTTAATTTTTATCTCCGCTACCTGCTTTGCCTCCATATTTACCTATAGTGGTATCATAGCCATGCCAACTTACTACACTTTGGGATTTAATCGATATGAATGGATTTTGGTTTTTGTCATTTATTTGTTGCATACTATGAGAATATTTAAAATGATTAATGTGCACATCCAATTAAATATCACACACAATCCCAACTAATATACATATATATATATATACATATATATACACACATAGATATATATACACACACACACACACACACACATATATATATATATATATATATATATATATATATATATATATATATATGAAATTTACACACATCACCCTAAAAGTTGATTTTGATGGTGGATGTGAAGCATGGATATATACAATAACCTAGATCTCTATGTATGGTTGTGTGGTTGTTTATTCATGTTTATATCTCAGTTTGCATACTGAGCCTCTATCTTCTCTTCCAAATGAAAACTATTATTCTCCCCTTCTTATGGTCCCAACGAATGTAACTCGAGGTTTCCTATTACTTTGTAATATGTTAAATAGCATTAGGATAGTTTTAATTCTTATTATGTGAAGAAGACGTTCAACACCGGATGAGCCACCCATTTCACAAGACGAGTTGACCGAATGGAGGACTGAGGAGGAAAAATGATAGGAGAAGGCAAACCGATAGGATAAAGTCCCAACCAATCAATTGGAGGGGTCCAAAAGATGTTGGACCGGAGACCAGACGACCATTCAACAAGGCCCACCAATTGACCCGGAGGTGAGTCAATCGATTAAAGGTTTGAACTAATCAACCTAGATTGGTTCAAGCATATATCTTCATCAACAATAGGTTTCTACATGTGATGCAGACCTTAGGTGGTGGTAGTTCCTTGGTCCTCCCAGGCATTGCAATAGTATGGACATAACCATAACATATGCTTTATCGCATGTTCACATTTTTGGGATATAGCATGTATATGATACATATTATAAGTATGTGGTTATTGGATGTGTATATGTATTTATAAATACAACTCCCTAAATAACATACAAATTCTTAAATGCTTTCCATTAGCAACACACATGAAAAGATTGATCGACTAATTTTGGGCATGCCAAGCATGGTGCGATGTCCATCTCATGGAAGTGTGATGGTAGTTATGTGGGCCTGCTAAATAGGGTGCATTACTATCGTGTTGGATATTATGTTAGGCTTAACTAAGTGATCTTAATGAGATTAAGAACCTAGAAGCGTGTATATAATTATGGAAAAGAGTTGTTGATACCATCTATCCAAGAATTACATAAGATGCAATTGGCAAAAAGTTTCCTAACTTGATAATTGATTATGGACGTTGGCATTGGCTGGGTAATAACTCAATTGTTTTGGATCTTGGAAGGTTGTATGATGCAATCTTCCAAATTGATATGTGAGGGATATCAATTTAAAAAAAATAGTGGGAGATATAATTCATTAAAGGCCTAATTAAATATTGTCAATTTTAGTGAAATCAAATCAAAATAAAAATGTTTCTATAGATGAAAATTTTCTCTTGTATAAACAAATGGAAAAATGACCAGTCCTTAGGTAGGGCAAACTTAACGAGACAAATTTCCACGATTGGTTTTTGACTTTGAGAAGGGTTCTCAATGATTAGCAAAAGTTCTATGTCCTAGATACACTAGTGCTAAAAATACCTACTCCTGATGCGCCTACGCCTGAGGTGGATGCTTATTGGAAGCATGCCAATAATTCCTTAGACATAAAGCACCTTATGCTAAGCTACATAAACTATGAGTTGCATGAGCAGTGTGAAGGCATGGGGATTCCTTAGATGGTAACACATCTTAAGAATGTGAACCACAATCATACAAAGCAAGAAAGGTACAATGTCTCAAAGGCACTCTTTGAGTGTAAGATGATAGAGAGAGATCTAGTAGAGATCCATGTGCACAATATGATTAGACATGTGGAACATCTAGAAGAACTTGGATTCTCTTTGATCCAAGAGTTGGTTATAGATATGATCTACAATTGTTGTTTGAATCACATAGCCATTTTATCGAGTGTTACCACTTGAATAACATGGCTAGACCGTTGTAAGATTTTCTTAGCATGTTGATAAATGCCAAAGAAAGAATGAAGAAGGAAAACTCTATGATGGTGATCAGTGGAATGGAGTTCAAGGATGAAAGCAAGGCCATGAAGAGTTTTGAGGTAAGCATAAATCCAAATCTTTATCACTCAAGATACGGAGAAAGAAAAGTACAAGAGGAATTTGTCCTCTATACTTGAAGGGATTCATGAAGATGAAGTTAGGGTTAAAGATCTCCACTTCCGGTATATATGTTATCGAGATAAATTTATCTACTTCTTCATTATGGGAACTAGATACTGGATGTGGATCTTACATATGTTCAGATATGCAAGATTTAAGAAGAAGTATGCCTTTAAAAAAGGGTGAGGTTGAACTACAAGTTGTAAATGGAGCAGAAGTTATTGCCACCATAGTTGGAACCTATAATTTATCTCTGCCAACAAGGCTTGTAATAGAGTTAATGAACTATTATTATGTACATGCCATAAATAGAAACATCATTTATGTATCTTGTATGGACAAGGATGGATATGAATTTCATATTAAGAATGGTCGATGTTCTATTTCAAAAGATGAGATATTTTATGGTAGTGTCCCAATGTCTTATGTTTTTTAATTGTTAAATTTAAAGAGATATGTTTATAACATAAATACCAAAAGATGAAAACTAAAAACTAAAAAAAACATATCTTTGGCATTTTCATCTAGGGCACATAAATGAGAATCACATTTCTAAACTCCATCAAGATAGTTATCTAAACTCTTTTCATTTTGAATCAATAGAGACATGTGATTCTTATTTATTGGGAAAGATGACTAAGACCCCTTTCACTAGAAACAATGGGAGGGCTAGTGATCTATTAGGACTCATACATACTAATGTATGTGGCCCTTTTAGAACAAATGCTAGAGGTGGTTATCAATACTTCTTTACCTTTACCACATGAATTTAGCAGGTATGGTTATGTTTACCTGATGAAACATAAGTTAGAAGCACTTGAAAAATTCAAGGATTTCATGAATGATGTACATAACCAACTTAAAAAAGGTATTAAGGCACTTTGTTCTGATCAAGGTGGAGAATACTTAAGCTAAGAGTTTGAAGTCCTTATGTGAGACCGTGCCATTATATCACAATGGACTCCACTTGGAACACCTCAACATAATGGTGTATTAGAAAGAAGGAATCACACATTGCTAGATTATGGTGGGATCAATGATGTGTTTAGCTAAACTTTGACTACCTTTGGGGGTTATGCTCTAGAAGATGTTGTGTTTACGCCAGACTGTGTACCATCTAAATTGGTTCAAAAGACACCATATGAGATATGGTATGGGAAGCGTTTAAATATGTCTTTTATGAAGATTTGGGGTTGTGAAGCTTATGCAAGAAAATAGTTTCCCGAAAAGCTTGGAACTAAATCAGATAAATGCTATTTTTTGGATATCCTAAGGAAACTAAAGGATATTACTTTTATTCCCTATCTAACAACAAAGTCTTTGTTTCCAGGAATGTTGCATTACTAGAAAAGGAATTTATTTCCAAAGGAATGAGTGGGAGGAAAGTAGAGGGATCAACAAGAAAACATTGAACCGACATAGGTACAAGAGGAACAAAGAGAATAAATTTTTTTTGTGGAATATCAAATTCCTAAAGTAACACAAGAACCTTGTAGATCTAGTAGGACATGCCTTGAGCATGAAAGATTTGGTTATCTTGTGACTCAAGAAGGTGGTCAGTTGGTCATAGATGATGAACTAACAACCTACCTAGGAGCTAATATAGGGTGAGAATGTGAGAAAAGGCTTGAGGACATGTGATTTGAGATGGAATACATGTACACCAATAAGGTATGGACCTTGGTGGATCCACCTGAAGGGGTAAAACCCATAGGATGCAAATGGGTCTTCAAGAAGAAGACCAATATGGATGGTAATGTACAAACCTATAAGGGAAAATTGGTTTCCAAGGGTTTTAGATAAGTTCAAGGTGTTGACTATGATGAAACCTTTTCTCCGGTTATGATGGTTAAGTCCATTAGGATCATGCTTTCCATTGTATCCTATCATGACTATGAGATTTGGTAGATGGATGTTAAAATCACATTCCTTAATGGGAATCTTCTTGAGGATGTGTACATGACACACCCTGGGGGTTTTATAAATCCAAAAGATGCAAATAAAGTTTATAAGTTGTAGATATTGATGGACGAACATCAGATGCTAAATAATTCACGTGTAGACTTGTTGAAGTAGTTCAACACATTACTGTACGTCAAACAAATTGTGGTACATACATAGGTGTTTAAGTGAGTCCTCAAAATGGGATGACCGAAAGAAATTTTGTTTGAAGATCAATCTATGGATTGAAGCAAGCATCTCAGTTCTGGAATCTTCATTTTGATTAGACTGTCAAAGAGTTTGGCTTTAGTCAAAATGAAGATCAACCATGTGCTTACAAGAAGGTTAGTGGGAGCAGATTGTATCCCTCATATTGGATGTGGATGATATACTATTGATGGGGAATGACATCCCTACTTTACAGATGGTAAAGACATGGTTGGGATATAAATTTTCTATGAAGGACTTGGGCAAAACATCCCATATTTTAGGAATCAAGATCTATAGAGATAGATCTAGAAGGCTTCTTAGACTAAGTCAGAGCACATACATTGACAAAATGTTGAAGAGGTTCAACATGGAGGACTCAAAAAGAGGAAACCTACCCATGTCTCATGGAGTTACCGTATCCAGATCTCATGTCCCAATTCTTACAAAGAAAGGGAACACATGAGTAGGATTCCATATGCATATGTAATTGGATCCATCAAGTATGCAATGTTATGTACTTATCCTGATGTCTCATATGACGTAAGCATGACAAGAAGATATCAGTTAGATCTAGTTATACTCACTGGACATCCATGAACAACATCCTTAAGTACTTGACAAGAACTAAGGATCAGTTCTTTGTCTATGGTGGAGAAGAAGAATTGGTGGTAGAAGGTTACACGGATGCAAGCTTCCAAACTGACAAAGATGATTATTGATCACAATTTGGATTTCTTACCTCAATAACAAATTTGTAAGATGGAAGAGTTCCAAGTAAGAGTCAATTGTAGATTCTAAAAAAGAGCCTGAGTATATTGATGCATCCAATTCAACAAAGGAGGATGTTGGGATCAAGAAGTTCATGTCAGAACTTGGGGTGGTTCCAAGTATCAGTGATGCAGTTCAGCTATATTGTGACAATAATGGAGCTATTGCACACACCAAGGAAAGATTGCATCAGAGTCCCAAGTATATGGAAAGGTGGTTCCATATCATATGAGATATCATACATCAATGAGATGTGAAGATTCACAAAGTACCAACCGAGAGCAATGTTGCTGACCCCTTGACAAAACACACTTTTGTAGCAGAAGCATGATGGCCATGTTAGATCACTTGGAACTAAATTCATGGGTGATTGACTCTAAGTGCAAGTGGAAGTGTGTTGGTATGTATGACCAGAGAGCCAATCATATGATGATTGTAGTGACATAACTTGTAAATGATTTTTTTTAAAAGCATGTAGAGATTTATTATTCATCCCGTTCTCTACTTTAGGCCAAAATTGAGATAACAAAATGTTGACCTCCATGGATAACCATGGAGGCTTAATGCTTAGGAAATGCTATGTAGAAAAGGAAAACAAGGTATGTTTTGCAATGCCGTCGGCCACTACATTGTAGCTTCTGGGAATGTGGTCCAATTGTATGCCGGGGAAGTCCAACAAGAAGGAGGCATATCTTCTCCGGTGAGGTATGAGGTTACTAGAAAGCCAATTCTTTTGTTGTGAGGTCTTGATCACAGTGGAGGTGTCTGAGTAAATCATTGGTGAGAGCCAATCATTATCGTAGCATAATTCGACTGCCATCATAATTCCATTTGCTTCAGCTTCCAGTACTGACGATGCATACCCATGGCAGCCTATACCCATGATGCACCTTACTGTTCTGTCAACTACATGAATCCCGATACCTGACTTCTTGGAATGAGCCTGGTAAGCTGCGTCGACAAACACAATCACCTAGCAAGCATTCGATGGGAAAACCAACCTCGATGGGGACTTTCTGGAATGAACCAACCTAGGCTGCAGGCCCATAATGGAATTGGTATGCTCTTGAATGAATTTTGTGGGCACTATGGAAGGTTTTCTAGGGTCACCATGCATGATTGCATTGCGATTTCTCCAGAGCATCCAGCAGCCGATGCATTGGAGTGTTCTTTGGTCAGATCTATATGTTGTGGATATCAGGAGGTTGAGCCAGTTGCTTTCTGTGATGGTATAAAAGTCATCTGACATGATGAGGAGAAGCCAAACTTCCCAAGCAATGGGTCACTCCCTAAGACTATGTAGGATGGATTCTGGGGCATTATTGCATAGAGGCCAGATGCCAGATGTAGCAATATGCCTTCTAGCTTGTTCAACGTCCGTTAGAATTGCACCATGAAAAAGGAGCCATACAAATGTTTTGAGTTTGAGAGGTAAAGGAAGGGCCCAGAGTTTCTTCCATTTTGAGGATGATTGGGGTGAACCCTATTTTGTGATCCAGTTGTAAGCTGAGCCAGATGAGAACACTCCAGAACTCATAAAAGGCCAAGACCATATGTCCTCGCCTCCATTGATATCTGGAGGGGTATAGAAATAGAGGAGTTGCTTCGCTTCCTCAGGTAGGAAAGTGTCTATGAAACTCCAGTCTCATGTGTTGTCTTGGAGAACCATAGAGCTGACTTTGAAATCTTCCAATCCTTGGGGAATGACATGTGAATCATCCATGTCCAGAACTGATCTTCCATAGATCCAACGATCCATCCAAACATTTATATTGTGGCCCGAGAGAGGGACTTTGTGGCTGATGGCCTGAACTGTGTCTAGGTTCCTCTTTATGAAGGCCCATGCGGAAGAACATGGATGCTTGCTCATGACTTCGTTCTTCATGTATTTATCTTTCATTACTCTGGCCCAGAGGGTATAAGGTTTTGTAATGAATTGCTAGACATTCTTCATCATTAGAGCCTCGTTCTATTCTCTTGAAGTATTAATCCCTAAGCCTCCCAAAGCCTTAAGCTTTGTTAATTTCTTCCATTCTACCAATGACATCTTGCACTCGTCTCGACCACCAGACCATATGAAGGACCAAATGTGTCTATCAATGTCATCACATAAGCTGTGCGATAGCTTGACAAATTGCATAACATAGGATGGGATGGATAGAAGGGTGCTCTTAGCTAGGGTAATGCGACCTACAAGGGATAGGCTCTTGGAAGCTCACCTGCTCATTCTGCCCTTGATTGTTGAGGCGATGTTTGAATGTGTTGCCTTGTTGAGTCGATGGTGAAGAACTGGAACCCCCAGGTACTTGCCTAAGTCCTGGGTTTGAGGGATCCTGATCAAACTACTGAAGGCACGACGTTCACAGGTAGAAGTATTAGGAGAAAAGAAGCATCTATATTTCTCCTTAGAAAGTACCTAGCCAGAAACAGTGCTAAAATTTTCAAGCACTTTGAGGATGAGTGAGGCCTGAGAAGGAGCTGCCTCGACCATGAGTAGCAAGCCGTCAGCAAACATGACATGGGAGAGGGGAACACTACCTCTCGATAGAATAATTGGCTTCCATTGCCCATTGCAGACTTCATGCTGAACAGATTGGCTGGGCCTCTCCATACATAAGACTAATAGGTAGGGGATGATTGGTTTGCCTTGACGCACCCCCTGCCTAGGAGTGAAGGCCTCCAATGTTGTCCCTTCCCAAAGGATCGAAGTATGCCCTGAGGAGATAATTTTCATGATAGTAGAGATCATTTTATCTGGCATGCCCACTTTTACCAGAGTATCTTTGATAAAAGACCACCTCATTATATCAAATGCCTTGGAGAGATCAAGTTTGATGCTTACCCATTTCTTCCCCGACTTCTTAGTCTTCATTGAGTGTATCACTTCCTGAACTAGAAGTATATTATCACTTATACGTCTGCCCGATATGAAGCTTGATTGATTTTCTAATATCCATCCATTTAGATAGGGTTTCAATCTTTCTACAATGATCTTAGAGATCAACTTGAGGCAACAGTTATTTAAAGATATGGGTTTGAGCTCACTGCAGCGTTGAGGCTGCACCATCTTTGGTATGAGCATCATTAGCGAGTGAGCTAGTTTAGGGTCAATCCACCCACTACTAAAAACCTAACGGACTTAAAGAAAAATGGATGAACCCACATGGTTCCATTTATCTTGGATGAAGCCATTATGGATGTCGTCTGGGCCGAGAGCCTTGATAGTAGTCATCTGAAATACAATTGTATTGATTTCTTCAACAGACAGTGTGCTTACCAGCTTCTCATGATTGATAATGCCTAGAAACAAACCATGGTACAAGGGAATAAGCTCCAAATCCTCTTTGGGAACTGGTGGTGCTGTAAGAAGCTTGCAAAAGAAGTTCTGGATGTGTTCTTTGATATCATCTGCCCGAGCCATGCCCCGTATTCATTGTGGATGCTTGTAATTCTGTTGTGGAAATGCCTTGCTTTTACATAGGATTGGAATAATTTGTTGTTTCCATCTCCATGTTGTAGCCAGCTGATGTTGGCCTTTTGTTGCCACTCAGCTTCCTCACTGCGAAGGATGGCTGCATATTCTTCTTGCGAGGAAATTGCTCGGAGCTTGTTAGATATATTCAGATGAGATAGGGTATTTACCTGACACCTATCAAGACTCTCCAGGATAGAGTTCCTTTTCTTGTAGTGTTTCTTTAGTCGGATAGATTCCCACTTGACGACGGTGGCTTGGAAGCTTGGCAGGGCCTCTGAGAAGGGGAGGGTAGTGTCCCAGCATGGAAGAAGCTTGGTGTTGAAATCTTCATTGTGAGACCAACACGACTTAGTCCTGAAGAAGGGCCTTCTCCCAGAGATAAGAATAGGGTTATGATTGCTGTAGATATGAGTTAGAACCCAAATCTTCATACCATTCTCAACATTCAGGCAGCTAGCATTCACCACCACTCTATCAAATTTTTCACGAAGCATGCCTTTCTTGAAAGTGTAGAAATGGCTAGAGGAATTAGTGTCAGCCAGACCAGTAGCAAGTAGAGTGGCATGGAATTTTCCGCTAGCACGACTATCAAACCCCTTGCCCCCATGCTTTTCTCCAATATCAAGCATTGTGTTTAAGTCACCAATGACATCCCATGATTCCGAAGAGGCAGGTGTTAGGGATGTGAGACGTTTCCAGAGATGATCTCATTTTTGCGTGTTGGGACTTGCATAAACAAACGTGATCAGCCAGTCATTGTTCATTCTGCAGTGAATGAATTGTCTATGACATTGGAGGATGTCCAACTGATATCGATTGCTATCCCAAAGGACCCATATACCTCCAGAAAAGCCAAGAGCTTCAACTCTATGGGAAGAGTTAAAACCAAGTTTCTTGATGACATTGGTACCTTTAGTGCCACTGCACCTTGGATCTAGAATAGCCAGAACATGAATCCATAATTTACGTTTGAAATCTTTGAGTAGATTAATCTTTTCCTTCGAGCACACTCCTTGGATATTCCAACATATGATGTTTGTCATTTGGAACACCATAGCTGTTGTGAACTAGAAAACTCTAGTTGAATGCAGCGAGTAGGCCCGCTGCCTGGTCCTCTACAGACATGTCATTGTTGTCGTTGTTTGTGAGTTCCTCATCCTGGAAGGATATGGATCAGGTTGTTGCCTGCTTAGAGCAAGCACCATCAACTAGCTGCGCTAGTTTCCCTTTCTTATGCTCACGTCTAGGACTGACAATTTGATAGATAATTCTTTGATTGTGAAGTATAACTCCTCCAGTGTTCTTTAAAGTGTTACCCCATTTAAAGGTTGAGTTAAATTGTCCTATGTCCGGACCTTTTCTCCCATGGAAGACAAATGGTGCAGCGAACTCAGACATTGTAGAACGCCCTTCACAAATTTCATCATCCACCAAGGTTATGACAGTGTTGGAGGCACTAGATTGCTGTTTGGAAGTCCCCGCTTCCTGGGCCTTAGTAGTAGGGTGTACAGCTGTTGGGATGCTCACATTGGACACCTTCTTGTTATTCTTTTTTTTTTTTGCTTACAACCATCTCCCAATCACCCCCCTCCTTATTTCCTGTGGGTTTAGGGATCGTTTCTGCCATGGGCGGGTTTCCAGGTGGTGCTTCGGCTTCCTTGGCCCGAGGTTGGTCTTTCTTGGCACTATTCTGCCTTCTCTCTGGCATTTTGGCATGGATTGCACTGGTGTAAGGCTACTGGACCACGATGGAAGTGGAAGTTTCTATAGGAGGGACACCAGTGGGAAACTTTGGTGCAAACTTGCACTTAGTGTCTACATGACCTAAGAGACCACACTTCATGCAGAGGGTGGGGAGGTTTTCATACTCCAGCCTATACTGCAACCCGTTGAGACAGATGGCCGGTAGTATGGGAGTTTCAGTATCAACCTCGACGACAATACATGTGAACTTGCCTCTATGTCCCTACTATGTTGTTGTATCGATCTTGATTGTCCTCCCAATCAGGTTGCCTATGCTTACTAGCAGTTGGTTTTGGTATAGATATATTGGCATGTCCGCTATCCTTGCCCAAACCACAAGTTTCCTTGGGATCAGATCCGATGGCTTGAACATCACTGACCAAGATTGGATGAAGAGGTAATGGTTGAAAATCATCTATGGACCTCTCATCATGGCTCAGACAAAATAATCATTATTGGCAAGCTGTATGATATAGTAACCCATGTCGAGATCGATGGCTCAAAACTCGTCGGAGAGTTGCCACATGACAACGATTCTGTTCATCAGGACTTGGAAGCCTACTGTGGTTCCGATAAATTTTATGACGATGGCATGTTTCCAAGGTTCAAGGAGATGGGGTAACCTCTCTGGATTAATAGTAATCACTGTAAATGATTTGATTAATTATAAAGGCAATCTTCCAATTTATTCTATTTTATTCATTTATGAGATAATGATGTAACATAATAAATGTATAGAGAAAGATATTACTCAATGATGTATGTCTTTGGGTTGATACCCTGAACAATGAGATCATGTAGATTTCAAGAGTATATACATTCTTGTTATGTCCCTACTTGGTTGTTATTGTGGAGGGCTAATAGACAACAATAACACATAAGCCTAGAGTGTGTGTTCGTTGATGACAAAATGTCATCAATTCATGGTATGTAATATCAAACCAAACACGTAGATACATGTTAGAGGACAGTGTATCAGACAAACACACCTTGAGAGTGATACATGGAAACCATTACATGGGAGTTAGAATTTTCTCTCATCGTTTTGGTGGTGATTGCGGTTCTTAGACATGAAATCACTACACTCATCACATGTCATCCAATGTAATTTGATGTCATCTACCATGACCTTGAATAAGGCTGGCCATAAAGGTGATGCTAGGGTACACTATGACACATGGGGATGACTGTGAGTGATATAAATAGGATTTGTCCCTCCTACATGAGTTTGATATCCTGGATACTTGATAAGCGAGACTGAGAAATGCATGGCCATGTTCATGTGAGTCAAGATGTGATATTGAGCTTACATATATGTCAGTCAGTCTAATCTAGTTCAAGAAACAAAGATTGAACGTAGAAGAGGATGGTGATTCCATGCCCCAAGTTCAATCTAGATATCAGTTACAAAGGAAATATGAAAACATTGTAACACCAACCACTGATTGTAGGTTGAATTTGTTATTAAACTTTTTAATTACTTGGATGGAAATGATGTGTTTCTAGATACCGCTCATTGCTTTTGATGTCATAAATTATTTATGGACATTCACTGCCAACATAACTTGGAACTTATAGGGTCACACACATAGGATACACCTAGAATAGGAGTTTATTCATGAATATAGTTTAAACTTGATTACTAAAGAGTTGGGCATTCAATTTAAACAACATTGGTTGAATATTGACTGATTAGACTATGAACCTACCAGTTTAAGTGTTGAATTAATCATTTTAGAGTGCTGGGTCAATTGAACCAAGATTGGCTATCTGGTCTATGAGATGACAAAAAATAGGAAGTGAACTGATCAACTCAGGTCCATGAACTAAGTAGTTGAGGTTGTGAACTGACCTTTTGGTTGATCAATTGGATTGGATCAAGGATTAGTGATGATGTCATGTTGTGCATTAATGAAATTTTAATTGCCAATACAGTTGTATTGGGAAACATGTTGAAACGACCAGTTCAAGGGCTGAACAGATTGGCTCACATGTCAAACACTCGGTTAACATGTGAACCGACCATTTCCCCACTTGCAAGTTGCAAAATTTGTGAAATTACGTCCCCTTCAACTCTCTCTTAGACTTGGAACCCTAACCCTAACCTACCTATAAATAGAGGGGTATTGGGGACTTCTTAGACACATCAATTAGCTCTGACAATTGTTGTCTTCTCTGGATGTGGTAGCTGAGAGAACTCGAGCAAGTCCTACTCATAAAAGGGAGGGATATAAAGGGAGAACAACTGTGGGAGAGAAAGTTGGTGCTAGTACATTGACTAGAAGGGACAACTCCTTCTTTTCTGTTCATCTAGAATGATAGGAGTTCCTAGTGGTCCATATGGACTACTATTGAGGAGAGGAGGTCGTTGCCTGCCACTTGGAGGATAAAGTCAACTGCTATCCATGGTGATCAACCAAGAGGCCAATGCAGACATTATCCTAGTGCAACATGAAGAAAGGTGCATGCTACAATGAGGGAATTTTCGTTGGACTTGCTACATGACCAGATATAACCTCGTGACTATCCTTCCCATTGCATAGTTTTTTAAGTGATGTACTATTTGAAGGGGAATATGGCAGTTTAATTTTTGTTTCTACTTCCTACTCTGTCACCATATTTCCCTATACCATGTCCTTCATCTTACATGATAGTAGTGGTCATGCTGCCGAGCTTCAACTGGATATCACTAGCTCTTCGAGAAACACATGGTTGACTAGTTTTGTTGATGCATTATTGAACAACTGACGCATGTTTCCCTCATATCATTCAAACACTTGCTCCTTGATTTCTTCCTTAAAGATATTTGTATATACACCTCCTTCAATAAGTAGTCTAATAGTAGTTTGTTGATGAAGTCCTCATAGTTTGTCAGAGGTGTTAGAGCTTTATAACTGAATAGAGGGTCTAGATTGTTCATTATATCTTCAGTTATTTCCGGTTCCTCCTCCCCCTCTCTGGTGACTTCAAGATGACCTCTTCCTTGCCTATTTCTTTAACATCTATGGGAAGAATGTCTTATTCTAGAACTTCCTGGGAACCTTGATCTTCTACTTTTATGGGTCCTCATTCATCATTGTTGTTTCTTGAGTGCCCTGGAAAGGCTGTAGAGTTGGCGAGTTCTTCTTCCCGATATGGAACTTCCTCATTCTTCATTGACTCCTCCTTGTTATCTTTGGTGGATACTTCCGCCGTGGATTCTTTAACTACAGATGGTTCAACCTTTAAAGGTTGCATTTTGGCTAACACCATGTCAACCTTCAATTGCATGTCTGTTTCATCTGTGGTTGAAGGTGAAGCTGGCTTGTCAATTAATCATTTTTGCTTTGGCGGCTGCTAATCACTTGAGGGTGATGTCGGTGGCACCTCCTTTCACTTCATTGTCTTGGCACATAATCTCTCATTTTGTTGTTATAATTCATCATGCTCCTATCAGAGAAGTGTGACTTCCCTCATCATTCCCGTCAAGGCCTCCATCACCTGCATTTGATTAGCAACCAAAAGCTACAATTGTTGTGGTAGGCTCAATAGGGGTTGGATATCATCGATTAATTTGTCTACCATGTGAGGTTAGTTTAGACATATTCACAATTATAATTGAAATATTTAGAGTTGACATTGAGATGATCTCACGGAGGTCATCTATCTCCTTCCATATCTCCATAAATCTCATTGCAACAGGGGCATGTCGTGGCTTCCCTACGTGCCTTTTTGAGCTTGCCCCTTCCTCGGCCACTTTTGATCGGATCAAGGATCCATGCCTTTCGCTAACGTGCAAGCTTCACTCGATCTCATTATTTTGCACGACTGCTAGTCAATTATACATTTTCTATTTTGATGTCCCAGGAGCAGATTCATTGTGAGGCAAGTAGTTTTCTCCCTTTCTTTCTACACTTTCTTTGTTGATGTCATAACTTGCCAGAGAAGAAACTGCATCTTTTTTGTTAGATTCTTCAGAAGTAGTGTGGCAAGATGCCACACTTGCATTGATGGAGGGTTCTAAATTCTCCACCTCCTAGTATTCATGTTCTTCAAGAAACTACATTATAAGGTTTCTATTTATGTGTATAGAGTCAACCACGTTGTCATCATTTATATTTATCATAGTTTCATCTTCATCATGTTGTGATACCTCTGACATGATAATGGTAGGTGTCCCCCTTGAGGGTTTTGGTTGTTCATCTCTAGACTTATTGCCTCAATTGTGGGGGACCGCTTGTACCTTGTCTTAGATGCCATTTTCTTTGGCAGTCATAAGATGACTCCTTTCCTTCCTGGCCTTGTAGTTGTGTCTTCTAGATGCTTTAGCTGAGTTTTGGTCTATGCTTGTTCTCTCAATGGGGGGAGGGGTACTACTCCTTTCTTCATTTTTAGTATCTCATCTTCCCAGATAGCAATTTTTTGTGGTCATAATTTCTCATTTTGGGGAGGGGAAGGAAATAATTTCTTGTGTAGAATATGTAGAAGTACTTATTCCCCTCTCTTCTTAAGATGTTGGAAATTGTCAAGTACTTGGCGTCTATCAGACTATCTCCAACTATTTTGTTGAAAAATTGTAATTCACTAAGGTATCCTAGATGGTGGGTGATGTAGGTAATGAAACCACCCATGCAGAATTTTTGTGACCCCTCTGGCCCCACTGCAACTGCAAGTCTGTCTGTTAAAATTTGCCCAATGTTGACTGACATCTTTTCTAATATGCTCCACAGGACGTGGAGGTTCATTCTGGTCATGTTTCCCATGTTAGTTCTAAAGAATAAGGTATTGGCAAAGAGTTTGTGCAGTATGTGTTTCATCCCTGAGTGCATTTTTGCAACTTTTTTCTACCCTAAACTAAACTTGTATTCTTTTCTCCCATGTTTTGTCGATGTTGAAACCCCAGACCTCTTTGTCTCTTCTAGCCTTATCTGTGTTCATGGCTTGATTTTTAGAGTCAGTGAAGATAGAGTTTACCTACCTTTCAGTGGTTATGAAATCTTATTTAATAATCCAGACTACCAATTTAAAAGGTCCCCCACACTCTTTGGATTCATCATCAACAACTACCTGCTTCTTTAGGGACAACATGAACTCTAGAGTGAGTTCATCATAAGAGAGGTGGTTGTTGAAGGATACTTTACAGAGCCCTACTTTTTCCAGGTGTTCCTTCACCCTTTCATATATCCCTAACTTCTTTAGGGCGTCCTCATCTCCAAATTTTGTGGCCTTGAGGTTCTTGTTGCTGCACATATCCTCCCAGGTGTCTAGGTGTTTGTCGTCCCTAGCTGAAAAGAAGTTGTTAGGATGGTCGTTGTAGACAACTTCTACCATATGTGGATTTTCCCTGGGTGAAGGTTCAGTTGTAGCTGTAGTATCTAGTTTTTCAAGAGTCAAACCTCTTGTATTGGTAGGTTCTGATATCCTTGCCAATTTACTTAACCTATCCATAGAAGGAGAACTAGGTGCCCTCCTCTTCTTTAGTTTTGTTTTCTTTAGAGGGTCATACTCAGAGGCCTTCGTTCTTGTTGATGCTTTAGAACTAGAAGAATCATCATTGGTGGATTATTCTTCATCACCGAAGGACTCCTTGGAGATGTTCTCTCCTTGGTATTGCCCTCTATCTTGTTTGTTGATAGGGGTTGACTCTCCATGTAGGTTAATATATTATTCTTCATCTTCTTGGTTTATTGGTACTCTGATTATAGTACCCTTGTTGGTAGTTGATTTCCTGATTGTGTTACCTATCATTCTAAATTTTTGTTGTGATGTAGGTACTAGTATACATCTTACAAGATTAGGCTAGCAGTTAAAAATGGAAGTGAGGAATTGTTCAAGAATGAAAACCAATTATGCCTCAACACTTGATGTTTTTAGAGAAAAACAACTGATGGTTTTGTGTACTGAAGGGCTGAAAATCGATGGTTTTCACTGAGGGTGTAGGAAAGAAAAAACTGATGGTTTTTCATAGGCAGATCGAACATTAATGAGCCCTTCCAATCGATGGTTTACAAGGTCTAAAAAACAACTAATGGTTTCATGAGTGCGTTTGTCAAGAAAATATCTGATGGAAGAAAGGATCCAATGGTATTGTGGTGAACGTTAGAATCCATGGTCAAAGAACCGATGACTCATCCCATAGGGAGTCTATGAGATCAAAATATTCAAAGATTATCAGAAGAAAGAAAGGGTCAAAGCCTGAGGAATTGACGGTTTGACCAAGAGGGAAAATAGGAGTTGGAAAGATTCTGTCTCAGGATAGAGACCAAGAAGATGAGCAAAAGAAGAAACCATAGATGGTTTGTCGCATCGAATATAGTAGCAAAGCCAACTAAAAATGACAAACGATCAATCCTCTAAGAGAAAATGAGACAAGAAAAGAGGTTACCAATCACCGATGATGTGGGTCATCATGCTATTCTTGGCTCACTGTACTACCGTCAGGGTTCCTTTCTCATCAAAGTTGGACTTCTTCTCCACCATGACGTGCTTCTTCATCTCTCGAGCTTTGTTGAAATTTTGGATTGCCTTTCTTTTGATGGTGGGAGGTAGGAGATGATGCGTGAGTCCTAGTGAAGGATAGTTTAATTATGAAGATAACTAGGTCTAGGTTAATCTCCAGTAGAGGTATGTGTCTAGGGTTTAATATCTATGCTCTACTTTTACTCTTGTATAGTGGTAAAAAGTGAGGGAGTCAGGTCCTCTTTCCTTTTATAGCTCATTTTGGTGAGGGTGGATCCTTGTGTAGCTGTCATATCTGGCATTATGCCTTCTGATGGTTCACCCTTGTGTAAACAATTTGATGGTTCCTCCATATCAAGGATCTGATGGTTTCCCAGTTGTTAATCATTCAATGACTCCATTGAGTTTGAACCATCTATTCTAATGATCCAACGGTTAGATAGATCTAGATCTGATGGTTCCACTGATTACATGTTATCTTCTAAGGCAAACATCTTATGGTATAACCGTGAAGGTTCCTTAGGTAATTTGATAGGCCGATTGAGTCCATCATTCGATGGTCTTACTAGTATTTTCCTTAACCTTTTGATGATGGTACTAGTTTTTGAAATTTGATGGCCAGACAGTTAGAAAAAAATTGATGGTTCATATCATAAGCATGTGATGGCTGGGTAGATGAATATTTGGTAGTTTAATTGGTCTGTAAACTATCCATGGAAATCATCTAATTGTTACTACATCTTTAGATTCGATGGCGAGGAAGATTGGAATGAATCGATGGATGCTTTAGATGGTTCCAAGAGATCACAAGAATTGATGGTCCTGAGATCCAATGGCCTGATGGGATTGAACTTCAATGCCCCTATTAGAGAACCCATGGTTCTTGAAGTAGAAGTAAAAATTGAATTTCTAACTTTATTCTACGTACACTAGATATTATGAAACAAAGTAGATTTCTAACATTATGGTAAAACCTAAATTAGAAATTAGTAAAATTTAGTTACTGAAAAATAGAATAAACTAGAACTCAAGAATACATATAAAAGAGATCCTTAGGTTGCCTCCTAAGAATTACTAATTTATAGTCTTTAACTTGACTTGATTTGGTTTACTTCCTTAATTTTCCTCTATCGGTATAGGTGGTGGTTACACCAACTGAACTTCTTCTCTTCTTGTGAATGTCTCATCTTCATCATATCTTTTAACCCTATGTCCACTCACCTGGAAAGTCCTATCCTTTTCATTGCAAATCTGCCTCATCCCTTATGGGTATAGATTTCATACAATAAAGGAGCTTGACCGTCTTGATTTTAATTTTCCTAGGAAAAGACAAATTCTTGAATTGAATAGAAGAACTCTGTCTCCCTCAGACACATCCTTTCTCTTTAGGTGGGCATCATGCCACAATTTGGTCCTTTATTTATAAATCCTTACATTTTCATAAGCATGTATCCTAAGTTCCTCTAATTCTTATAGTCACATAAATATATTCTTGCCTACCAATCTTTGGTCCATATTTAGGAATTTCATTGCTCAAAAGGCCTTATACTTTAAAATGGCAAATGACAGGACTTACCATATATCAATCTGTAGTGGGTGGCCCCTAAGGAATCATCTAGCTTCATGGACCAATCTTTCATTGTCCTCCTTACTGCCTTTTTCAACATTGGTTTAATTTTCCTATTGGATACCTCCACCTTACCCAAGCTCTATCGGTGATAGGGAGTAGCAACCTTGTGCCTGACTCCATACTTTTTCAGCTATGTTGTGATTTGTCTTTCAATAAAATGGGATCCCCGGTCACAAATGACGGTGCACAAAACTTCAAATATGGGGAAGATAATCTTTTCAAATAGCCTTATCATAATTTTTGAATCACAAGATGGGGAAGCTATTACTTCTATCCATTTTGATAAATAGCCAACAATGACTAATATGTAATGTTTTTCTTAGAGGATGGGAATGGTCCCATATAATCAATTCCCCATACATCAAAAATCTCTACCTCGATCTAGTCTGACATGGAAATCTTGTTCCTTTTAGATATATATCTTGTAAGCTGACACTCGTTGCATATCTTGACGTATGCATGTGCATCTTTAAATAGGGTTGGCTAATAGAAACCAGATTGCAGTACTTTGGCTGTGGTCTTGTCTCCACCGAAATGACCACCGTAAGGTGAAGAGTGACATTCACATAGGATATGAGGTACTTCTTCTTCTAGCATGAATTGGCGATATAAATTATAAACACATCTTTTAAAGAGTATAGGATCACCCCTAGTAATAAATTTTCAGATCATAAATAATTTCTTCTTCTAATTGTCGGTGATGTTAGGAGGTAGTTGCTGACATGTTAAGTAATTGCAAAATTTTGCAAATTAGGGTAAAGTAGCTTCATCAGATCTTGCCATCATCAAAGATTCATCAACATAGTTGTCATTGATAGAAATGGGGTCTTTTTCAATAACCACGATTCATGACAAATGATCGGAAACAACATTCTTTGTCCCCTTTTTGTCGATAATGTCATTATCAAACTCTTATAGTAATAGATCTTGCCTCAGGAGTCTGGGCTTGGTATATTTCTTCTTCATTAGATATTTGATAACATCATGATTTTTATATACCTTCACTTTCGATCCTACCAAAATATGACCTAAAGTTTTCAAAAGAAAATACTATTGCTAGCATCTTTTTTTTAGTGGTAGTGTACTTAACTTGGGCATCATCTAGAGTTTTTTTTGGTGATGGAGAAAACCCACCCCGGGCTATCATGACATGGTAAACTCTCAAGGCATGAGAGGGTGTGGTCCGGTCACCCCCTCCCGTGCCCAATCAATGTGGATTTCCTAACACATAATAGATCACATGGTGCTTCTTATCTTTCTTCTTTCCAAGAACAATTACTATGGAATATTCACTTGCGTCACACATTATCTCAAAACGGAGATCCCAATCTAGATCTTGCAAAATTGTATATGTATTTAAGGAACTTTTAGGGTTTCAAAAGTCCATAAGCATTCATCCGTAAAATAAAATGTGACTTCTTTTACTAATAGAGTATACATGGGTTTAGAGATCTTAGAAAAGTCTTTGATAAACCTCCTATAATAGCTTGCATGGCCTGAAAAACTTCTTACCCTTTTCATGGATGTAGGAGGTGGTATCCTAGATATGGCTTCCACCTTACTTAAATTGACCTTGATCCCTTTCTCAGAAACCTTGTGTCCCAACACAATACCTTCCTAGATCATAAATTGACATTTCTCCCAGTTCAGCACTAAATATTTTTCTTCATATCTTTTAAGACTTGGGATAAGTTCCTTATGAATACTTCCATAATATCTTCTAGAAAGTCAACAAATACCAAGATCATGCACCTTTGAAATGTTGTTGGTGCATTTCATAGCCCAAACAACATCCTTCAAAATGCATAAGTGTGATAGATGCATGTAAAGGTGGTATTCTCTTGATCGTCTGGGTGGATGGGGACTTGATAAAATCCCAAGTACCCATCTAAAAAGCCAAAGTATGAATGATGGGCTAATCTTTCTAGGACCTGATCTATGAACGACAATGGGAAATGATCTTTCTTGGTGGCAACATGAGCTTTCTATAGTCTATGCACATCCACTACATGATTACTATTCACATTTCTACTTAATCCCCCTTTTCACCTTTCACCACTATCACGCCTCCCCATTTTCGAAACATGTGTATTGGACTTACCCAATTGTTTTCACTTATCAGGTATATAATACTTGCATCCTAAAGCTTTATCACTACCTTCTTGACCACCTCCCTCAGGTTATGATTTAACTTTCTTTGAGGTTGAACCAGAAGTTTGACATTCTCTTACTAATTTATTCCATGCATGAAAATAGGTGGGATTAGAACTTTGATTTATTCAATAGAGTATCATATTGCCTTCTTTCTCAGCTTGAGTTCATTCAACAACTTCTCTTATTGGTCATCTTCAAGGCATCATTTCTAATTATTGGATTCATTTCCTCAATGTTAAGAAATTCATATTTCAATCCTTTAGGAAGTTGATTCAGCTCTAGTTTAGGCTTAGGTGCTTCCTTCTCTTCTAGAGTAGTACAGGAATGGTCTGTAGCGTCGATTTTTTAAAGCCTGCAGCGTCACTTTTTAACCGACGCCTAGGTGGCCATCGCTACAGAATTTGGTCTATAGCGTCGGATTATTTAACCACATAAAACTGACCTTACAGAGTAAACACCGACGCAAAAGGTTGTAAAAATTCTGACCTAGGTGAGAAAAAAGGAGCCTGTAAGGTCGGTTATTTCATAAAAACCGACCTTGTAAACGTTCTCGGTCGAGAAAATTGTCGACCGAGAATGTTTACAGGGTCAGTTTTTATGAAATAACCGACCCTAAAGATTGAATAACATTCAGTGATAACACTCGGTCGAGAAAATTGTCGACCGAAAATATTTCGCTCTCAACCGAGAACTCTCTACAAGGTTGGATTTTTGAAATAACCGACCCTAAAGATTGAATAAAACATTTCAGTGTAAGACTCGGTCGACAAACCTCTCGACCGATAGTAATTCGGTCGAGAAGTTTGTCGACCGAGTCTTATACTGAAATGTTTTATTCAATTTTTAGGGTCGGTTATTTAAAAAATCCGACCTTATAGAGGAGATTTGGACTCAGTTTTTTTACAAAAACCGACGCTAGAAGTTATATTTCGGTCGAAAATTTTCTCGACCGAAGAGTGTAAACTGAATTCAATCTTTAGGGTCGGTTATTTAAAAAACCGACGCTAAAAGTTACGATTTTTTTTAAAAAAATTTCTACAGAAATTGATATAGAACAGAAGAACAAGAAGATTCATATATTATGGGAGAGGGGAGCATTGATGCTCAACCGTCACCATTCAAAACCACACATTCATAACAAAAATGATAATAAATATCATAATTTACAAAATGATAGAGTGCAAGTCTGAGATGACGTATATTACAAAAGTAAAAATATGAAAGAGTACGTACTCAAACCACATACATAAATGGAGCCGACATATTTAATCCAATGCTATTTCGACTTCACTTATAAAACACTTTGACCACTCTTCTCAGAATTCATTCAAGTCCACATGTGTGTAAGGCTGAGTTGTAAATATCTGTAATAGAAAATGCACATGTTAATATTTTATAAAAATAACTACAATCACTTGTAAATTTATGATGTTATTCTTTATTACCTGACTTATAGTCTGAATGTCATGTGATGCTTGTTTGACAATAGTTTGCATATATTTCATTACATAGTAGCCACAAGCCCAGTCATTATTTTGCATATGACACTACAAATAACAAATTATACTTAATGTTAGTAAACTACTATAAACAACAATTGAGATAAGAGTATAAGAGTTGACATATTATAGTTTAAAATTAATACATAAAGAGTAAGAAGTTGTCAAAGTAGCTACCTTGACATTTTTCAAAGTCAATGTCTTTAATTTTGTGGGTCCTCCAGCTTCACGAAAAGCCTTTATACCCCTATCAATTAAACGATAGTTGGTAAAATAGAAATTCTAAATAGAAATATCATGTTGAAGCAATTGATTAAATTTATGCTTACTCCATAGCTGAAAATTTCAATTTGTGACTCCTTGTTGTTTTACCCATTGGGTCAAGATAATAAAGAGTCATCAATTTTGGGACAATCACCAGTAATTCCCAATGTCTAGCTCTGAGTAAGAATAAAACAAATATTAAAATAAATAGTTTCATTCATTATTAAAATTATATTGAATAATAATACTTACTGGACGTTAAAAGGAATTAGGATAATTTCCTTCCCCTCACTGGAAAAATATTTGAATGCATCAGAGAAGTACTCATTCACATCCTCAATATTTGTCTCCACCTGACTAGTGACCGAAGGAACTAAGAATGCAATATTCTTTATATCAAAGTTGGTGACCTCGGTATATAAATGGCTGTTAAACATTTGTAATTATTTTCATATGTAGAAATAAGCTAAAAATGTGTATTGGAATTTTCTATATATATTGATAGATCCTTACCTTATCCATACTTCTATTATCGAAGTGTTCAGCCAATCATACCGGAACAACTCTATAATATCATCAAGAAAAATAAATTACATACTTATATTACATGAGTTCATATATGCAGTCAAATATGAAAAATATGGTAGAAATAAGGTATACCTTGTCATTGATAACCAAGTGTCTAGGCCAACCCACCATAGCACCCTCAGCTTCTTCAACTGTACTATATTCAGGATTAGGTATGGGTAGTGGTTTGTCCCCCATTCCGTCATACACAAGATGGATGGACACACGACAGATGTCATCAGTAATTTGTTGGCAATGCAATGTACCACCAAGGTTGTACACTTTGCCCGCTGCCACAACATTATATTCTGGAACGTCCACTGCAAGTTTACAGTTCATACCAACCTAGATTGAAATAATATAAGTTATATAAGAAACAGTAGAATAGATACATGTTACAACTATATATATTATCATATATTTATCATACTAATAACAAAACATATATAGAACAAAAACTTACTGCAGATTGCTGTGGTGGTTCATCGGGAGTGCTCCCATGACCTTCTAAAACTGTAGCATGGGCTTGTACCTCATCACTTGAGAGACGTGCAGTATGAATAGGTTGAGAAGGTTGAGTAGGCTAAAATGAAGACATTATTCCTTTTACTTTCTGTGCTACTAATGCTTCAAGATCCTCTTGTGTAAAACCTCCTACACGTCCTCTTTTAGATTGTGAAGGGCCAAAATAATACTTGAATCCTATGCCAGCTCCTAATCCCCTAACACGGCCAGCATGCTCCTTCGTACCAAGAGCAACTGCTAGTTCATCCATGTAGCCAGTTGGGATGAACTTTCCTTCCTTCCTTTGCTCGTGGAGATCAATCTATTCATAGTTAATAAAAATATTAAATCACATTGCATATGACATGATTCTTAATTTCCTCACCAGTATCAACTTTCAAATTGTTACAACAATTTCTACATGGACAATATAGCCTATCTGTAGGTAGTTTCCTATGTTCCTCAGCAAATCTGATAAATTCATCAAGACCTTTGGCAAACTCTGGACTGCAACGGTTCTTGATAGACATCCAACTTCGATCCATTTTCTATATCACATTAAAATTAATTATAAAACTAACAGTTTAATATTGATACTATAATAATCTGTAAGTTTTTATTGATAGAAAGTTAATTTTATATACTAAAGTGTACCACCTATCCCATTTTTGAATATTTAATCTCACTAGTAACTGTATAATGTATGTTTAGTTTTGAAGAAAATTTCAGCAGCATTTCCCCTAAGTTCTCTAAGTACACCGATGTAAATGGCAAATAACCACTCACATATGTACCCAGAGAACAAATGGAGAAATCCTACTGAAATAATCTACAAAACTAAACATACATTATATAGGTACATCCTAAGTGAGATTAAAATATCCAAAAACAATCTTAAACTGGGGACTATCCAAAGTTTACTCCTAATGAGTAAATTTTGAACGGTTTTCTACGTTAATATATAAATGCATTATTTTCATATTTATATATTAAGTTAAACATCATGCATCAACCCTAAAGTGTCAATCTAGGAGTACACATGTCTAATCTAGTATTAATTTCTAAAATTTATATAATGATTACATATGAAAAAAGACATGCATGTTTTTATTATTGGGTTATCAAATCATATAAAATGGAAAATACTTGTACAAATTAGCAAAGTAAGGCCGTTTCCAACAGTCCAAAGATTGAAATCATTATAATATTCAGAACTATTTGTGAACATTACAACAAATATGATTAAAACATTTATAGCTCAAACATAAATAAGTTCCAGGTCCATCTCGGTCGACAATTAGTCGACCGAGAGCCCACCTGCACGCAGCGTCCAGGTCCACTCTTGGTCGACAAATTGTCGACCGAGAGTGGACCTGGATGCTGCGCGCAGGTGGGCTCTCGGTCGACTAATTGTCGACCGAGATGGACATGGAAGCAGCAATGGTGGCGGGCGGGAATGAAGGGGAACAAGGAACGAAGGAAGTTCAAACTTACTTGGAAATGGCAGTGAGCTTCGTGGAGGAAGAGAAGAACTTCACGGAGAGGCGGCGACCTTCGTGGAAGAGTGGAAAGCGGCGACGGCGAGCTTCACGGCAATGAAGAGCTTCACGGCAACGAAAAGCTTCACGGCAACGACGGGCTTCGTGGAGGAAGAGTGAAGGTGGCGACGACGAGCTTCATGATCCTCTTCACGGCGACGACGAGCTTCACGATCCTCTTGGTGGCATGGAGAGGCGGCAACGGCTTCACGGAGAAGCGTTCGCGGCAATGACAGAATGACAAAGTGAAAAAGGGTTTCGCGGCGCCGCAGGAGAGAGATTAAAAAGGGAAAAGGGTTTCGTGGGAGGAAGAAAGACTAAAATTTCGGCTTTTTGCACGGAGTGAAAAACTGTAGCGTCGGTTAACAACCAAAACCCGACTCTACAGATAAACGGTGCCCATGTCGGGTTGTTTAATAACAATCAAATGCAAACTCAGTCGATGAATTTGTCGACCAAAAAGACCTATAGGGTCAGTTATTAGGTAAAACCGACGCTACAAGTGCTAATACGAAGAAATCTGGCTCGTTTCGGTCGACGATTTGTCGACCGAGAAGGAGCAAGATTTCCTTTGTACAAGCACCTCTAGGGTCAGTTTTTTCGTATAACCGACCCTAAGGTTCTTATACATGTGTGAAAAACTAAATTGGATATTGTTGGTCGACAATATTGTTGATCGAGACCCCCTATAGGGTCGGTTATTAGAAAAACTGACCCTAGAGGTGCTTCTATGAAAGAAATCGAGCTTCATTTGGTCGACAAATTCGTCAACCGAATGTGTGTCGGTCGAAAAATTTGTCGACCGAAGATGCGTGAAAAACTGGATCGAAAATTCATTTCGGTCGACAATAATTGTCGACCGGGGAGCGTTTTAGAGTCAGTTATAAAGGAAAAACTGACCCTATAGGTGCTTATACACGTGAAATCTACCTCTATCTCGGTCGACAAATTCGTCGACCGAGGAGCTCTAAAGTGCTTCCACAACCCTAATAATGATGTTATGTGAAACTTTAATATATGGTGATGTCATATGAAACCCTAATATGGGATAATGTTATGTGAAACCCTTATATGGAATGATGTTATGTGAAACCCTAATATGGAAATGTTATGTGAAACCTTAATATAGGGTGGTGTTGTGTAAAAACCCTAATATGGGATAATGTTATGTGAAATTTCAATATGGGATGATGATATGTGAAACCCTAATTGATAAAGATGGGAAACTCTAACCCTAATGAGGGAATAGAGATGTTATTTTTGTATTGCATGATGTTGATATGAAATTGATATGGTTGATATGAAATTGAGATGATTGTGTAACAAATATCATGAATACCTTGGTCAGATGACCTGAAGGTAATAGTTACCTGATAAGTGATAACCATGTTTAGTGATGAACTAAGGGTTTGAATACCCAAAATCAGCAAATGTGATGATGGTGTAATTGAGGGATGTGAATTCCCAACAATGAGACAAAAGATTGAGATCCCAATGCTTTATAACGTTTTGAAAAGTACTAAACTCTATTCAAAAATTCTGTCGGTCGACTATTTGTCGACCGAAAGAGCTCTAGGGTCAGTTATAAGGAAAAAACCTATGCTAAAGTCATCGTCGGTCGACAATATTGTTGACCGAATGTGTCTCGGTCGATAATATTTTCGACCGAGATTAACCCTGTTTCAATGTTTTAAATTAAGTACCAAGTGTGTGTGTATGAGATTAACCAAGTGAAAAATTTAGCCATAATTTATTTTTCAATGATTTGAAATAACAATATTCTTAAATAACATGTATATGTCCAAATGAAGCCATGGAAAACACTTTTATTCATAACAATTTAATGCCCATACACTTTATAAGATGAAACATGACATACTTGCTTTATAAAAAGATATACATTACATCATTACAAAGATATCTCATAATCTCACTGGAAAGACCGAAGGATTACATCGATGTCTGGGTCTTTTCTAAGAAAGGGCTCAGCTCCATAATATTTGACCAGTGTCTGCCACTCCAAGGCACCTGTCATGGTTAAGGCATAAGCCTCCAAGAAGGTGGGAACACAATCAAAGTGAAAGTTGGCAGCAATGTCTTGAAGTTGAATTGGAGAAAACTGAGTATGTGTGAGATCAGAAGATGGTGGAGGTGGAATTTGATAGTAGTTGTAGGAAGGATTGTATGGATTTATCATGCCAGGATTAAGGGAATAGGGATATTCATCAGGTTGGTCATGAGAGAGAGCTTGCATCCTTTGGTTTAAATAAGTCATGCCATGGTGATTATAATCCAATTGCTTACTTAGGTGATATTGGGAGCCATCAATGTATGTCAAGGTATTTGTAATAGGATCATGGGGTAGGTTGGTAGGAGGAGGTGGTGGAGGTATGTCTTGGGTGGATGTCTCCCCTTCAGTCCTAGCCCTTTTGTGGCCAAAGTCGATTCCCATCTTTTCCACCGTATTTTTACTTATCTTTTGGGGCTTTCTATCCCATGTGTAACCTAAGTCATCCTCAATATTCTTCTTAAGAAAATGTTGAGTGATTTGGCATACAAAGTCAGCATAAGGTGGATTGCCAGAAAACTCAAGCATATTCTTAAGGATAATACGAATAAAGTTTATGGGAATACCTTTGAGAATGACATAGATAAGGTACATACGAAAGGTGGGTACTTCAGATTTGTTTGCTCTAGGATGGATATTGGTGGCAACAATGAGATTTATGATCCTAGCTTCAGGTTTTAAATTTATGGCATAATAGGTACCCCTATCTTCATGACAAGTCGTATTTGATTGAAAGATGGCTCTTTTGACATCACTAAGGCTAGTTGTAGTGTCATCTTGGGAGAGTTTGTTGAGTGGATTTCCTCTAGTGAGATCAATAAAATTTTTATATTCTTCTATATCTATGTCAAGCATATCAAGAATACCCTCCTCGGTAAAATGAAATCCATACCCACCAACCATAAAGGAGAAGGAATCATGTTCAAGATGTTCGACTAAATTGGCATAGAATTCATTAACTACTTTAGAGGAGTAGGAATGGAAGGAGGGATTTAGAAAATCAGTCAAATGTTGCACCTCAAAAAGTTCCTCCAAATCGACAATGCTTTGGAAGTCCATGACGTCGACTGGCCGTCGTGGAAGAGGAGATTTTGACGAGAGCCTGAGGTAGCGGTCTCTTGCAGTTGCGTCAATGAAAGGGACGTCGTTGATGAATGACAACATTGAAGAGACTGACCTTCCTTTCCTACCTGCAACTTGCTTCTTTTCGTGCGTAGATGATGAAGCCATTTCGTTGCTTTGAAATGGAGAAATAGCAAGCAAGAATTGGATGTAGAGAAGTTGAAGATTTTCACAAGAATACACTAGAGAGGAGCTAGAGAAGTGAGAATGTGAAGGTGTGAAGAAATGGATCGTTTTGAGTGCTATTTATAGCAAAATAGAGTCAATTTCGATTGACAATTTGTTGACCGACGCCCGAATTGGTCATTTTCTGGACCGTTCTCCTTGTCAGCCAACGGTCGTATTTATAGCCGTTACGACGGTTGATTTTTTTAGCTGTTACGACGGTTGATTTTTTAGCCGTTACGATGGTTGATTTTCTAGCCGTTCCTCGGTCGACAAATTCGTCGACCGATATGTTGCGGTCGACAATTCGTTGACCGAGATTGAGCCAGATTTCATTCGCTTAAGTACCTCTAGGGTCGGTTTTTAGGGAAAAAATGACCCTAGAGGTACTTATTCATGTGTGAAATACTAAAATGGATCCTAATTTATATTGTCGACCGAATGGACTTCTAAGGTCAGTTATAAAGAAAATACCGACCCTAAAAGTTGCTTATACACTTGAAAATTGACTCCTAATCGGTCGACAAATTTGTCGACCGAGAAATGCTATAAGGTCAGTTATAAGTGCAAATCCGACGCTAGAGGTGGTTATACATGCGTGAACTATCTGGATCCAGAATAGATATCGGTCGATGAATTTTTCGATCGAGAAAGAGCCAGATTTCCTTCGCATAAGTACCTCTAGGGTCGGTTTTAAGGAAAAAATCGACCTTAGAGGTACTTATTAGTCGACGAATTTGTCGACCGAGTGAGTCAGTCGAAATATTGGTCGACCGAGGAAGGCTCTAAGGTCGGTTATAAGTGCAAATCCGATGCTTATACATGCGTGAACTATCTGGATCCAGAATAGATATCGGTCGACGAATTTGTCGACCGAGAAGGCCTTTAAGGTCGGTTTTGTAAGAATAACCGACCTTAGAGGTGCTGAACCGAGGAGGACTGTAAGGTCGGTTATAAAGAAAAATCGACCCTATAGGTGCTTGTATATGTGAAATTCAGCTCTTATTCGGTCGACGAATTTGTCGACCGAGGATCCCTTTAGGGTTGGTTATAAGGTAAAATTGACGCTATAGATCGAGGCACGAAACCAAAATCAAGCAAATTTTTGCCGCCGGAAAATTTTTCTATAAGGTCGCTTATTTTAGAAAAACCGACCCTATAGAGATGTACTACAAGGTCGGTTATTTAAAAAAAACGACTGAAAAGGTCTTAAGTGGTGCCCGCATTTTTTATAGACATATAAGGTCGGTTATTTGGAAAACCGACCCTATAGAGGTACACTACAAGGGCGGTTATTTTAAGAAAAGCGACCCAAAAGGTCTTAAGTGGTGCCCACATTTTTTATAGACATATAAGGTCGGTTATTTGGAAAACCGACCCTATAGAGTTACACTACAAGGTCGGTTTATTTAAAAAAACCGACCTAAGAGGTCTTAAGTGGTGCCCGCATTTTTTTAGACATATAAAGTCGGTTATTTGGTAAAACTGACCCTACATGTAGTGACGTTATAACCCATTTTTGTACTAGTGTTTGCTCAAGAGAGGTTTAATTCATAGTCTCAATGTTTGCATCTTCTTCATCACTACAGTCTTCTTCAAGTTGATTCAGATAATCAAGAATCTCGATAACCTCTACATCTTCAATATCTGGGTCAGGGTTGTTCAAAGCTCTCATGAGTGGATCAACTATAGCATTTTTCTCTACTTCTTTTCAAAACTGATTGTAGTTGTCCATGAAATAGACTAACTCAAATAGAGATGGTCCTCACATTGAGTCTTGAACATGAAAATTATTGTGATCATTTGCTAATATGATGGTGATGATTCCACCGTCAAAGTCTATGAAATCTCTCCTAGTAGAGAGGAATGACCTTTAGAATATCATTGGGCATGTCAGATCTTCCACCACATGAATCATGAATATATCACAAGGTATAAAAATTTTCCCACTCAGATAGGGACATCTTTTCAATCCTTACCAGTTTCGTAAAAGGTTGATCTGCCAATTGAATTCACATTCCTATTTTTACCATAGCAGTAAGTTCTAACCTTTGAGCTAGAGTAAGAGAAATAAGGCTAATTCTTGCTCTAAGGTCTTACATACCGTGTCTTACTTCATTATATTCCACATTGAATGGAATAGTGAAGGCTCTTGGATCCTTTTGTTTTGTAGGCATCTTCACTTGTACAAAAGCACTGGACATTTTTTCTAGTCTAACCATTTCAACATGGTTTCCTCTCCTTTTCACAATTAGGTCTTTGAAGAACTTCACATATTCTGACATTTCCTCAATGACATCTAAGAATGGAATATCCATATGCAGTTTCTTCACAACTTCCATAATTTTTGGTATCTTCTTTTCAAGTGAGCTTTAATCAACTTGAATGGAAAGGGAACTCTTGGTGCATAAGGATCCCTATCTACAAAAGCTTCCTTAACTGATTTGTGTTTCTTTTCTTTCACTACTTTCTTCCCCTTGCCCTTCTTCTTTGCCTTAACCTTCTTGGTAGGAACCTCCACATCAATTTCTTCTTCTACTATGGCTAGTTTGGGTTGGGATTCAGTAGTGGAATTTCTTTTCTAGATTGTCTTGCCTGTTGGTTCTTCTAGAACCTTTTTGAAGCAGAGGGTGGCCATTCTTACAATTTTAGTATTTGAAGGTTTCTTACCATGTGGATACTTTATCAATTTTGACAATTGTGCAAGTTGTTGATCAATTTTTTCTTTGTGGTAATGCATGTCGGCCATTTGAATTGTCACACTGCCCTCCAGCTGGGTTTACATCATATTCAATACACAAGGTTTGGTTATGACACCGTAAGTTAGTTTCTCATTCACAGATGCCTATCTTTTTGCAAAACTAAAAAGTTTAGAAACCATATCTTGTTGACTGGTATTTCTATTATGATCTTGGTCTTGACTTGACCTGCTTGAATTTATATTTTAGTTTTGTCCTTGTCCTTGGCCTTGGTAGTTCTTCTTATTTTGTTGGTAGGTCATGTTTTGGGTGAACACGGATGGTCCTCCACCTCTACTAAATCTTGGCAGTCTTTTAGGTGGGTTGTTAAGTTGATGAAAATTTCCAACCACATCCTTATTTCTATAAGAGAACCCAGGATGATCAGGCCTCTTGAAGTTAGCATAAGTGAAACTTTTAGTTCCTTCTTCTTTATGTTGGGTATAGATGTAGTTATGTATTCCATGTTGTCCTTCCCCACAGGTAACACATTTCATTACTTTTTTAGCTTTGTCCTTTCCCTTGCTTCCATAATCCTTTAATTGTTTCACATGTACAACAATCTTCTGAATTTGGATAGTTATGGTTTCTAGATATTTATACTCAGAAGTCATACCTTCAGACAATACCTTCTTTGTTTTTCTTCTATCATAATCTAGACCGACCTTCAAGGCTTCCATGTTGTCAATGATCTTCATGGTATTCTTTGGGTTCTTACCAAGGAAATCACTCCAACAAAGTCCTTTTAGCTGAAGTAATTCTGTTGTAGAAGGTTGTGACTAGAAATACCTTATCATAGTTATGGTGAGGGAAGTCCCTTTGATACTCTTAAAATCTTTCCCATGCTTCATACAAGTTTTCACCTAGATTTTTTATGAATCTAGTGATCTCATGTCTGTTTCTGAGAGTTTTCTCTACTGGATATAACTTGGTGACAAAAGCGTTAGCCAAGGGTGCCCATAACTTGATGATTTTTTTAGGTAGAGCAAGGTACCATGACATAGTTTTATCCCTCATAGAAAAGTTAAATCACTTGCAGTAGATTACCTCATGCGGCACCCTATTCATCTTAATGGTGTCAAAAATATTTTTAAAGACATCCAAGTGATGATAAGGGTTCTCATCTCAAGAATTTCCCCCAAATGTTTTGTTCTGGATCATGGTGATGACTCTTGGTGTGATGTCTCCGGATTTTCTAAAACTTAATCTGATGTGTGACGTCTAAATTGAAACCCTCACCTCAACGAGAATCCCATTTAAACGCCCCACACTAGGCTAAGAAGAAGAAAATCAAGGGAGTCAGAAGGAAACAATCAGTAGCACATGTACATGAACAATAATAAAACCATACACACATGTTCACCATTCAACATATAATTACAACATGAATTGTTACAACATTTGATATTACATATTGAATAGCAAACTTATACATATACATGTACTACCACTAAACTATAGGATCTTAAGACAACAGGTCCACCTGTACATCGGCTCGCCACACAAGTCTCACTATCCTGGATCTTCAAGAGCATAACCACAACCTAAACAAAAGATTACATGCGGTACACGTCAACACAATATTCAAAAATATTGTACTGAGTACGCCTACGTGTCTTTTATTTACCTCTCGTCATATCTTGGCAATAAGATAAAACTAATATACTTGGAAGTAATAGAAGAATATAAGAAAAACATATACTTGCACAAGGATATTCATTAACAAAAGAGAACACATATTTTAAGATTATTTTCCATTATATCTCAAGGCCTTTATGATCACTACCAAAGAGTTGGATCATATGTACAAGGTGACCACTACCAAAGAGTTGGGTCCAAGCACACTACCAAAGAGTTGGTGCTTCCATATGTACAATGTGGCCACTACCAAAGAGTTCGGTCACTTCCAAGCACACTGCCAAAGAGTTGGTGCTTTCATATAATAGAACATATATATCATGTTTGATGTGTTCATAGCAGTAAGTATGGAAAATCATGCAATATATCATGCAAGAACAATCATTTCATCCAATATCATATGCCAAGTATTTTACTACACATATAACACAAGCATATTGTATAATAAGCCAAGTAAGAGGTAATGGCGTACCTTAGATCAAGATATCCTAATCATCACATATTCCTCAGGTCAACTATATCCTGGTCAACCCTGATTAAGATAGATCATATATTATCATTAGATGCTCATCATCTTACATCTCATCTTACCAAGTCGTGTTCATATTAGGGTTTGCTTATCTCTTTGGGATATTCTCATGATTACTTGTATTCTTGCCTTATATTTATCTTACTGATGTCATATTCCAGATTACATCTCATTATCAAATTTCATCATCTGAACATATTAACATTATGTCACACATTAACCCTAGGTTACATGCATTACTCAAATTAGGGTTTATATCACATTAAGAGCAAACATCATCGTATAACATAGATTATGTGTATCATATTGATCTCATATTTAATTCTGAGGTTCCAGATACTGATATGAGCTTACTCTGTAAATTTCATCGTTTATTGAGCATGTATGTATTTAATATATTTTATTTAGGGTTATAAGCCCTAATTAGACATATTAAGCAAATTACATGATTTCGTACATTATCATGACCATAACTGACATCCTATGTATTATGAACATGAAATATGATTTACACGTATTTTCTCATAATTTTAGGACGTCGTTTGATATTTACTATCCATCATATGAGCATTTCACATCTTACATGATATCTCTGTTATTAATGCATCAAAAGCAGAATATTATGCTTCCATCTTGTTCTATGCATTTTACAGAGAATTTTGGTATATTATATGTATTTTTCTGATGCTCAAGCTAATTACTACGATTTAATGAAGAACTGCACATTTACTGAATTATTACCTCTATTAGCCAATCGGCCACTGACACGTGGCCATCTTGGGTGCGACTCCTAACTCGCGCTGAGCCGGCCGGTTCAGTTGGTTTTCAAATATTGGACCCAGTTCCTCCCTTCTTCTTTCTTTCTCCGCTCGACAGGTCCAGAACCCGCGCGCCCCTGTCTTCCGCGTGTGCCGCCGCACACAGTCTCTCTGGTGAGCGATCGATCGTCCTCCAAAGCTCGTCGTCTTCTTCTTTGGCCGCCAGTAGCTCCGACGTCCCCAGCTAGACATCCACGGCTACTCAGAAGCTCACCTTAACCCTTGGGTCTCCATCCCCGCAAGCTCGACGCCGCCTGGTCCAGGCACAACAGAGCAAAAGGGGCAAAATGCCCCAGCTCCACGAAGCTCTGAAGTAAAGCCTCCAAGGCGTTTGCAAGACCTCCAGAAACTCGACCTCGGTGTCCCTTTGCAGTGTGATGCACTTCTCACACCTCCCCGAGCTCCACCTTCTGCTCCGACAAGGTGACCTTCAGCCACCAAGAAAACCACCACGATAGTCCACCCAAACCGCGGGGTTGGACTCCCTTGAGCTCGTGCTTGCTTCAGCCATTCTTAGCTCCAGTCGTCACCCACTCTAGCTCCATTCTCTACTCCTAGCCGCCACCTGTAGTTGCGGTGGAGAAGACAGAGCGTGGGAAATCTCATTCTCTGTGCTCGCTTGGTTAAAGAGAGTATGTGAGGGGTCAGAGTACTAGTTGGGATGAGCCGAGATCAACTGCTCGCAAACTTCCCTCTCTCCCCACGATCTCATAGAGTAGTGGGAGGGGAGGTCACAAGAGAAACAGTTCTCCCTCCATGTTTTGACCGCAAGGTTAGGGATGAACCAGAAACCCTTGATCTCGCATCTAAGGGTCAACATCAACGCCCATCAAGGAAAATCCATGACTGACTCAAAATAAAGGTTCCATCCACTCGATTTGCTTCAAACGGCCATGATCTATCCTCTCATCCCACCCTTAACCAAGGGGGTGCGTGACACTGATTAAGACCATAATCTTAGGTCTATTAAACACCAAAAAGTGCATTATTTCATAAAAAGTTCAAACCTTAATAACTCTCTCTAGGATGCTCTGATTGCCACCAAATTTTAACCATAGCTTTAGTACACCTCAAGATACGTTCTACTCAAATTTGGTGACAAAACTAAGCTATTGGACCATTCAATTAAATTCCTCAAAAAGCATGAATTAAGGATGATATTAACATCAATTAACAAACCTTCTTTGTCAAGAGCATGGAACCCTCAATCTATCTCAACCTTATACTTTCACTTAAGCCATTGAACATTTTTAGGATTCCAAAAGTCCACTTCATCACATCCTACACACCTTAAAAGAAATTCCATCCTCATAATTAAGCTCAAGAATTCTGGTCTTTCACAGTTGGCTTGAGTTTGAAGTTTGGAGCATTGAACCTAGGAATGATGATTGTGCATATGGATTCATTGGCCCTGGTAGGGGTCAATTCATAAAGGGAAGGGCCTCCATCATCCTTGTCATAGTCATTGTTGTGGTTTCTCCTATTTCTCCTATTTTTATCATGACGTCCCTCATCACAATGCTCTGCCTAACTCTCTTCCTCACATTCCTCCTCATCATGTTTTTCTTCACGCTCTTCGTCATTGTGTTCTTCTTCACATTCTTCCTTGTGATCTAATTCATGATCATTGTGAAGGTCTTCCACCCTAGCGTTGTGGTGGATTGCCTTACAAGGAGCCATGATGTTTGCAGTTGGTAGTGGTAACAGTCCATTTCACTTTAGGATACCTAATATAGTTCACACAATTGAGTTAGAAACTGGACATGTGCTACAAAGTATTCAAGGTGGTTAGGGTTATCAGACTTAAAATTGTGTAGTCAAACTCTATTCCTATACTTGAGGCACATGTGTATGCTAAGTAGACTGAGATTCTTAATAGTACCAATTGCCTTGTCCCCAGAAATAGAGACAAAAAGTTGACCAACCTAAATCACATGTTCGAAAAGGAGCATATCTAGAGCAATTTGGCTTGTAAATTTATATCCCGACACTCAAACCCTCACAACTATGTTACAGGATCCAATGTAGTAAATCAGGGTCAATCCAGAGGGACAAGAGTGGTATGTGTCAACAATGGAGAGACTTGGCTTAGTTACACCAACCAAAGGGTGAGATACAAATTTGTGTTCTTTCTAGAACATCGTTCTTAAACACACAAGAAAGTAAACAAATAAAACAAACTAAGAAGTAAAGTAAAAAACAAGAAAGTCAAAAGGTAAGATACCAAGTATGGGTGGGAAACTTTGATTGGGTTACCATCTAAGGTCTCACACCAACATGCAATACTCACACACATTATATATCCTTAGCAATTTATAAGAAATCATCATAAATATCTATTCACTCATCTTTCAGGCTTTAGGTAGATCTAGATTATAAGGTTCTCTCTCTCTCTCGATGGAAACAAATAATCACAATAAAACTATATGATTATTATCTTAAGAATTCCAACATTCTAATACAATGGTGCAACTCCATAACACGTAGATATGTGTCAATACTACTCTTTCAAGGTACTAACAATCAAACAACACAAGATCATAGCTAAGCATACAAGTGAAGCATTAAGACCAAAAATATGGAGATAAACATTTCTAGGAGCATATATTCAATGGAAATACATATATACATATTAGGAGAGTCAAGTTATATGTTTAGCCACTCATAGTGGTGAATATCATTATGAATTTACCGGTATAATGAGATATTAGAAGGATCATGCAATGTAATGCAGGCAATAAAGGAGAGTGGACAGATTCAGAGAAGAAGGGGATACACCAAAAATGACAAAAGATGGTCAAGGTCTATGGAAACATCCTCTAATTTGGAGATGGCAAGGTGGTGTGGAGGACATGCTTGTCTTACCCCTTATGTCAATGAAAAAGTCGAAGTAGATCAGCGGCGAGCAATAGAGAAGGCCTTCAAACTTTTGTCCTCTAACTTTCATAAACCAATGGCAAAGGAGTTGTGCAAGTCAGTTCAGACAACACTTCCGCATCTTCCATGGGTGGCGACCCCATTCTTGATACCCTAATGATGGTATTTATAGCCCTATTTAGGTGATCTTTACTTGCGCTGCAAGTCTAGGCACATGCCTCAGATCATGAATAACAACCTCGAATGACCATTTAGTACGACCTTCGGTTCTAGGTTGTGCATACGATCCATTGTTCCCCTCTTTTGGTTTGGCCATTGACTGATGGATTTAGTCAGCCCATTGGTTCTTGGGAATCGATGGCTAACTACTAATGCTAGCCTTCGATGGACCATCAATTTAAAGGATCTGGTGGTTGAGCTTCAAAAGGAAGGATGAGTAAGGTCTAGGAGGGCCATCAGTTCTTGACATCTGATGGCCATACTGAAGGATTCCCTGACTAGCCATCAGAAGTTGAGAATCGATGGTTAGTCTGACTTGTATGTTGATCTTCAATTGGGGACCATCAGTTTGAGAACCGATGGTTGGTCTCGTGATGGCTCCCTAGCTCTGTTGTGACTTTTAATGGTTGTGGAAACCAATGGACATCCTACCTCATGGTAAAAATCATAATTTGATAAATAACTTGCATGGGAACTAGTAGTTATTTTCAAACCAGGTCATAGGAGAAATACATATGAAAAATGAGGGAAAATTAGGGTAACTCAACATAAAGAGAGGAAATCAGAAGTAAAAACAAGCATGAAACATCCACAAAATTGGATGTTATTAGGTTTGCCTACTTCACACATGGTTTTGATGTAGGAAAGAAAAGATGATGGATATAGTGTAGTTTAAGGTCATGATCTGAGGCACACAAAAGATTGGAACATGTCTCTTTGAGGTGGTGTGTGTGGTTCAGTTTAAACTCATGATCTGGGACCCAAAAGATTTGAAATTGTAGATAGCCTAGTTTAAGACCAGAGTCCATGACTATTTTAATATATTCTAAGGCTATGATCCATGATCCAAAAATATTGGGAATGTATATGGTCTAGTTTAAGGTCATAGTCCAAGAAACTTTATGGAGAAAAAAATCATGAATTTCAGTTGGGATTCAGGATGAATGGATTAATCAGAGTTTTAGTACTGTCAAAAGATTTCACCTTCCTTAGAAATAGTGAGGTTTTAAGCTTTTAATGAAAATTTGAGATCTTTAGATTTTTATGATTTGAGATCTTTAGATTTTTATGATTTTATGATATTTTATTCACGTTTTTGGATTTTATATGATTTTTAGAATATTTTGGAAGTTCAATTGAAAATACAAGGACTTCAACAATTTTTGTAGAAATTTATTTTAAAAAGGGGGAATGAGGGAAGGTTGACTATCCTCTTCATTTCATCTATTTTGAACGGTGATGATGACCAACGGAGTTCAATTTTGAGTGAACGGTGGTGACAACAGATACTGGAGTAGAGAGTAACAATGATGGATCACACCATTACACAGTGCATTATCTCAGTGTATTACATCATTCTACAATGGCATGAGAGGCAACAACTTTAGTGGCATCAGAGCTTTGAAGTGGGGATTTTGGTGGTGTATTCTGGTGGTTTTCATCTCCATTTGCCTCAGGGGAGGTACACCTTTCATCCTTTAGTTTTCATTTTTCCATTTTGGCCTTTGGTAGTAAAATCCTTTGAATGAATGCACATTTTAGATCATGATTCATCTATTTCCATTTTCATATTTTCATGAGCATTTGGCGCTAGATTGCACTAATTCAAAATTTTATATGAAGATGATGTCGTTACTATTTATATATGCAGATGAAGTCTCACAATTGGCATGAGTGGAGGGATGCAAATGTCCCTCATGGTAATCCAATCATAATTGAGTAGGATGTTGTCAATGATATATGGGTTGAAGCATACTTGAAATATCTTTTGTTGCACTTATTTGTTGAATTCTCTTAGGATAGGAACAAATTTTTTTGTTCTGGGAAATCATCATGGCAGTGAAGGTTGGACTCAGGGAGGTGTCTCCAGTTGATTAGTTTAAGATTCCCTCAAGAATACTGATGTATGCCCACCACAAAGGATGTCAAGTGGGACATGAGGTATAACTTGGAATCTTTGCTCCCCATTATTGTCCTTTGATTTTCAAGGTCAAATTGGGCTTTGGTCAAGATTTATCGATAGTGATGATTTTTGACTACATCTTCTACTTCACCTTTTAGGTACTTGGGGTCACAAATGTTTATCTAACGTCCCATTGGAATGAACTAGCGATGGTGCATGATGATGAGTTGACATTATTGGGGGAGACTAGTTTTGGAAGTGTTTATCATCATTGGAGTTTATATAGGAATTATGTTTTATCTTGATTGAGAATTTTTGCTCAGAGACCCAACTACCTTCCATTTTTCTTCTAGTGAGTTGGTTGTCACCACTAGTTGGTTCATCAGGATTATTGGGTTGGGTTTTGGCGGGATCCTTATTCTTGGTTTTCTAGATAGTCATCTATGGGGCTGATAGCGAATTGCTATGGTATTGGGGGTAAGCCCTTCTAGTATTTACATGACTTTGAGATATTAAGTAAAATACACCTAGTTTCATAAGACTTTCTTTGTGAAGAGGGAGAAAGGGGTGCAAGTTGTCCCCTATTTCCCACCTTATGATTTCAGGTATTTCTCTTTGTGTTGGTTACTAGTTGCCTTTTTGGTAACAATGCTAGGAATAGAGGAAAAACTAGTTGGTTCTCCTATCTCCTTCACGTGGAGATGGTTCATTCTTTTGAGTGGTGTGTAGGTGTGTACACCCACCTTTTAACCTTCTTGAGGAAGTGCCTTGTTGGTAATTTCTCCATAAAGGGAACTTTTAGGCCTACCAAGAGCTTTGGTGGATTTGTGGGCCTGATTAAGGTATAAATTTGTTCTTTGATTTCTTCTTATATTGAGAAATTTTATCATAATTGATTCCAATGATCTTTCCCTTGCAACTCTGGGGATATGAGTACTTTAAACTCAATAGGACCATCATTTTGAGTGGACCTTGGGGATCTATGAACCCTTCTCTACCTACCTATCACCTTTGGGTTGGTCATAACAATAGGGTATCTTATGAGTAATGGAGAGAAGAGTTAGAGAGGATGAAGTCTAGATAGGTATCTATTTCACTTCTCTTTCATATTGTCTGATTTGTATGCTTATGCATTAGCTAACTCGATGTATGTTCATTTTTTTGGGTCAGATTCAAGACCATCTCTAGTTTCAACTTGGTGAGTTGAGTACATTGTGTTGACTATTTTTCCTCCTTGTTTTTGGATGCACTTAGGTCTAGTTTGAATCACCCTAGGGAGCATCCCTTACATGGGATCATACTTCTTATCAATGGGTTGATTGCTAGCAAATTCCTTTTGACCCTCTACCTGGATTGATTTCCTCTAGCATCAAATCAATCAATCTGAATGAGAGTTTATGGGAGGAAAAGTCGACTGTACTATGCATCTCAGGTGGTATTACATGACTAGCCAGCCATTATTGTTATCACGAGAGTCACATGATCGTCTAATACATGATCCTCCAATAAGGGTTTATCTTTAGCTCTAGTTAGTTTTCTCAATTGTAGCGGTTTGACATATTTTCTTCATTGGTGATTGATTATGATTCCTTGAAGGAGAAAGAATAATTTGGATATAAGCAGTGAAGTCTACATCCTCCCAAGGAAGATATTTATGTTGGGTTTTAGGGGAGGCAGAGAAGGCAGCGGAAACAAAAATTTTCTCCTCTCCAAACCCAGAACAAGGAAATGCGTCAACGTCTATACAATAGGAAGGGATGGTTTGTGGAATCATACATTGTCCCGAGGCTTGCTCGGCGACAATACCTCGCAGCTTGCGCGGTCTTCACCTTCGGTCTTGGACGGTGTCTGTGCAGCTCCTGGTCGCACCGGGACTGACGACTCCTGGTCTCACCGGGACTGTCAGGATTGACAACTATCCTCCGAGCGGTAGAAATCTCCCGCCTATGAAGTAGTCCACACAGACCACCTAGAACTCCAATCTCCTTGTCTCACAAGGAATTGGAAGGATTCACACCCTCCTATCAGCGTACTAGTCACTGACACACTCTCCTGCACCAGTCGCTTTCTGCAGTTGTCTTTCCCTTGCTGTGCCTCCCTTATCAGGTAGCACTTGCTCGGGCTCTCTCGGTTACCAAAACCAGAGAGAATGACAACTTTACAGAGCAACTGGTTGCACTGTTTTGTACTTTGAGAAGCCCCCAATACCCCTATATATAGGAGGGTCATGGGACATGGTTCTCTATCCCAGGCAATATGGGACTAAAGCAGGAGTAGAAGGGTTCGAGATTTTCCACAAAAACAACCAACTCACAACCTGAACCGATCGTTTCACTTCTGAACCGGTCGGTTCGTGGTCCTGGTCAGTTCCTGATTGACTTTTCTTCTTTTTGTTTCTAATTGGTATCAAATACCAATCCTTGTTCCAATCAAATTGGGCAAGTGAAATGAAAGGAAATTTCTCACCAATCCTACTTTCCCAACTTGCTCGGTCGCAATAGTTGAATCGATCGTTTCAAAACTTGAAGCAATCGTATCACCCTGTCCATGAGCCGATCGACTCACCATCTGAGCCGATCGGTTCACCAAGCTTAGCCGATCGGTTCATCACATGAGCCGATCGGTGGGGAGTGTAGATTGTGCAGAAACAGTCAATTGCAGTTTCAATCAATCTGATACTCTAATCAATCAGTCCAACACCTTGAACATTATGATATTGAGCTATCAATTGATTGAGTGTTCAATTGAACTACTAAACTCCTTTAGTAATCAATCTAAACATTGTTTGTGTACAAAACTCCTCTTCCAAGTTAAATCCTATGTGTGTGACCCTGCTATTTCATTTCACGTTGGTAGTGAAAGTCCATAACACTTATGACTTCACAAGCAAAGAGCGGTGCCTAGTCACACATCAATGCTACCCAAGTGAAATAGAAAGTTGGAGAACAACTTTCAATCCTACAATCTGTGAATGGTATTACAGTGAATGTATAATTCCTTTGTCATTGATATCCCGAATGAACTCGAGGCATGGAACAGTCATCCCGTCAATGTTCATTCACTTTCTTGATCTCAGAGTAGATTGGAAGAGATATGTATGACATCAATATCACATAATGATTCACACATGCGTGCACACACCTATTTCAATCCTACTCATCAAGTGGCCATGGATATCAAACTCCCTCAGGAGGGACAAATCCCATATCTATCACTCACCCCTCATAAGCCCCATGTGTCAAAGCTACCCAATCATCACCTTTATAACAACCCATGTTTCAAGACTGCGTTTGATGATGTCAAAGTGTGCCCAACGACATGTGTTGAGTGTAGTGATTTTAGGTCAAAGAATCACACTCACCACCATCACTGTGAGTATTGACTGTGACTGCCATGTCATGGTTCCATGTGTCAAACTCACAGTGGGTCTGTCCGGTACACTTGTTCTCTAACAAGTACCTATGTGTTTGGTTTGATATCTCTATATCATGACTAATGAGATTCTGTCATCAACCAACACCACAATCTAGTTTTGTGTGTCATTGTTGTCTATCTACCTTCCACAATGACATCCGACTAGGGACATAACAAGAATGTACAAACTCTTAGCATATGTATGATCTCATCGTTCAGGTTCTCAATCTGAAAGCATACGTCATTGAGTATTGTCATTCTCTAGACATTTAATCTGTTCTATCACTATCTCATATGACTGAACCAGAAAGAATTGGAAGCTTGCCTTTGATGTTTATGAAATCAATCTTAATGTATCCCACCAATCATCCCATGATTGGCTCTCAGGGCATACATACCAACAGACTCTCACTTGCACTGCGAGCCAATCACCCTTGAATCATATTCATAGTGATCTTCAAACATGTCCCACATGTTACTGTGCTCTAGTGTGAACATAGTGAGTTATGGCAACACCTTGTCAAAGTTAGTTTTTAACTACATGTCTCTCATCTCTTCGATGTACGTCACACGTATGAGATGGAGTTTCCGTAATATGCGATCTAGTATTCCTTTGCTAACCTTTAGCCACATTGCATGATCAAGGATTCCATACTTGTCATCAATGAGCGGAATATCTATAAGTTCATCTCATAACTTCCAGATCCATATAGTATCCACTGTTGTTCTCTAACACACATATACTCAGCATTTCCCTTTAAATGGTTTTATTGGAACACTTCCAATTATCAACAAACTTTCACTTTTATATATCCTATATATATTTTGCGATTAATTTTCTATCCTTTCAGAAGTTTGCATCAATGTAACTCTTTACATTGAACTCTTCCTTATCTCCATAGAACTAGTACTTCACAAGTACTTATCAAGTTCTCATGGTATTCCATTAACCCTTACTGGAAGTAGACAGACATCCACTCGTCATGTCTCACATACGAGCACATCATATTGCCATGTCCTACATATAAGATGATGAAAGCATTTTGTTCTTGCCATGTCGATACATGCAAGATAATGGGATAATTACATACATGATAGATCCATATCTATTCTTAGTGTTCCCATTCTTCATAATAATTGGACACTTGGCCTTGGGATACTAACTCCATGTAACATGGACAAGTTTTCTCCCACTAAATCTGTGCATACTGAACCCTTCAATACAGATTGCCAATGTATGCTTTCTCTTTTCAGGTCAAGAGATTTTCGAGAACTATCTCTATAGATCTCTATTCCTATCACATAGGAAACATCTCTATCTTCCTTAAAGATAATTTCCACTTTTGTATTTCCATTCTAGAACATTTCCATTTCACATCAACATGTGGAATGTGAACACGCTCCCACTAAATCACAGATCCCTTCTTTATCTTTGACATATCAGTCAAACCCTTTAACTATATCATCAAAGTAAAGATCCAATTCTGAGTTGCTTGTACTCAATCAATCACATTGATTAGTCCATTGTAACTTATAGACTTTATTTGCATTAGTGGATTCATAAACCTTATAGGTTGTGTCACATACACATCCTTGTTTTATTCCTCATAGGAATGCGGTTTTTAGTATCCATATGCCAAATGTCTTAGTCATTAAGTTGCAATCAACAAGCATCATCCTTCTCAAAATGTTATCCATGTGTCTTAACACTTAAGATTCATTTGCACTTATGGATTTTATTCCATTGGGTGCTACCATCAAGGTCATACCTTATGGTTCACATGGAAGTCATTAGGATGTAATGGTCATAAACCATAGCTCAAAATTCGGTTCCTCATATTCATCTAGATAGTTAACTCATCACATGAACAACTCATCACATAGATAAACGAGGTGTATCCGTCAAGGATATAAGAACTCACAACTCCTTGTGATTCTTAATGTCCTTTATTAGTGTGGGGTATTCTTTTATTAAGAAGAATTCAGTTATTTGATAATCATTCTCTAACTCCTTAGAGTATGATTCCTTTTTGATTTAGACATCACGATGACTTAATCATGAGTTCACTATGATACACTATCATAATCACTCATAAGGATCTCAAACATTTGGTCCAAGTATTTCATTCATTGATCTCATCAAGAATTAACACTTTACCAAATTTGCACTTCATCTATGATAATCTTGAACACTTCAAGATATTCATATTGGTATTTCTCTAAACACCATTTGAAGTATTAGCATTTGTTCCAATAGGTATGTAAATAAATCACATGTATTATACCAAATAGGATAATCATTCTCCCACTACCATTAGTGAAGATTGATTAATCATGTTCAAGATATTCATGTCTCTTACTGGTTCTCTAACCAAAAGAGTCTACATTTATCCATCACATGGAAACTAGAAATGAATTTCTCATGATTGGTGCTAATTTGATTGTTTGAGTTATCTATAACTTTTAGGTATCATTTTATCTTATGCGTATCAAATACCACAAGATAAACAAGGCATTGCCACAAAGATCATATCTTTAGAAATTGAAACATCTCTTTATTCATTGCCATCATTGTCATACAATATGCAAAAATAAAGTGTTTCTATCTATTGGAAAATATGAAATAGCAGTTCATAATTGTATTGCATGCCTTTTAGTATGAAAATAAACTAAAGTACTCCTATCTATGGCGGCAACACTTGCCCCATTTATTGAGTGCTTTACACTTTACATCTTGGTATCATATACCTTAAAAGTGTTACAAGTTTACTTTCATGACACCTTTAAGTAGAGACGTCTGTCGCCTCCTTCTTCTTTTGTTCTTCCAGATATAGAGGGAAATTCCCTCATACACCCTTTCCCCATGTGCCTTGAGGTTGAAGACGGGTTGGATTACTGGCTAGCATCAGAACACTTCTTTTCTTTGCCCTTGTCCTTGCCCTTAAGAATTACCTTTTCTTTGATCACATCAAAGATTATGGTTTGTCTTTCTTCATCTTTGCTTCTACTATCCTCAACATATCCAACAACTCTGTCAACACTTGTCAAAGTTGTTCATCATGAATTATATGATTCTTGCAACATTTGCAATATCATACCAATAGCCAACTCTTGGCTCAGAGGGAATCCTTCTTAGTCAGGTTTTCCACATACCCAATCACATTGAGTGTGTGAATACCTTACTGGATCTCCTTCTACCATGACATACTAGGATAGTGTCTTGGAGACATTATATGTCTCATGTTGTCTCTGCAACTCATAGTTCATAGATCACAACATCAAGCACTCCTCATCAATGACATCCTCAGTATGCCTCCATAAGCATACTTTCAGCCATTGATGTGGTGGGATCGAGTTCATCTGGTTCTGGTATAACTAGGACTTAGAGCTTTCGCTCTTTGATTGAGAATGCTTCTCAACGTCCTAACCAATCGTGGAAATTATTCCCATTTAACTTGTCCTTTTTAAGGACCGATCGCAAAGAAAAGTGATTGTTGTTTGTTGCCATTTGTACTACAAAAGGAAAATATACAATTTTAGTACAAAACTCATTTTTGACTTATTTGATTGATTTGAAAAGTTGACAATATAATTAGGCGTTTAATTAATTATCGCTCCCACTATTTTACTTCAAATTGATAGCCCTCACCATCAATTCGGAAGATTTCAGCGTACAACCTTCTAGTGGGCAAGATCCTGAAATCCTCTAAGTCATGGACCAACTAGGGCTGTCACCCACAACTTAGATCTCTCAGGTAGGCAACTCTTGCCAATTGTATTATATGCAGCTCTTGATAAGATGTCATATGAAACTCCTTGCCATGATCATCTCCATGCCTCAAGGTACTAGATCCCATCTAGATCACCTTGTTAAGTCCGACCCAAAGCAAACATGATGAATATGCACCCTGCTAGGGCAAACCCACATATCCATCCTTCACGCTTCCACGAGATAGACGGTGCACCACGCTAGGGCGTGCCCATACTTGGTTGATAAAGCTTTTCACATGTGTCGCATTTGGAAGGCATCTAAAACTTAATATATAATGAGGGATTTGGTTTTATATACATATACATATCCAATCACCACAATACATAGTACGTATCATATACATGCTATATCCCACAGAAAACATGTGAAACGATAAAAGCGATGATTATGGCCATCCTAATGTGATTCCTCAAGCCAAGAGGAATCACGGTCATCTAGTTCTACATCACATGCAACTTGTACAAGATGAACTATGTGCTTTGCCTTTCTGGGTTTGATCAACTCATCACATGACTGATCGGCTCGCCATCAGGCTGGTCGACTGGGTGCCACCAGCAGATCGATTGGCTCCTCCAACCGATCGGTTCGCTTGGTCGTCGTGCATCTCATCATGGCTGCCACCCGCTCGTCTCGCTCCTCGAACCGGTCATCAACTGATCGAGTCACTCCTTGAACCGATCATCTCGAACGTCAACCGATTGGTTCACTCCTTGAACTGATCATCTCAGCTGTTGTCAGGATGTCCTCTTTTCTTTAACATAACATGATATAAAATCTATCCTATTTTACATTGTAAAAAGAGAAACCTCGAGTTACATTCGAGGGGAGCAAAGGTAGGAAAGAAATCTTGAATTATTTCGAGTTACATCAGGAATAGGAGAAGGAAGATCGGTGCACAGACCGAGATGCAAGCAACCACATACAACCATACACAGATAGGGTTTATTGGCCATAACCACACTATACATCCACCACAAAACTCGTTTAAGGGTGACACGTATCGAGTGCATTCATATTACATATCATATATGTATATTAGTATTTGTGGATTTAGGATTGGACATGAATAAAGCCAATTTTATTCGCATCATATGCAACAAATAAAGGCGACAAACCAAAATTGATCACTTCGATAATCCTAAAGTATAGAGCAGTTGATGTGGCTCTGATACCACTGTTGGGTTTTAGGGGAGGCAGAGAAGGCAGTGGAAACAAAAATTTTCTCCTCTCCAAACCCAAAATAAGGAAATGCGTCAACGTCTATACAGTAGGAAGGGATGGTTTGTGGAATCATACCTTGTCCCGAGGCTTACTCAGCGACAATACCTCATGGCTTGCGCGGTCTTCACCTCTGGTCTTAGACAGTGTCTGTGCAGCTCCTGGTCACATCGGGACTGATGACCCCTGGTCTCACCGGGACTGTCGGGATTGACAGCTGTCCTCCAAGCGGCAAAAATCTCCCGCCTCTGAAGTAGTCCACACGGACCACTTGGAACTCCAATCTCCTTGTCTCACAAGGAATTGGAAGGAGTCACACCCTCCTGTCAGCGTACTAGTCACTGACACACTCTCCTGTCACCAGTCGCTTTCTGTAGTTGTCTTTCCCTTGATGTGCCTCCTTTATTAGGTAACACTTGCTTGGGCTCTCTCGGTTACCAAAACCAGAGAGAATGACAACTTTACAGAGCAACTGGTTGCACTGGGTTGTACTTTGAGAAGCCCCCAATACCCCTATATATATAGGAGGGTCATGGGACAGGGTTCTCTATCCCTGGAAATATGGGACTAAAGCAGGAGTAGAAGGGTTCAAGATTTTCCAAAAAAACAACCAACTCACAACCTGAACTGATCGTTTCACTTCTGAACCGGTCGGTTTGTGGTCCTGGTCAGTTCCCGATTGACTTTTCTTCTTTTTGTTTCTAATTGGTATCAAATACACATCCTTGTTCCAATCAAATTGGGCAAGTGAAATGAAAGGAAATTTCTCACCAATCCTACTTTCCCAACTTGCTCGGTTGCAACAGTTGAACTGATCATTTCAACACTTGAAGCAATCGTATCACCCTGTCCATGAGCCGATCAACTCACCATCTGAGCTGATCGGTTCACCAAGCTTAGCCAATCGGTTCATCAAATGAGCCGATCGGTTGGGAATGCAGATTGTGCAGAAACAGTCAATTGCGGTTTCAATCAATCTGATACTCTAATCAATCAGTCCAACACCTTGAACATATGATACTGAGCTATCCATTGATTGAGTGTTTAATTGAACTACTAAACTCCTTTAGTAATCAATCTAAACATTGTTTGTGGAAAAAACTCCTCTTCTAGGTTAAATCCTATGTGTGTGACCCTACAGGTCCATTTCACGTTGCCAGTGAAAGTCCATAACACTTATGACTTCACAAGTAAAGAGCGGTGACTAGTCACACATCAGTGCTACCCAAGTGAAATAGAAAGTTGGAGAACAACTTTCAATCCTACAATCCGTGAATTGTGTTATAGTGAATGTATAATGCCTTTGTCACTGATATCCCGAATGAACTCGAGGCATGGAACAATCATCCTGTCAATGTTCATTCACTTTCTTGATCTCAGAGTAGATTGGAAGAGATATGTATGACATCAATATCACATACTGATTCACACATGCGGGCACGCCTTTCTCAATCCTACTCATCAAGTGGCCATGGATATCAAACTCCCTCAGGAGGGACAAATCCCATATCTATCACTCACCCCCCAAAAGCCCCATGTGTCAAAGCCACCCAATCATCACCTTTATAACAACCCATGTTTCAAGATTGTGTTTGATGATGTCAAAGTGTGCCCAACGACATGTGTTGAGTGTAGTGATTTCAGGTCAAAGAATCACACTCACCACCATCACTGTGACAACTGACTGTGACTACCATGTCATGGTTCCATGTGTCAAACTCAGAGTGGGTCTGTCCGGTACACTTGTTCTCTAACAAGTACCTATGTGTTTGGTTTGATATCTCTATATCATGACTAATGAGATTCTATCATCAAACAACACCACAATCTAGTCTTGTGTGTTATTTCTGTCTATCTACCTTCCACAATGACATCCGACTAGGGACATAACAAGAATGTACAAACTCTTAGCATCCGTATGATCTCATCGTTCAAGTCCTCAACCTGAAAGCATACGTCATTGAGTACTGTCATTCTCTAGACATTCAATCTATTCTATCACTATCTCATATGACTGAACCATAAAGAATTGGAAGCTTGCCTTTTATGTTTATGAAATCAATTTTAATGTATCCCACCAATCATCCCATGATTGGCTCTTAGGGAATACATACCAACAATTTATTCCTAAGACTCCTTATATTCTAGTTGATGCTCAGGGGTTTGATGACTTTCTAGGGTTGTGACCTTAGGGCTTGGAAATTTTGGTTGGACCTCATCCGTCCAAGATGATGTTGTTGGTATGAGGGTAGTGTGATGCTTAATCATATCGAGTATCCCACTAGGATATGGACAAAGTCAATGCTTGTAGGGAGCTTAGGGTCATTGTAGTACTAGTGCAGGCATGAGTGATTCTCCCATGGAGGATATGGTCTTTGTTGTGGACCCACGAGGGCAAGTAGTTATAGTGGAGCCATCATTGGTTTTTTGTGTGGACTTTCCCTACATTTTCAGAAGCATATTCACCTCACTAACGAGTGCAACTTTGGGCTTGGAGGTGCAGTCTAGCAGTTCCCTTCACATAAAAAATATGGTCTATTGATGTTTTAGACTGACGTGAGTAGAGAGTGCTAGTCTTCAAGATCTTATTCTTCGGATGATCTACCTTTGGCCAAGAATTTTTCGATTGAAGAATAAACTAAACAAGATGATGTATTTGACATTTTATGCTCATTGATTTTTACATGTTGTATTTTCCTTCTTGCAAGAATATAAGGTGTCAGATTAATTTCTACATGGTTTGAATTTCTATAACATTTTAAAATTTTGAATTTTGAATGGAAATTCAAGTTTGAGAGTAAAATCCTTTTTTGATATTTAGAAATATTTGGTAAAGAGTCTGATTTGTGGAGTCATATTTGTAGGAGGATTGGGCCTAGCTAGCAGATTCAGATGTTATGGGGGCTCCTACTCTGATATAGTATTGCACCATTCTATATATGATTGGGATTGGGAGTCTTTACTTCCTTATAAAACATGTATATATCGATTGACATAGTATAATTCTATAAATATAATATCATTGCTACGTTTATTTGACATCTATTGATCTTTTGGGATAAAAAAAGATGGTGCAATTGGTGATTAATAATTCTTTTCTCCAGAGAATTCCTCCCATGACTCTATCCTTAGTGTGATGTTAGGTCACAAATATTTCACAGATAAAGGAGGTCGAGATGTTAAGTTTTGGTGTGACTAGACACATATGTCATATGGCTGATGTTCTAGTTGCAAGGGAAATGACATTGACAATGATCCCCTTCTGGGATCCTCTTAGTCACTCCTATTTTGGGGATGTTGTTCTGATTCCCACTCTTGAGGATGTGGCTAAGATCAATTATCTTCCTTTTAGTGATGGTTGGCCCATTGTCCCAAAGAAATCAAATTGGCTTACAGAGTTGGCTGATTTTCTAGGTGTGAATAAGCCTAGAGCTTCTTATTGGTTGAGAAAAGATGGTCTCTTCATTCAGTTGGTCTGTGGGATTCATGTAAGAGTAAAGTACACCATAACACTGGATCTTTAGATATGACATGTTTGGGAGTGTATACATTGACCATACTTGCTGAGTAGTTCTTTGGAAAAACTGTTGGTTAGGTAATGATGGTAGTTTTCAGTGTTGTACATTGTAATTGGTGCAAAAAAACTAATCTACCCTTGATATTGGGCAAGCTATATGAGTATTTGGATGAAGTACAATTGACTAGGAAGATTTAAGGACCCTCAAGGTTTTGTAGATTTATCTAGGGATGTGCAATGGACTTGTTGGATTCCAAGAGACTCAAAATGGTTGTTACTTTGTTGCATATGGGTACTTGTCAAAGCAAATCAAAGCTGACGAACCTCTCCAACAACATCGTGATTTGTCTCAGTGGCTTTCAAATTTCACACATCCATATGTTCGCTAGGGATTGATGACTTTCACCTTGATACTTCTGATTGTGGAATAGTGATGCATGCCTTTTATTGGTTGATAATTCTTCCTAGGTTGGAGAATTGAGTTGTGTACTACCATTTTTAGTGCTAAGATAGTTCAAACATTTCCAGTGTGTGTACATGATTGAGAAGCTTCCATCCTTCTTCAGGGAATTGTTGGCTAATTCCCAAAAGATTCAATAAAATGTAGCAAAGATGTGATTGGATCAAAAGAATATGACTTGTGGCACATTCCTCATTGGCTAAGATTGCTCCATAAAATACGTGGAAGAGATTGCATCATCCTCTTCAACAATAGTGATTTGTGATCCTTAAGTAGGGCTTGCTTGCATGATGATTTTACTTCCTTTTATTTTAGGTTCTCATAGTTTTGAATTTTTTTGTTTCTCGTTAGCATGAGGTTCCATCTATAAGAGATTCACTGTGAAAATTAATTAAAAAGTATTTTTTTCTCATGATATGCAACATTGTCTTTGAGTACTTTCTCCCCAATATTCTACATGCATTGTGACTTGTATCCTAATTACTTTTTAAATTCTTACCACTATAAACTCCTTTTCTATGAATCAGGTGACCTAGATGATCTAGAAACCCTACATATACATTTGGCACATTGAAGATGGCTATTAGTTTAAGTATTTCCCAAAATTGACATATGTCGAGATAACCTCCACCTCATATATTTCACTTACTAGAGTTAGAGGGTTTAAATCACAAACCTTTTCAAGTTTTTTCCCGTGTATCAATCTTTTGCTTATAGGTGTTCCTTCCTTTCAAATGTTTGTAGTCTATACTACCACAAGGGGAACCTTCATACTAGGGGAGAAGATGGATAGGGGGCTCTATTAACCGTGGTCATTACGCTAAGGGATAAATTCATGCCATATAAATGATGCACAAGTTGAAACTTCCTACCTAGTTGGGCCAAGGCACTAACATTAGAGACACCCTGGTGGGCTTTACTCCTAACATGCTTCAGTATAGTGATCTATCACAAGCATATGCCTGAATTATTAGAGTGCCACTTTGACGCTTGTGGTATTATTATTTTGAGAGGTGTCCACATATTAGAAGAAAAAAATTGAATATTTAAATCTCATTGATGCTCATGGTCTTAGTAAGAGAGCTTTACATTCTTTTAGGAATGAATGATTTTTTCCCAATGAAAGTTTTTTTTGGCTTGTTGGTCTAGTTATACCATGTGAAATTTAGTCCAAACTCTTTCCAAAGGATGAGACGTGGATAGTTGCAAGGGGTTTTGACCTCAACTCCAGTCATCCTATCTTCCTTTTTCTAGGTTGACCCTAGAAGATGCTTCCTTTAGTATGGTATGAGTTTCACCATGGTATTGGTGTCAGGAATCCTTGATCTTGTAGATCAGTTCTACATCCCTTTTGGGGACTCATAGTTTTAGAAAATCTTTCAAGAAGGTCATGATTTGACTGTGTGGATTCTTCAAATCTTTTCCACAACCATGGGCATTTCTTATATTTTAATTAAGATTAGTCTATTATAATAGGTTAGTTTAGGTTTTTGAACAGTTGGGGCCTCAAGATAATAGATGTTTTCCTTCCATCCTATTCGCTATGGTTATCCTTTGACCTCCTGCTTTAGGGTCAAGACAGACATGTTGAGGTACTTATTACATATATTTTAGGTGTATTTCAAAGGGTGAGAGTTCTACTCCCTTAAATGTCTCTTTTACCAAAGGCTTGGTGTTACCAAAGATTTTTTTAGTAGCACCTGATGAGTCTAGCATTAGTGATATGGAGATAAATATCACCATATGTGTCTTCTAGATGTAGGACACTTCGATCATAGATGTTGTGGAGGATGTAAGGTCCTTGCCATTTGGGGCTGAACTTTCCCCTTACATCATCTTTATGGATGATACATGACACTAGATGAACTTTTGAGAATTGTTGGGATACACCTTCTTATTGAATGAGCAACCTTCTCTAGCTTGATAGGACTACTCGTGATGCATGCCTCTTATTTGTCCTTGTTCCAATGTGTTGACGTAATATATAATATCTTAAACCCATTCTATCTTAGGAATTTCTGCTTCTTGTAGTAAGTGAAGTTATGTAGACCTATGTGTAAAATTGTCTCCATATCATGTATAAGTGAATACGACATAGCCCATGTGGAATTTTTAATAGAAGTTTGATATGTTTAAAAGACATCAAAAGATGTTCATGCGAGTTGGTGCAGGCGCCAATCGTCTCCTTGTGGATCTTAATCAAGTTTTTGTCAGCAACTTCTACAACTCTGTGCATCTGGAGCTGATATAATGATGTTTGGTGGTGGTTTAACCCCAAAGAGCTTAGACACTCCTTGACAGTCATAGCTATGGAGTTTACACCATCGTCAAAGATAATCGTGTGTGGTATCCCATACCAGCTTATAATGTTGTTTTTTAGGAACTTGATCACTTGTTGAGATAAACCATTGGTGTTAGAAGTAGCTTAGACCTATTTGGTGATGTAGTCAATAGCAACCAGTATGAAGAAACTCCTATTAAATCTCTAGGATTGATCTTTCCAATCATGTCATTCCCCAAGCAAAAAATGGCCCATGCATGGGAATGTTGTATAACTGGTTGGCAAGTGCATGAATACCGTCACTATGAATTTGATACTCTCAACATTTTTGGACATGTTGGAAGTAATCTTTTCCACAATTTTAGTAATATCAAAGTTGTATCTTTTTCATCAGCATGACCCCACTCATGTGGAAGCCCTTTAGGAGGGATTTTATCTCTGAGTTCTTGACATACCTAAGGAGAATCTAGTTGTAAGATCCACAATATATATGTCCTATCCTAAGACCTATTGAATTTTATGTCCATTGAGAAAATGTTGTTCTCTTAGGGTGACACCTTTAGAGATGAATTGGTTCTATTGGTATACCTTGATGTCATGAAACCTAGCCTTTTATTCACTATTAAATACATTATTATTGACCAAATATTAAGTAGGTTGAGGATTCATCCATACATTGAAATAGAAATGTAGATTTCCTTAGATGTTGATCCATGAAGGGAAGGTAGCCATGGTGTCAATAAAGGCATTGTGTTCCATTCTAAAAAAATTGAAGGAAATTTGCTTGAAGTATTAGACAAGAGAACACAAGTATATTATACAAGGATTCGGTCTTGATGGAAAGTCTTCCAGTTGTTTAGGAATTGAGAGATGGCTAGGAGGGAATCACTATACTTGGAGATGATGTTCCCATTGTTGTTTGGCAAGATGGAGTCCTAGGATGCATGCTTCATACTCACCCACATAGTTAGTGGCGTTGAACTCCAGTCATCTTGATGAGCGAAAATTTTCTCTATGCGGATCTTGAAGGATTACTCCTATCCCCACTCTTATATGTGATGTCAAACTCAGATAGTTTTACCTACCATTTTTCACACTGTCTAGTGAGAGCAGGACGTTCACACAAGTGGCAGAGCGGGTCATGCTTCACAATCAACTATAGAGAATAAGTCATTAGATAATGATACAACTTCCTCATGACATGTATCATGGCTAGACTATATTTCTCAGTTGTAGTGTAACGAGCCTCAATATCATTGAATTTCTTTGATCATAAGTAGATGGTGTCTTTCCATCAACTATTGATTGACTCACCACCCATCCCGTCAATGTTTCATATATTAATAATCAATGGAAGAGAGGATATCATGGTATTGAAGGTTTTAAAATAGGTAGATTAGCAAGATAGTTTTGAAATTTTGTAGTGCTTTATGACATTATTTGTTCCATCCTAAGTTAGTGTTCTTCTTGAGAAGCTTGAAGATGGTCACACATGTAGGTGTGAGATTGGTGATGAAGCAACTGATATATTGGAGATGACTGACTAGATCTTATATGTCCTATTTAGTTCTTATGGAGGGCATTTCCAAGATGGCTTAAGCTTTCCCAGGATCAACCTCAATTCCTCTAAGAGTGACAGTGTACCAAAGTAGATTTCCAGGTGCACCTTGTTGGAAATAAGCACCATGATAATAAATGGAGTCATTGAAGTAGCTTATCAAGATTGGTGATATTATCCTTTGGATTTTTAGATTTAGCTATCATGTCATTCCACATAGATCTCCACCTCCTTATGCATCATGACATGAAATAGAGAGACCATCACTGTTGGATATGTGACACCATCATTCTTGAGACCAAAGGGTATTACCCAAGAGAAGAACACTCCCCATTCCTATATGAATGTCATCTTCTCCTTTTCTTTCATATCCATTTTTGTTCTATTGTAACCAGTGAAACAATCCATAAAGTATAGTAGTGTATGACATATAGTGTTTTCAAAAAGAACATTAATGTGCAGTAGAGGAACACATCTTAAGGAGACACTTTGTTGAGGTCATGATAATCTAGACTCATTCACACTTTGTCATTTTTCTTTGGTACAAGTATAATGCTAGAAAGCCATGTAGGGAAATTTACCTACTCTAAGAAACCAACGTTAGATGCTTTAGAACTTCCTATTTGATCTTGAGGCTCCATTCTAATCATAGGCATATATCCTTTTGCTTCACTTGATAGACACATGTGATGATATTGAGTCAATGCACCATGACCTTCTTGTCCAATCTAGTCATATCTGAGTAGCTCCATGCAAAAAAGTTTAGGTATTTGTGTAAGATCTATATGATGAAGGATCATCATTCCTTTCACATTGAAGTGGAGACAAGGATGGTTATATAGTCTAGGAAAAATGTAATCTAGGAGGGGATGTCTTTGAACTTTGTATCTTAATTGTTGTAAATCTGCACTACTTTTGTGAAGTAATCAACATTCCCCAAGAAAGCCACAATGTCTTTTACTTTTTTGGATTTGTAGAATTTGTAATTTTGGGATTTTTTGGTGGATGGGAATGTTGTGTAGCGTTGTGACAGAGTGAGTTTTTATATATATATTATTTAGTTCCTCTCTCCTACAATTTTAATTGTTCCAACTATGCCCTCAATCATCTCTCTCACTAATTTGATTAAATGGATTATCAATTTCACTTAAAACCATCCATAATGGTACACAAAGTCAATAATATAAGTATTATGACATTTAGTCAATTGACATAGTCAATAATCAAATTTTGACTCCAATCTTGCACCATATCTACATCATAGCATTATAAAGCTATGCCTAAAATCTGATAAGAATTGGACGCACCAATCATGAGTTATTCACAATTGAATTTTAGGTCTTTTAAGTTATCGATTAATACCTATGACCTAAGTTTCGGATTCCCATTTGATCAAATTTTGTCACGCGGCCCATCTTTCCTTTGCCTTGACGCAGTCCCCTCAATGGGACTTGATCCTAGCCGTCCGACCAGGTGGACAGTGACCCGCTCAGGATCCAAGGGTCCAGGACCCTGTCTCCTACCTTCCGCCTCCTTCGGCTTCGACCCCAGCAGAGCGCCAACCTCAACAGCCACCTCGTGCGCTCAACCCCCACAACAATCCCGTGAGATTCTGGGAGGAGAGACTCCTCTCGTCGAGATGAAGACAGCAACCCCTCGCTCGATGCCCCTCATGCTCGGAACAGGGAAAACGACCTCCACCCTTTCCGCAACTCTCAGTGGCGGCGGCAGCCAAATTTAGGGCTCCCCTTTCTAGCACCCCCACACCTATTTAAGGAGCCCAGTAGCTCCGCCACCTCCCTTTTAGTCACACGAACCCCTCAATTGCAACAGAGATCGCCCCTTGCTCCCCGACCTCAAGCACCCCCTGCTCTCCGGACTTCGACTTACCCCCTCACTCCGGCGACACACTCCATCCAATTGGGCACCGCTACACCATCGGGGGACCTCGGCGAGGAGATTCCCACCGTTTGTTGGAGCTACGAACGACCAGGTAGTCGGGTCGACAAGCCGTGCAACCAAGCTCCAAGAGCTTCACCACCGGCGAGGTTGGAGCCTGCTAGGAACCGAATAAGGATCGAGAGCACCTCAACAAACCTCCGCGGAACTGTTGACTCCCTCAATCCAGCTTGAGGGAAGTTAAGCAACCGATTCACTTTTCTGTTAATTGTACCTACAGAAAACCATTCTCGACCACTACACCACCTCTGATCGAGCTGTTGAGCTCACCAGACTCAGGGGAACCCTGCGAAGAGGATCCACCCATCCTCACACTCCCAACCACCCCCTAGCCAGCCTGAGCTGCTTCCACTTTCTTCTCTGTAGTTGCCCAACCATCGTTGTTGCCAACCGTGCAGGGAAGACAATCGAGGAGGCAGAATTACCCATCTGCCCTGACCTGTCGTGACGCTATGCAAACCCCCTGAAGGGCATCCATGTCTTTTACCCCAACCTGACTGTGACGTTCCCGGATTTTCTAAAACTTAATCTGATGTGTGACGTCTAAATTGAAACCCTCACCTCAGCGAGAATCCCAATTTAAACATCCCACACAAGGCTAAGAAGAAGAAAATCAGAGGAAGTCATAAGGAAACAAACGGTAGCACATGCACATGAACAAAAGTAAAACCACAACACATGTTCACCATTCAACATATAATTACAACATGAATTGTTACAACATTTGATATTACATATTGAACAACAAACTTAAAACATATACATGTACTACAACTAAACAACAGGATCTTAAGACAACAGGTCCACCTGTACATCAGCTCGCCATACAACTCTCACTATCCTGGATCTTCAAGAGCATAACCACAACCTAAACAAAGATTACATGCGGTACATGTCAGCACAATATTTCATGAATATTGTACTGAGTACGCCTACGTGTCTTTTATTTACCTCTCATCATATCTTGGCAATAAGATAAAACTAATATACTTGGCAGTAACAGAAGAATATAAGAAAAGTGTATACTTGCACAAAGATATTCATCAACAAAAGAGAACACATATTTTAAGCACATTTTCCATTATATCATCCATGCATTTACTACCTGAGAGTTGAATGCATTAAGGCCTTTATGATCTACTACCAAAGAGTTGGATCATTTCACAATGTGATCTACTACCAAAGAGTTGGATCACTTCCAAGTACTTTACTACCAAAGAGTTGAAGTACTTATTTCCATCACTTTACTACCAAAGAGTTGAAGTGCTTAGATATAATGGAACAAATATATTATGTTTCATGTGTTCATAGCAATAAGTATGGAAAATCATGCAACATATCATACCAGAACAATCATTTCAATCAATACCATATGCCAAGTATTTTACTACTCATATAACACAAGCATATTGTATAATAAGCCAAGTAAGAGGTAATGGCGTACCTTCCAAAGAGACATCCTAATCACATATTCCTCATGTCAACTATGATCTTGGTCAAACCTGATCAAGACAAGACCATATACTATCATCATGTTCTCATCTTATTATATCTCATCTTAACCCTAATTATATCCATTAGGGTTCCACTTAGTTCATTGGGATATTCTCATGATTACTTGCATTCTTATCTTACGATTATCTCACTAATGTCATTTTCCAGATTGCATCTCATTATCAAAGCTCATTATCTGAGCATTAGGTTCAATATCATTATTGATACATATTAACCCTAAGTTACATGTATTACTCAAATTAGGGTTTCATCACATGTATTAAAGGTCATCTTCATCCAACATGAATTTATGCATCTAACAGACATCAAAGTTCCAGATTAGCTTCCAGTTACTGATATAAGATTGTTCTGTAAATTTCATCATTTATTGACCATGTATGCATTATTTACATATTAATTAGGGTTATTAGCCCTAATTAGCCATATTAAGCAATTTACATGATTTCGTACATCAAAATGATCATACTGACATCAGAATGATTATAAACATGAATTATGATAATATGATATCTTATCATAATTTTAGGCCATCGTTCATTATTTATTAGGCATGAAGAGAGCATTTTAAATCTTGCCTAATATCACTATGATATAAGCTTCAAAACACTGATATGATGGTTTCATTTTGTTCTACTAATTTTTCTGAGAAAAACGATACCTTGTTTGCATTTTTTTGATAAACATTCTATTTTCTACAAATTATGCAAGATCTGAGTACTATAGAGGTATTACCTTTATTGGGACAATTAGACACTGGCACGTGGCCAGTAAGGTTGGAAAAGCTCCTTTTCTTGATTCGTCCAGTTCAGGGTTTATCCTAGCGGTTCGCCCGCTCTCCTCTCTTTCTTTCTTTCTCATCTCGACGCCCTACAGTTCCGTGCACGAGCCGCCTGGAAAACAGCCGCCTCCGCAAAGCAAGGCAGCGACCGGCCTCTCTTCTTTTCACTGCCCTCACGCATCACAACCGCTGACCGCCGTTAAGCTTGCGTCCGTGGGTGTCGTCTGCGTTAGCACCTTCGTTGTACCGGAACGCGGGCAAGAGCTCTGCCATGGCCTCCTTTCAGTGCTCGATGCCTCCACGTGTTGTGCCGGTCCTCCAAACATGACGTCGCCATGAAGAGCTCTGGTGTCGACTTTTCTATCTTGTGGCTTCTTCGGTCTATGGACTGCTTCTAAGTGTGCATTTGTCTCACCACACAAAGCCGCCGTGGGGCTCTGCTCTGGCCTAGGCTGGCTTGTCCTTGCGATCGTCCCACTGCGATCTCAGTGCCCGACGCGGGCGTTTCCACCTGCTTGCCTCCGCTGGGATTTGTTCCGCAAGGGCGCCGCTGCACAACCCACCTTTGACGAGTAATAGAGTGGCACCTCCTCCTCACTGCTTGAGTCCGTTGCGGCTATGGGAGGCTCCCATCCCTAACTTGCCACTGTTGTGAGTCCCATCTGCCTCACGATACTGCCGCTGAAGGAAGGCCTCCTCCGCGTCGGTGCTCATCAGCCACAGTCGTAGTGTTGTTCCTGAGAGCCTCCTCCGTCAGGTTCTCCTCCGATTCAATGAACTCACCTGCACTGCTCCTCCTTGGCGTGCGATCGGCGGCCAGACTCTTCCTCGCCAGCACCTTCTGCAGTCAACAACACCGCACACGTCTACCATCGGTTCCGGCCGCCACACTACTACTGCGAATGCATCTCCTTCAAACTCACCGCTGCTCACCATGGTGAGGACCAGAGACTAGCGGGGTCAGTCTATTTGTTTCTCTCCTCATGCGTCTCCTTCACGTTCTCTGGGAGCCCCCCCCCCCCCACGATCTGTGATCGTGCTCTCATGGACCATCAGCCACTCGCTTCAAATCAACTACGTAACCACAAGGCGAGATGACTGGGGTTCGTTCCATTCTAACCATCTAGATTATTAAGAGAGGGCCACGTACTGAATCTAGCTCCTCAAGTCTAGATTGCGTGACCCTACATTCCAGATTTGCACTAAAAGCAAACACGTACCTTGTCCATTATACTCAAAACTACACATAGTTTAATTATATTCAAACGTAAATTACATCATCTAGGAACTTCCAAACCTCATGAAACTTTGACTATAGATTTATTTTCATACAAACTACCTCCCAAAAGAGTTTGGTTCCAAGACTCAATTATATGGCCAATCAATCCAATTCCTCAAATAGGCATAAACTTATGGATCTTGGTAATGATATCAACCACAATAAACACTCAAGCTTTATGAAACACTTAGGACTGTCAAACAACTCAACATACATGACTTCACTTGTGTCAGTGGACATTTAGGATTCTAAAAGTCCACTCCATCACATCTTACACACCTTAAAAGATATTTCGTCCTCGAAATTAAGCCAGAAAACCCACTCTGTCACATCATATACATCTTAAAGAACTTTCATCCTCGAAAGTAAACCATTCTCATACTTCCAGGGAAAACCTTATCTTGCTCTCATCCACATGTAGGAACTATTCTATGTGTAACACATCTACAAAGGTTACCTAGAACCATGTATCCAAAGCACTATCAGGGGGGTTTACAACCATCTTGGGTGCACAAACACTCCATTCAAGGTTAAACTCAAGATTTAGAAACTTAGGTTATGTCATTACATATCTCATATGTTAGGATTGCATCCTTATCTTTATCCATGCATTAGGGTTTCTACATCATATTATCATGTTCCAAAGAAGTTAACTATAGTCAACCCATTATCTCAAGGTGTCATCACCATTTTATTGAGCTAGTTACTAGAACATGTTCAACATTAACATATGCCCTTTAGGTGGGAGTTAACTAAAGTTAACCCACTTTATCCATCTAGGTCATATCAAGGTGTTATAATTGTTATGTTGTGCTAACTGTCAAACTATATATTTTTTCATCTTTATTAACCACTAAGATTAACACCTCAGGTAAAATGTTTCATTCATATGTTCTTATTTCATTGTTCATAATTGATGCCAAATCTATTGGTGATTTTATCACAAGATTAACCAACAACATCACATTATCATCATTATTCATGTATGTGATTAACCATTTATGCATTAATATCTATTAAACCATTTATAGGTTTACATTATATCATGTCCATATATCACATCTCGAGATTTGATCACGTCCTTACCTTTAATATATTATGGCTGTGCAAAACCAACTTATGCAAGTGGCTCGTTAAACATATATCAAAACTTTTATCTAGTCCAACTGAGGTTCTTCTAACCCATACCACGAGGGTAGTATCGTGCTCAGTCTCTCTGAGCTAACTCAACTCAATGAGTATCTCATAATTACAAACTTTATCCTCCCTCTCTTAGTCTAGGGTTTCCAGATTACCTCTTTGGCACTAGTGATAGCTTTACAAGCTCTAGCCACATAAGCACAAACCAAAACATGCTATGGCATACTATCATAGATCTCTACCCATGAAACATCTTTACCCAAAACTCTCATATATACACCACTAGATTCTTATGTGGGAAACCACCAAACCGAGCATGAGGCTTCAGAGAAACTAACATAGCTACCTCCTCTAGGGTCTTGGGCTCTCTCCCTCACCCAGATGGAAGGCACCCATATTTGTATGCACATATAACCAACCTCTCTCTGCCTCTAGGGTTTGATCCTCCCAAGGACATCTAGGGTTCAACAAGACTATAGGAATCATGCATAAAGCAACTCATCTCAATCACTCAGGAGTAGTCTAGTTTAGGACATATCATATCACATATCTCAGAATTCTCATATCTTGGAGTCTAGGTTCTCTGACCTCCTCCCTGTGGGTCTCACTCTCTCATGAGCTAACCCCAAAATTGGTCCTAATACTAGAGGTCCTCCTTCGTAAAAGAGACTGAGGTTCATGCTGACTCACAACTTAGTCTTAACTTAAGACATCTTATCTCATAAAAGCCTATTTACTTGCATCGCCAGACCTTATCTCAAAACCTCAAAACTGAACTTAAGTCCTCAAAGACAAACTTGAATCATCATAACCATCTTATGTAATCTATAAAAGACTTACATCAAAGCTTATTCCATCTAATCCATCTATCACATATTCCAAACAAGGCTCTAGACATCTAATCTAGAACTACTCTCTCTTCTAGACTGATGTCATTCACTTTCACTTATGTTGCATGACCACCTCCTACTCGTACATGTGTGGGGACACATTTTTTTAATACATATACATATTAAAATATTATATAGTTTTTCTCCGACAAAACAAGCGTCAGAGAAAACTATCGAGGTTCGATTCATTTGGAATCAAAAACCAAATCCTAAAAACGAGTGTCCCACACATAGTAGAGAGTGTAGTGTCATGAAAACTGGTGAAAAGGGTGAGAACCTGGTGTAGACTAGTGTAGCTACTCTAGACAACGTGCACAATATGTCTAGGGTTTCTCTTCCCTTGATGCATGTCATTTCCAAATAGTACAACGTCCCATACCACTGTACTACAAAGAAAGAACGACATCTAAGGACTTGCTAATCAACAAGCACCAGTCTAGACCTAGTTCTCAGACATCTAGGTGCTAACCTAGAGGCTAGGTCAGATCTAGTCTCTAAAAGACAACTAATCTAACCCTAAAAGATTATTAAGTTCAAGGTTTTCTTTAGTTTGAGTTGCATAATGAGCAAATGTCAGGCTTTGCTATTGTTCATGCTCTGATACCACCTGTGACGTCCCCGGATTTTCTAAAACTTAATCTGATGTGTGACGTCTAAATTGAAACCCTCACCTCAGCGAGAATCCCAATTTAAACATCCCACACAAGGCTAAGAAGAAGAAAATCAGAGGAAGTCATAAGGAAACAAACGGTAGCACATGCACATGAACAAAAGTAAAACCACAACACATGTTCACCATTCAACATATAATTACAACATGAATTGTTACAACATTTGATATTACATATTGAACAGCAAACTTAAAACATATACATGTACTACAACTAAACAACAGAATCTTAAGACAACAGGTCCACCTGTACATCAGCTCGCCATACAACTCTCACTATCCTGGATCTTCAAGAGCATAACCACAACCTAAACAAAGATTACATGCGGTACACGTCAGCACAATATTTCATGAATATTGTACTGAGTACGCCTACGTGTCTTTTATTTACCTCTCATCATATCTTGGCAATAAGATAAAACTAATATACTTGGCAGTAACAGAAGAATATAAGAAAAGTGTATACTTGCACAAAGATATTCATCAACAAAAGAGAACACATATTTTAAGCACATTTTCCATTATATCATCCATGCATTTACTACCTGAGAGTTGAATGCATTAAGGCCTTTATGATCTACTACCAAAGAGTTGGATCATTTCACAATGTGATCTACTACCAAAGAGTTGGATCACTTCCAAGTACTTTACTACCAAAGAGTTGAAGTACTTATTTCCATCACTTTACTACCAAAGAGTTGAAGTGCTTAGATATAATGGAACAGATATATTATGTTTCATGTGTTCATAGCAATAAGTATGGAAAATCATGCAACATATCATACCAGAACAATCATTTCAATCAATACCATATGCCAAGTATTTTACTACTCATATAACACAAGCATATTGTATAATAAGCCAAGTAAGAGGTAATGGCGTACCTTCCAAAGAGACATCCTAATCACATATTCCTCATGTCAACTATGATCTTGGTCAAACCTGATCAAGACAAGACCATATACTATCATCATGTTCTCATCTTATTATATCTCATCTTAACCCTAATTATATCCATTAGGGTTCCACTTAGTTCATTGGGATATTCTCATGATTACTTGCATTCTTATCTTACGATTATCTCACTAATGTCATTTTCCAGATTGCATCTCATTATCAAAGCTCATTATCTGAGCATTAGGTTCAATATCATTATTGATACATATTAACCCTAAGTTACATGTATTACTCAAATTAGGGTTTCATCACATGTATTAAAGGTCATCTTCATCCAACATGAATTTTATGCATCTAACAGACATCAAAGTTCCAGATTAGCTTCCAGTTACTGATATAAGATTGTTCTATAAATTTCATCATTTATTGACCATGTATGCATTATTTACATATTAATTAGGGTTATTAGCCCTAATTAGCCATATTAAGCAAATTACATGATTTCGTACATCAAAATGATCATACTGACATCAGAATGATTATAAACATGAATTATGATAATATGATATCTTATCATAATTTTAGGCCATCGTTTATTATTTATTAGGCATGAAGAGAGCATTTTAAATCTTGCCTAATATCACTATGATATAAGCTTCAAAACACTGATATGATGGTTTCATATTGTTCTACTAATTTTTTTGAAAAAAACGATACCTTGTTTGCATTTTTTTGATAAACATTCTATTTTCTACGAATTATGCAAGATCTGAGTACTATAGAGGTATTACCTTTATTGGGCCAATTAGACACTGGCACGTGGCCAGTAAGGTTGGAAAAGCTCCTTTTCTTGATCCGTCCAGTTCAGGGTTTATCCTAGCGGTTCGCCCGCTCTCCTCTCTTTCTTTCTTTCTCATCTCGACGCCCTACAGTTCCGTGCACGAGCCGCCTGGAAAACAGCCGCCTCCGCAAAGCAAGGCAGCGACCGGCCTCTCTTCTTTTCACTGCCCTCACGCATCACAGCCGCTGACCGCCGTTAAGCTTGCGTCCGTGGGTGTCATCTGCGTTAGCACCTTCGCTGGACCGGAACGCGGGCAAGAGCTCTGCCATGGCCTCCTTTCAGTGCTCGATGCCTCCACGTGTTGTGCTGGTCCTCCAAACATGACGTCGCCATGAAGAGCTCTGGTGTCGACTTTGCTATCTTGTGGCTTCTTCGGTCTATGGACTGCTTCTAAGTGTGCATTTGTCTCACCACACAAAGCCGCCGTGGGGCTCTGCTCTGGCCTAGGCTGGCTTGTCCTTGCGATCGTCCCACTGCGATCTCAGTGCCCGACGCGGGCGTTTCCACCTGCTTGCCTCCGCTGGGATTTGTTCCGCAAGGGCGCCGCTGCACAACCCACCTTCGACGAGTAATAGAGTGGCGCCTCCTCCTCACTGCTTGAGTCCGTTGTGCCTATGGGAGGCTCCCATCCCTAACTTGCCACTGTTGTGAGTCCCATCTGCCTCACGATACTGCCGCTGAAGGAAGGCCTCCTCCGCGTCGGTGCTCATCAGCCAGAGTCGTAGTGTTGTTCCTGAGAGCCTCCTCCGTCAGGTTCTCCTCCGATTCAATGAACTCACCTGCACTGCTCCTCCTTGGCGTGCGATCGGCGGCCAGACTCTTCCTGCTGCTCACCATGGTGAGGACCAAAGACTAGCGGGGTCGGTCTATTTGTTTCTCTCCTCATGCGTCTCCTTCACGTTCTCTGGGAGAGATAGATGCCTCATGCCATAAACAACAGTTCTTGTCAAAGCGTGCTCTCATGGACTATCAGCCACTCGCTTCAAATCAACTACGTAACCGCAAGGCGAGATGACTGGGGTTCGTTCCATTCTAACCATCTAGATTATTAAGAGAGGGCCACGTACTGAATCTAGCTGCTCAAGTCTAGATTGCGTGACCCTACATTCCAGATTTGCACTAAAAGCAAACACGTACCTTGTCCATTATACTCAAAACTACACATAGTTTAATTATATTCAAACGTAAATTACATCATCTAGGAACTTCCAAACCTCATGAAACTTTGACTATAGATTTATTTTCATACAAGCTACCTCCCAAAAGAGTTTGGTTCCAAGACTCAATTATATGGCCAATCAGTCCAATTCCTCAAATAGGCATAATCTTATGGATCTTGGTAATGATATCAACCACAATAAACACTCAAGCTTTACGAAACACTTAGGACTATCAAACAACTCAACATACATGACTTCACTTGTGTCATTGGACATTTAGGATTCTAAAAGTCCACTCCATCACACTGACCCTCTTTGGACGAGCGCTTGCTCGCGGGTCAGTGAGAGGGTCCGGTTGGTCGGATCCCTCGCATGATCCGGGAGGCAGAGCTCGCAAATCTTTTTTTTTTTTCGTTTAATTCTTTGAAATTTCCTGATTGGCCAGAACTTGTGAAAACCCTAGAAAATGGTAGGATTATCAGAAACTATCGAATAAATATACCAATTTCATCAGAAAAATCCAAGCTATCTAAATAAAATATAACCATGACCTGGATCTGAGCGCTTTTTGGAAGATATGGCCTACACTCACTAATGACCTTTTAATACATTGTTTTGTGAAATAATGGTTATAACTGATTTTAATTCTACCTTGGGAACATATTAAACCCTAATTATGATCTTGGTCATCATGTTACTCGAAAACCTATCTAAGGAAGATAGTTGATTCAATAATTGAAAAGAACCCTAATTTCTAGTTTTTCTCACCTTATCATGAATACTATGTACAATTTATGAAACACCCTAATAACAAAAATGACTTTGAATAACCTGGACGACCCTAATCTCAGACCCCAACTCTGAATCCTATGTATCCTAAAGTGACATCCCAAATAACCTAAACCCTAATTATAATAGTAATTAATGTTGATTGATGATAAACCATGGTGACTTTAGGGTTTTACTATATTTCAGGGTGATCTACTATCTTTCTCCTAACTTAGGACTTGTGGAATTCAGATCTGAGAATTAAAGGTACGTGGATATAATTATATGACTAGTTTCTGCTGGATGTTAAGTATATGTAATTGTTTGCATGAACTTGATATACATTGATGGATGTGAATATATGATTAATTGATGATTTACCGCCTTGAACATAAAAGAACATAATTGAATATAAGTGAAATGTAATTACTAGTGGTGCTCATTAAACTCCCTATTAGAGAGGGAAAGCTTTAATGTTGACTAGCACCTCCCTAGATTACATGGTATACGGGGAGATCCCTAGAGTACAAGGTACACGGGGAAGGGCCCACTATTATGTGATTATGTGCTAAGTCCACCATAGTAATGCATGTTCACTATAAATGAGGTTAATAACTTGGAATTACCTGATTTTCTGCCTTTAAATAACGTTTTCTTTCTCTTTCTCCAATTTGAGTATTTTATATACCAGCATAGTATAGCTTTTAATTCCATGTACCAACTTTGTTGATGTTTTTGTTTCTCATATTTTCTAGGTACAAGGAACATTTGATTATATATGAAGCACGAAAAAGTACCAGAAGCCAATAAATAATGATCATGGAGGATGATATTAGATATATTTCCACTTCTCATCATATTCATTTCAGTTAGATAGTTTTCATTCTTCTAGATGATGTAATAGGATACTATAGATCCTATGTAATAATCGCTTTTCCTTTTTCATAGACTTAATCTTCTCCTTTCTCAAGTATTAATATGTATGACTTTATCTTTCATTATTGAATGAAGTGTTGTGTGGCTATTTGCTATGATGTGAACATGATCTTGGCTTATCTCTGATTTTAGTTGGCTATCTTGATTTCTATTATTTTCCCTTTTGACATTTATAGATATGAGTGCACGCATATCTGTATATGTCACTAAGGAAAGTATGTAGAAATTGGGGTCGTCACAGTTGGTATCAGAGCCATTGTTCACACGTCATTGTCACATGACTTTCATTCACCCTATTATGAGTTTAGGGTAGTCCTTGATTTAGGAATGTGAAGGGTTGAGGTGACTAGGATAGCATCTGCCTAAGGTCTGGCTAAAGTCTCCGAGCCACTTTGCTTGGCAATCACGAGGCTACCTATAAGGCAGTGTGAGTCTACCTGGCCGATATCCTAAATGTCCCTTACTTCTTGGGAATACCTTAAATTAGGATCTTTCTCATCTATAGAAATTCCCTCTCATCTTTTCTATAGGAATATTTTCCCTCTTATCTCAAATTTTTGAAAAGTGTTCTTCCCTTCATCTTTATGATATAAGATTAGGAAAGAGTCTCTCTATTTAGAAAGTCTTAAGGACCGACCAATAAGGACTTTTAAGGTATCCTCCATAAATTGTAACATCAAGAACGTTAATAAGTGATATAAGAGAATAATGAAATGACATAATGATAATGATAAATATAATTGTTGAGTAATAAATCTAATATATCCCAATTAATTTCAGGATGCCTCCTAAGACTCGCAGCTCAGGGGAATCGTCCTCTAAGAAAAGAAAAGAGCCTGAAACCTCTGAAGTACCTGATCCCGATGTTGCGGCCAAGGAAAGGTGGGAGGAACAGAAGAAAATCCTTCTAGATTTTATGGAAACCCTCGCCACAAAAGGGACCCCTGAACCTAGCTCATCTAGGAAGAAAGAAGTGACAGTTATAGATTTTATTAAACTAAACCTTGATTCTTTTTGGGGAGAGGATCAGCCTGAGGTCATGGACAAGGTTGAATCCTGGATTTTATCCATAGAGAATGGTTTTCATACCCTAGAAGTACCCAATGATAAGAAGGTCAAGTTCGCCACCCATATGCTTAAGGGAGGGGCAAAAATCTGGTGGGAGAACTATGGCGGGAATAGGGGTGAGGAAATAGACAACCTGGAGTGGCAAGCCTTCAAAAACCTCTTCACAGATCGTTTTATGCCCATAGCCGAGAGGAAGAGGAAGGAGAAAATGTACATGGAGTTAAGGCAGGGTAGTCTTTCAGTAGCTGATTACACCCAGAAGTTTAGGCTTCTGGAGTGTTATGCACCCATCAGGACTGAAGACCGTCTTACTGAGCACTATGTTGACTGCCTTTCCGCCCACCTAAAAACCCTAGTCATAGCCTCCCGTCCTAGAAGCATAGATGAAGCCCTAGATATGACCCTCAAGCAGGAGAGAGAGTAGGGCATGCAAAAACCTTCTAGCATGGGATACTTAGGGTTAACCACAACTGAAGAGGATGAGTTTAAGAAGTTCAACCCAGGCCATAACAACAAGGGATCAGGGAAAGGAGGAGGTTCAGGAAAAGGAGGACAGAAGCACAATCAAAATCAACAGAAGATTGTCCACCCGAAGTGCAAGACTTGCAGACGACACCATGGTGGAGTATGCCGCCACACCAAGCCAGTCTGCTATAACTACAAAAAGGAGGGTCATTTTGTCGCCAAGTGCCCCACTCCCTCCATCTTTGGCAATCCTACAAGTGGTGCTCCGCAGCCTCAGGGACACCGCAATGGCAGGGTATTTGCAGTAAATGCAGAAGAGGCCAAGGCAAATCCAAACCAGCTCTGTGAAGGTAACCTAATTTCTTTATAATTCAATATCTTATTCAAGCCTGCAATTATTCATAATTTGATTACCTTATGTAGGCACTGTATTATTAAATGGTCATCCTATTAAGGCTTTATTTGACTCTGGATCTACAAATACATTTATTTCTCAAACTCTGGCATCCATATTAAATCTTCACATAAGGGATTTGGGATATATTCTGGACGTGTCTACTCTGAGTGGCAAAATACTCACAACTCTACAGAAAACCAATGAACTTTCTCTTAAATATGAAAATCATGATATGCCATTCGAATTCATTCTCTTAACTATGGAAGACTTTGATGTCATACTTGGTATGGACTGGATTTATACATACCATGCTCACATTGATTGTAGAAACAAGATGGTGGTCCTCTCTCAACCTCATTCTTATCCTGTGAAAATCCCTAGGGGAAGCGGATTCTGTAATAATATTATAATCTCCTCTCTTAAAGCTAAAAAGCTCATTTCTAAAGGATGTAAAGTCTTCCTCACATTAGTCTCAGAGACCAGTCCTAGTAGCGGGCATGTAGAAAGTCTGGAGGTGGTACGTGACTTCCCTGACGTTTTCCCGGAGGAGCTTACTGGGCTGCCTCCAAATAGAGACATTGAGTTGTCCATAGATCTTCATCCTGGAACCATTCCGATTTCTAGGGCACCGTATAGGATGGATCCTACTGAGCTTATGGAGTTGAAGAAATAGTTGCAAGAACTTCTCGACAAAGGTTTCATTCGTCCTAGTGTTTTCCCCTGGGGAGCTCCTATTCTCTTTGTTAAAAAGAAAGATGGTTCTATGTGTATGTGTATTGACTACCGCATGTTGAACCAAGCTACTATTAAAAACAAGTATCCTCTTCCTCGTATTGATGACCTTTTTTATCAGCTTCGTACTGCTAAAGTATTCTCAAAGATTGATCTCCGTTCTGGATACCATCAACTTAAAATCAAGGATTCTGATATTTCTAAAACTACTTTTCGAACTCGTTATGGGCATTACGAATTTCTAGTAATGCCATTCGGGTTGACCAATGCACCAAGTGTATTTATGAATCTGATGAACAAAGTCTTCCAACCTTATCTTGATGAGTCCGTGGTCATCTTCATTGATGATATCTTGATCTATTCTGATTCTATGGAAAAACACCGTGAACACTTGTGATCAGTTCTGGACATTCTTCAAACCCAGAAGTTTTATGGAAAACTTTCAAAATGTGAATTATGGATTGATAAGGTCATGTTTCTTGGACATGTCATTTCTGGAGGTAGTATATCTGTTGATCCCGCCAAAGTCTCTACTGTACTTGATTGGCAACCTCCTCGTAATCCTTCTGAAATTCGGAGTTTCCTGGGTCTGGCCGGATACTATTGTCGTTTTATTCCAAATTTCTCCAAAATTGCACTTCCTCTAACCAAGCTTACTCGGAAGGACGAGCACTTTATTTGGTCAACCACTTGTGAGTCCAGTTTCCAGCAGTTAAAGTAGAAGTTGACTTCGGCTCCTATTCTCGTTCTACCCTCTAGTAATGAAGGATTTGTGATATTCACTGATGCTTCGAGGAATGGATTAGGGTGTGTCCTACAACAGAATGGTAAGGTAGTGGCCTTTGCGTCTAGACAGCTAAAACCCAATGAACTTAATTATCCCACCCATGACTTGGAATTAGCTGCAATCATTCATGCCCTCAAGATCTGGAGGCACTACCTGTACGGGGCAACGTTCGACATCTTCACCGATCCCAAAAGCCTGAAGTACATCCTGACTCAGAAGGACTTGAATCTACATCAACGCCGATGGATCGAATACCTAAAGGACTACGATTTCACTATTGCCTATCATCCGGGTAAGGCAAATGTAGTCGCTGATGCCCTTAGTAGAAAAAGGGCAGTGTGTGCATCTCTTTCTGTCCCTGAATGGAGGAACATGGAGGATCTAGTGGGCTGGAAATCGCAGTTTCTGTCTGATCGTGTGCATGTTAATAACATTTCCATCACGTCCAACCTGCATTTCGAACTTCTTGAGGCACAAAAGGCTAGTCCCGATCTTGTAGAGCTATCTTCTCACCTGTCGAAGCCGCAAACACATCTGTCTGTGGGTCTTGATGGTGGTCTCCATTACAAGAATCATATGTGGTTTCCTGAGCAGTCAACTGTAAAGACATCAATCCTAAATGAGGCACATGGGTCCAAGTACATAGTTCATCCAGGCATGACAAAGATGTACAAAGACCTACAACGTCAGTTTTGGTGGAGAGGCATGAAGCGTGATATTGCCGATTTCATGTCCAGGTGTTTGACATGCCAAAGGATCAAGGCCGAACATCAAAGACCAGGAAGTCTACTACAACCCCTTGAAATTCCAGAATGGAAATGGGAACACATCACCATGGATTTCATGGTGGGGTTACCAAGGACCAAGAAGGGATACGACGTTGCATGGGTCATAGTGGATTGTCTCACCAAATCAGCTCATTTTCTTCCTGTGAAGACTACTGCTAAGGTTTATGAGTTGGCTGACCTCTACATACGGGAGATTGTATGTCTGCATGGAGTCCCAGCGTCTATTGTCTCAGACAGGGACCCAAAGTTCACATCAAAGTTGTGGAAGCAGGTTCAAGAGGAATTGGGCACCAAGTTGAACTTCAGTACAGCCTACCATCCGCAAACAGACGGCCAGTCAGAGCGTACAATGCAGATTTTAGAGGATCTTCTACGAGCTTGTGTTCTCGATTGGGAAGGCTCGTGGGACTATTACTTGCCATTGGCGGAGTTCGCCTATAATAACAGCTATCAGGAAAGCAATTGGATGCCTCCCTATGAAGCTCTTTATGGCCGACCTTGCAGATCACCCTTACACTGGGATGACGTCGGAGAGCGTACCCTGATGAAATCTGAGGAGATGTAGTTGTATACTGATAAAGTAGGTCTAATTAGGCAGAGGATGAAGCGAGCACAGGACAGGCAAAAATTGTATGCAGATGCTCACCGACAGGAACGTCAGTTCAAGGAAGGCGATCATGTCTTTTTGAAGATCCGACCTATTCGAGCTTTGGCCAAGAACAAAGGAAAGCTCAGTCCTCGTTATGTTGGACCCTTCAAGATTCTAGAAAGGGTTGGTGAATGTGCCTATCGTCTTGCTTTGCCTCCTCAGTATAGTGCCATGCATAATGTGTTCCATGTATCTAATCTGAAGCCCTATGTCAAGGATTCCAGTCATATCTTGAATCATGAGCCTCTCGAATTGAAGGATGATCTGTCATATGCTGAGTCCCCATTCAGAATTCTCGACTTCAAGTCAAAGGAGCTTCGCAGTAATCGTCATATTGAAATGGTAAAATTTCTCTGGAGCCACCATGATGAAACAGATGCCACCTGGGAGCTAAAGACCAAGGTCGAGAAGAAGTATCCATATCTTTTTCAGGCTGCTTGAATTTTGGGGACAAAATTCTTAAAAAGGAGGGGAGAATGTGACAGAGTGAGTTTATATATATATATATATTATTTAGTTCCTCTCTCTTACAATTTTAATTGTTCCAACTATGCTCTCAATCATCTCTCTCACTAATTTGATTAAATGGATTATCAATTTCACTTAAAACCATCCATAATGGTACACAAAGTCAATAATATAAGTATTATGACATTTAGTCAATTGACATAGTCAATAATCAAATTTTGACTCCAATCTTGCACCATAGCTACATCATAGCATTATAAAGCTATGCCTAAAATCTCATAAGAATTGGACATACCAATCATGAGTTATTCACAATTGAATTTTAGGTCTTTTAAGTTATCGATTAATACCTATGACCTAAGTTTCGGATTCCCATTTGATCAAATTTTGTCACGCGGCCCATCTTTCCTTTGCCTTGACACGGTCCCCTCGCTGGGACTTGATCCTAGCCGTCCGACCAGGTGGAAAGTGACCCGCTCAGGATCCAAGGGTCCAGTACCCCGTCTCCTACCTTCCGCCTCCTTCGGCTTCGACCCCAACAGAGCGCCAACCTCAACAGACACCTTGTGCGCTCAACCCCCACAACAATTGTGTGAGATTCTGGGAGGAGAGACTCCTCTCGTCGAGACGAAGTCAGCAACCCCTCGCTCGACGCCCCTCATGCTCGGAATAGGGAAAACGACCTCCACCCTTTTCGCAACTCTCAGTGGCGGCGGCAACCAAATTTAGGGCTCCCCTTTCTAGCACCCCCACACCTATTTAAGGTGCCCAGTAGCTCCGCCACCTCCCTTTTAGTCACACGAACCCCTCAATTGCAACAGAGATCGCCCCTTGCTCCCCAACCTCAAGCACCCCCTGCTCGCCAGACTTTGACTTCCCCCCTCACTCCGGCGGAACCCTCCATCCAATTGGGCACCACTACACCATCGGGGAACCTCGATGAGGAGATTCCCACCGCTTGTTGGAGCTGCGAATGGCCATGTAGTCGGGTCGACAAGCCGTGCAACCAAGCTCCAAGAGCTTCACCGCCGGCGAGGTTGGAGCCTGCTAGGAACCGAAGAAGGATTGAGAGCACCTCAGCAAACCTCTACGAAGCTGTTGACTCCCTCAATCCAGCCCAAGGGAAGGTAAGAAGCCGATTCACTTTTCTATTAATTGTACCTGTGGAAAACCATTCTCGACCTCTACACCGCCTCCGATCGAGCTGCTGAGCTCACCAGACTCGGGGGAACCCTACGAAGAGGATCCGCCCATCCTCACACTCCCAGCCACCCCCTATCCAGCCCAAGCTGCTTCCACTTTCTTCTCTGTAGTTGCCCAACCATCGTTGTTGCCAAGCGTGCGAGGAAGACAATCGAGGAGGCAGAATTACCCGTCTGCCCTGACCTGTCGCGACGCTATGCAAACCCCCCGAAGGGCATCCATGTATTTTACCCCAGCCTGACCCTCTTTGGAAGAGCGCTTGCTCCCGGGTCAGTGAGAGGGTCCGGTTGGTCGGATCCCTTGCATGATCCGCGAGGCAGAGCTCGCAAATCTTTTTTTTTTGTTTAATTCTTTGAAATTTCCTGATTGGCCAGAACTTGTGAAAACCTTAGAAAATGGTAGGATTATCAGAAACTATCGAATAAATATACCATTTTCATCAGAAAAATCCAATCTATCTAAATAAAATATAACCATGACCTAGATCTGAGCGTTTTTGGAAGATATGGCCTACACTCACTAATGACCTTTTAATACATTATTTTGTGAAATAATGATTATAACTGATTTTAATTCTGCCTTGGGAACATATTAAACCCTAATTATGATCTTGGTTATCATGTTACTCGAAAACCTATCTAAGGAAGATAGTTGATTCAATAATTGAAAAGAACCCTAATTTCTAGTTTTTCTCACCTTATCATGAATACTATGTACAATTTATGAAAAACCCTAATAAAAAAAATGACCTTGAATAACCTGGACGACCCTAATCTCAGACCCCAACTCTGAATCCTATGTATCCTAAAGTGACATCCCAAATAACCTAAACCCTAATTATAATAGTAATTAATGTTGATTGATGAGAAACCATGGTGACTTTAGGGTTTTACTATATTTCAGGGTGATCTACTATCTTTCTCCTAACTTAGGACTTGTGGAATTCAAATCTGAGAATTAAAGGTACTTGGATATAATTATATGACTAGTTTTTGCTGGATGTTAAGTATATGTAATTGTTTGCATGAACTTGATATACATTGATGGATGTGAATAAATGATTAATTGATGATTTACCGCCTTGAACATAAAAGAACATAATTGAATATAAGTGAAATGTAGTTACTAGTGGTGCTCATTAAACTCCCTATTAGAGAGAGAAAGCTTTAATGTTGACTAGCACCTCCCTAGAGTACATGGTATATAGGGAGATCCCTAGAGTACAAGGTACACGGGGAAGGGCCCACTATTATGTGATTATGTGCTAAGTCCACCATAGTAATGCATGTTCACTATAAATGAGGCTAATAACTTGGGATTACCTGATTTTCTGCCTTTAAATAACGTTTTCTTTCTCTTTCTCCAATTTGAGTATTTTATATACCAGCATAGTATAGCTTTTAATTCCATGTACCAACTTTGTTGATGTTTTTGTTTCTCGTATTTTCTAGGTACAAGGAACATTTGATAATATATGAAGCATGACAAAGTACCAGAAGCCACTAAATAATGATCATGGAGGATGATATTAGATAGATTTCCACTTCTCATCATATTCATTTCAGTTAGATAGTTTTCATTCTTCTAGATGATGTAATAGGATACTATAGATCCTATGTAATAATCACTTTTCCTTTTTCACAGACTTAATCTTCTCCTTTCTCAAGTATTAATATGTATGACTTTATCTTTCATTATTGAATGAAGTGTTGTGTGGCTATTTACTATGATGTGAACATGATCTTGGCTTATCTCTGATTTTAGTTGTCTATCTTGATTTCTATTATTTTCCCTTTTGACATTTATAGATATGAGTGCACACATATTTGTATATGTCACTAAGGAAAGTATGTAGAAATTGGGGTCGTCACAAGCGTGGATGTACAACCAATCTAGAATTTCCACAACATTGGGGTGTTGTTCCTCTAGTGGACGTTTTTTGGGCATGGGAGGTGGCTTTACCTTCAAGACATTGCATTCCTCCACACACCAGTTATGAACATCATTTTTACTTCACATGAGGTGAATAAATGTGTGTGGTTCTTCTATAGATTCCGTTTCAAATAGGATTCATCCCCCATCCTTCAAACATTTCATAAGAATTGTTGTACTTGTCATACAAAATACCATAGTCTTCTTCCACATCCAGATTGTCATTTTTTGGATTTATATGGGCATGGTGGGTCGTAAATAGTTGTAGGTGCAACATAGTTGTCTAGGTTGAATTGTACATCCATATCTTTAGGTGTTGGTCCATGACCTTCATGCAGTCATTTATGTCCATCATTATTATCACCATAAAGACCTTTATCACCATAAATACCTTCATAATCATCCTCCATGCTCTCTGTTCTTGAGTATATTGATAATACCTGGTTGACCATTAGGGTGGTTGGGAATTAGATGTATTCCTTATATCGAGGTAGGATCGTGTCTTAAGATTGTTGGTTGTCCTAGGTGGTATAGATGCCCTAGGTGTCTTCACTGATGCGGGAAATCTCCCCAATGATGGTGGAAATCTCAATTTAGTCATATTGGCTATCTTCATCAAACCTTGCGTGGGGGTATGGAATCATCATGAGGATGTTGGATTTGGTAGGATAAGAAACATCTACCATTTCTATAATAATTAGGGGAAGTAGGGATGGTAGCCCTTGTGCTCAGGGCCTAGGTTTCATCAGAACAACACCTTAATCCAATACTTTTCATCAAGGAAAATTCATCAGGTTTCATCACATAGGTTATGGGATGACGACAAGCAATTGGGTTAACCTTTCCTAGTCAAATAATTTGTTGTGGGCCCTAACACTACTAGCCTTCAATATGGTTTCCACTTGGTGTTTCATGGTGTGTATACGATGGTCCATAGAATCCTAAGCCCAATTCTATTGTCTTGGTAGAATTTGAACAAATTCTATACACTCTTGTTGTTTAGATACCGTGCCTTAATCTGGGTGAGTATGCAATTCTAATAAATTGTTGAGCAAATACAACATGGCCATATAAGAGATGGCATGGTCATCTTCATCACTGCAACACATAGTGGTTTTGTGATGGCATGCATCATCTAAAACCTAAGTCATAAATTGTATTATTCTATGCAAACTACGGTGGCACTCAAACTATTGGAATGGACTATGATGATATTGTGCCCCAGTTAATACTTGTGTTTTTGATGTAGTGATGAAGGGACCACCCAATTCTGGTGAATTCATGGCCTACATAAAGAAAAAGTTGAAGAAAGGAATCAATTATGTGGCCACAAACAAAAATTAGAATGTTTTTGGTCCAATTTTTTTCTTGAGGCAATCTCCCCCAGTGCATTTTTCAGTGTGCCTTCAAAGGATGTTGCTTTGTTGATTGTTGTCTGTAGGTTTGAGGGACCCTTCCCACGCTGATAAGAATCTTGAGGGGACATACATTGAGGAATGCCCCATTGTTGATAAAGAAGGAAATAATCTTGAGATATCCATTGATAGTAGTGACTAACAGGGGTCTATTGTGTTTGTCCCCCTCGAGATCTCTTCTTTAGAAAAAGAGATCATATGTGTAGTCATAAATAACTCGATTGTAGTTGCATGTGCTTATGGTCTCACATCTTTGAAGATGTAAGCTCTCTTGAGTGTCCTTATCATGACCTCTATTCGTTGGTGGAACTCTACATCAATTATACTAGGAACATTTGTCCTTCTATATCATAAAGGAATTGAATTATATGTGAACATTTAGGATTGGTCAAAGCTCCAGAGTATGAGTTAGTTGCTTTGTTGATAGTAGGAACAAAAACTTTGCTTGTCTTATCTGAAAACATATTAGTTGGGTCTTGTTTTTTATTTCTATTTATCCATGGGTGAAGGAACCTGTAAAGAGGTGGCTTGGGCCACCACCTACATTTTTTTTGACTTAGGCACTTCTGACTAAATCATCATGGTAGGTATGGCTATGGTGACCTCTGTAGGATGAGGTATCACAATCAGTTGGATGCTTTCTGGAATAGATGCTTTAAAAATCCACACTGGATGGACATTCTACCCCATGTGTGCCCTTGATATGGTGATTGAATCTTGAGTTCTTATGGGGATCATTGGTTTCTTCTCTTAGATAGTAACAATAACATAAGAACTTTGGACCAGATGTTGAGATTTTGTTTCAAAGGGATAATTGATCTGTGAGTTGGATCTTCATTTTACAATATGGCTGCCACAATATCAGATGATGAAGGAATGACCATGTTGACTTCCCCCTTATTCAATCAGGTCTTACAAAGCATGCTTGAGTGCAAGGCACATCTCAGTCTGGTTCCCCTTGACTTAGTGAAAGTCACAAAAGGTATTAGCATTTTAACTCCTAGATAAGGGATTTGATGTCTCCATTATGGTAAGAATTTTAAAAAGTGTATCATGGTTTAGATGATAGAATTAAGAGAATCTTCCAAAGGTGTGAACTTCCTTTTTGGTTTTGCAGGCTCTTCTATCACATGAGTTGTAGTTGTTGGTTCTTCTTATGGTGGTGGGTTACTAGCAGTAGGCCGGTCACTTGCCATTGTTATACAAGTGGCTAGAATGGTGGTGGAACATACACATATAAATGATTTGGTTGGAATTGATTTTGAGGTTATACATATTAAGGCTATAAGTATTAGGTGTTGGGTGGCATCATTTGAGCTTGTTGTTATGATGGTGCCATGCTATTAGTAGTTTGAGGTGATTGCATCTGAGTTGGAGTTATCTGCACATTTGGCTATTGTTTCTAGTTGTTTCCTACTGGAATTAACATGACTCCTATTGTCAAGTTCACCACCTTAGTCTTCTTCCACTTTGACTTCTAGTTAGTCATTGAGGATGCAGTTTGAGGCTGAAGGGTGAGGCCTATGTAGTAATTCTCAATCCAATCCCCTTCTTGAATCAAAACATAGAATGTATTGTATCTTTATAGGGATAGAAAAGTTTTAACCTTAGGTGAATATGCCCTTATCACCATGTCAAGGGTTACTTTGTTGTAGGCTTGAGCTATAGCTGGGGGGCTCGCTCTCACCATTGATTGATGAAATTAGAGAAGCTCTCCTCTACCTTCTATTGTAAGGCTTCAATATCCTCTTTGGTTGGGACCTGATATAGATTCTAGGCATATTGATCAATGAATTTTTTGGCCAATTGAGACCAAGTGGTGATTATTGTCTTGTATTTCTTTTTTGTACCATGCCAAGGCTGGTACCGTTAGGGTTCATGCAAAGTAGTGGATCACAACATTTTTGTCATGTTGTACCTCCACCATGTCTGAATACTATGACTTGAAATGTGCTATATGATCTCCTTTCGTGGAATAATTATGGAACTTTGGCATTCTAAAGTTATCAGGTGAATATGCATCAAGGAAGTAACAAATTTTGCTAAAATTCATTCTGCCACCCTTTTCGCTTCCAACTATTTGAGCTTATGTAGAATGTCGAGAATGATGGGATTCACAAAAAATGGCTTTGACATGGAATCTTCTTGGCATAGTGTTGAGACTTGTATTTTTGTTTGTCATTAACGGTGGTATATATTCCATTGGTAGGAACTAATATGATCCTTACATATACAGGTTGTACCACGAGGGTGGTGGTGGAAAAAATTAGTGCATAATGGGGAATCATCCCCTATTGTTTATGTATTGTATCTAAACCTTTGTGAAATGTTGACCTTCTCTATAGCTTTAGGATTTTATCCAATGACCTCAACCTCTTCTTCCTTCTTATCCTCAATTTTGATATCAGGGATTGGAATGGATGTTGTTGCCTCCAAAATCATTGTTATAACCTTGAAATTCATATGTGATGGATATTGGTGTGGCTCACATACTAGAAACACCCTAGTTGGTGTAGAAAAGGATTCCTTACAATGTATGGGAATGAGTGCAATAATGAACAAGAATACTAGTGTGACAAAGTGGATTTTGGCTTAATTTCGAGGATGAAATATCTTTTAAGGTGTGTAGGATGTGATGGAGTGGATTTTTGAAATCCATAAATCTCCAATAACATATTAGAATCCATATCTTGAGTTATAATGAGAGTTCCAAGTATTTTGAGTAAAGTTGGGATGTTGGTTGAGATTTATATAATGATTAAGGTCCATAAGTTATGCCTATATGAGGAAATTAATTGAATAGTCTAACAGTTGATTTTTGACACCAAATTCGTGTACAAGGTACCTTGAGTAGTGAGGAATCTATGATTAAAATTTGGTGGCAATTGGAGCATCCTAGAGAGAGTTTTTGTGGTTTGAAATTGGTGTGGTTGATTAATAAAGTCCGAATTATATAACCCAAGTTGCTGATCTAATAGGATGTCACGCACCCTGGTGTTGGTTGGGCATGCACAACCAGTCTTCTGCCCTAGATCACAGATCTAATGGCCGCACGCTACAACCTTTAGAAGCCACAGATTCAGTATGGTGCGAAGGGAATTTGATCGTTGGATGATGATCGGATGGCACACATCTGTTCTCCTACCTTCAGTATAACCACAGAACGTGGGGGAGAAGACAAAGCTGTGAATCCGTCCAGCCATGATGTCACGTTTGGCCTATTCATTAGGTGATGGGAGGAAGTAACTGAAGAGTTGGACTCGCATACTCATTACAGACTGTTTGACCCCTTGGGTGAACTGCCTCACCACTCCAATAGAGAGAACGAGCCCTCCATTCTCACAGGTTCTCCACCACAGTGAGAAGGTGGTGGTCGAAGGTGGAGAATGGAGATATAAGTAGCGTTTAAGGAATACAGAGAAGGGAAAAGCAAGTACGAGGTCAAGGGAGAAAGATGCAGACGGTTTTAGTGGTTTCCGGTGGAGGTTTCATGGCTAGCGAACTTCGGTTAGCCGGAGAGGAAGGCAGAGCTCGGAGCTGGTAGTAGGTGATCACAGCTGGAAACAAAGGGCACAGATGAGTTTGTGGAGGTGCTCCAAAGCTTTTAGAAACCCCAGATGTGAGAGTGGTGGCGGATGGCCCATTTTCCCCTTTTTCTCCTCCACGACGACGGCCATGGCGGCGAGTTGGTGGATAACAGGGTTGGAGCCGCGAGCGAGGAAGATGAGATGCCGAGAGCATCTAGCTGAGGTTTCCAAAGTTGATGGAGGCCAAAGGAGATGATAGGGAGCATCCTCGGGCCATCATCTTGCTCGCTGGAGTAGGGCTGTGTGGCGGTGCCTTGTGAAACAAAGAAGTGTGGGCTTCTGCGGACTCCAACATTGAACGTGAACACAATGAACCGGGTCCAGTAGCAATAAACCGGCCAAAGCTAGCCCAGAACCGGCTAGCCCAATGCAAGCTAGAAGAAGGACCGGCTGCAACAAGAAAAGGGTACGCGCCAGTCGTGGAGCCATGTGGCAGACTCCTATTGGCCCAAAAAGATAAACAATTCAGTAAATGCCTAGATCTTCTATAATTCACAGTAAATAGCTCGTTTTTCGGAAAAATACATATAATATACCAAAATTCTCAAAACAATGGATAGAACAAGATGAAACCATAATATCAGGCTTTTGATGATTAAATATTAGCAATATCATGTAAGATGGGTAATGCTTATTTAATGGATAATAAATAGAAAAGGATGACATAAAATCATGGGAAAATATAAGTAAGTTCTTAATTATGTTTATAACACATATGATGTCAGTTATGGTCACATTGATGTACGAAATCATGTAATTTGCTTAATATGTCTAATTAGGGCTAATAACCCTAATGCAATGCAATAAATGCACACATGCTCAATAAATGGTGAAATTTACAGAGTAATCTCATATCAGTATCTAGAACCTCAGAATTAAATATGAGATCTGGATGATTCATGAAATCCATGTTATATGAATATGAACCTTGAAACATGTGATGAAACCCTAATTTGAGTAATACATGTAACTTAGGGTAGATATGTATAAATAATGATATGGAACCTGATATTTAGATTATGTATCCTAATATGGAACATAACATCAGTAACATAAATCCCACATAAGGATGAAGATAATACAAGTAATCATGAGAATATCCTAATGAGATGTAAGATGATAAGAACCTAATGATAGTATATGGTCTTGTCTTGATCAGGGTTGACCAAGCTTATAGTTGACATCAGTGGTATGTGATTAGGATATCTCTTTGGAAGGTACGCCATTACATCTCACTTGGCTTAGTATACAATATGCTTCTGTTATATGAGTAGTAAAATACTTGGCATATGGTATTGGATGAAATGATTGTTTTGGTATGATATGTTGCATGATTTTCCATACTTATTGTTATGAAAACATGAAACATAATATATCTGTTCCATTATATGAAAGCACTATATCTCTTTAGTAAGCATAGTGCTAGTGAGTGATCTATCTCTTTCGTAAGCAGATCACATGTACAATGATCTATCTCTTTGGTAAGCAGATCATGAGGCCTGGATGCATCTATCCCATTGGTAGGCAGATGCACAAGTATATAATGGAAAATGAGTTTAAAATATGTGTTCCCTTTTGTTAATGAATATCTTTGTGCAAGTATACACTTTTCTTATATTCTTCTATTACTGTCAAGTATTATTTTTATCTTATTGCCAAGATATGATGAGAGGTATATAAAAGACACGTAGGCGTACTCAGTACAATATTCTTGAATATTGTGTTGACGTGTACCGCCTGTAATCTTTTGTTTAGGTTGTGGTTATGCTCTTGAAGATCCAGGATAGTTGAGAGTTGTATAGCGAGCTGATGTACAGGTGGACCTGTTGTCTTAAGATCATGTAGTTTAGTGGTAGTACATGTATATGTTAAAGTTTGCTGTTCAATATGTAATATCAAATGTTATAACAATTCATGTTGTAATTATATGTTGAATGGTGAACATGTGTGTATGGTTTTATTATTAAACTCAAGGGAGTCAGAAGGAAATAATCAGTAGCACATGTACATGAAAAATGATAAAACCATACACACATGTTCACCATTAAACATATAATTACAACATGAATTGTTACAACATTTGATATTACATATTGGACAACAAACTTTAACATATACATGTACTACCACTAAACTACAAGATCTTAAGACAACTGGTCCACATGTACATCAGCTCGCTATACAACTCTCAACTATCTTGGATCTTCAAGAGCATAACCACAACCTAAACAAAAGATTACATGCGGTACACGTCAGCACAATATTCAAGAATATTGTACTGAGTACGCCTACGTGTCTTTTATATACCTCTCATCATATCTTGGCAATAAGATAAAACTAATACTTGGAAGTAACAGAAGAATATAAGAAAAGTGTATACTTGCACAAAGATATTCATTAAAAAACAGGAACACATATTTTAAACTCATTTTCCATTATATACTTGTGCATCTGCCTACCAATGGGATAGATGCATCCTGGCCTCATGATCTGCTTACCAAAGAGATAGATCATTGTACATGTAATCTGCTTACCAAAGAGATAGATCACTCACTAGCACTATGCTTACCAAAGAGATATATTGCTTTCATATAATGGAACAGATATATTATGTTTCATGTGTTCATAACAATAAGTATGGAAAATCATGCAACATATCATACCAAAACAATCATTTCATCCAATACCATATGCCAAGTATTTTACTACTCATATAACAGAAGCATATTGTATAATAAGCCAAGTGAGAGGTAATGGTGTACCTTCCAAAGAGATATCCTAATCACATACCACTGATGTAAACTATAAGCTTGGTCAACCCTAATCAAGACAAGACCATATACTATCATTAGGTTCTTATCATCTTACATCTCATTAGGATATTCTCATGATTACTTGTATTATCTTCATCCTTATGTGGGATTTATGTTACTGATGTTATGTTCCAGATTAGGATACATAATCTGAATATCAAGTTCCATATCATTATTTATACATATCTACCCTAAGTTACATGTATTACTCAAATTAGGGTTTCATCACATGTTTCAAGGTTCATCTTCATATAACATGGATTTCGTGAATCATCCTGATCTCATATTTAATTTTGAGGTTCCAGATACTGATATGAGATTACTCTGTAAATTTCACCATTTATTGAGCATGTGTGCATTTATTGCATCGTATTAGGGTTATTAGCCCTAATTAGACATATTAAGAAAATCACATGATTTCGTACATCAACGTGACCATAACTGACATCATATGTGTTATAAACATAATTAAGAACTTACTAATATTTTTCCATCATTTTATGTCATCCTTTTCTATTTATTATCCATTAAATAAGCATTACCCATCTTACATGATATTGCTAATATTTAATCGTAAAAAGCATGATATTATGGTTTCATCTTGTTCTATGCATTGTTATGAGAATTTTGGTATATTATATGTATTTTTTGATAAACGAGCTATTTACTGTGAATTATAGAAGATCTAGGCATTTACTAAATTGTTTACCTTTTTGGGCCAATAGGAGTCTGCCACATGGCTCCAGGGCTGGCGCGTACCCTTTTCTTGCTGTGGTCGGTCCTTCTTCTAGCTTGCATTGGGCTGGCCGGTTCTGGGCTAGCTTTGGTCTATTTATTTCTACTGGACCCGGTTCACTGTGTTCACGTTCAATGCTGGAGTCCGCAGAAGCCCACACTTCTCTGTTTCACGAGGCGCCACCACACAGCCCTACTCCGGCGAGCAATATGATGGCACGAGGATGCTCCCTATCATCTCCTTTGGCCTCTATCAAATTTGGCAACCTCAGCTAGATGCTCTCGGCATCTCATCTTCCTCGCTCGTGGCTCCAGCCCTGTTGTCTACCAACTCGCCGCCATGGCCGCCGTCATGGAGGAGAAAAAGGGGAAAATGGGCCATCCACCACCACTCTCACATCTGGGGTTTCTAAAAGCTTCGGAGCACCTCCACAAACTCATCTGTGCCCTTTGATTCCAGCTGTGATCACCTACTACCAGCTCCGAGCTCTGCCTTCCTCTCCGGATAACCGAAGTTCGCTAGCCATGAAACCTCCACCGGAAACCACTAAAACCACCTGCATCTTTCTCCCTTGACCTCGTACTTGCTTTTCCCTTCTCTTTATTCCTCAAAAGCTACCTATATGTCCATTCTCCACCTTCGACCACCACCTGCTCACTGTGGTGGAGAACCTGTGAGAATGGAGGGCTCGTTCTCTCTATTGGAGTGGTGAGGCAGTTCGCCCAAGGGGTCAAACAGTCTGTAATGAGTATGCGAGTCCAACTCTTCAGTTACTTCCTCCCATTGCCTAACGAATAGACCAAACAAGACATCATGGTTGGATGGATTCATAGCCTCGTCTTCTCCCCCACGTTCTGTGGTTATACTGAAGGTAGGAGAACAGATGTGTGCCATCTGATCATCATCCAACGATCAAATTCTCTTCGCACCATACTGAATCTGTGGCTTCTAAAGGTTGTAGCGTGCGGCCATTAGATCTGTGATCTAGGGAAGAAGACTGGCCGCGCATGCCCGACCAACACCAGGGTGCGCAACATCCTATTAGATCAGCAACTTGGGTTATATAATTCGAACTTTATTAATCAACCACACCAATTTCAAACCACAAAAACTCTCTCTAGGATGCTCCAATTGCCACCAAATTTTAACCATAGATTCCTCACTACTCAAGGTACTTTGTACACGAATTTGGTGTCAAAACTCAACTGTTAGACTATTCAATTAATTTCCTCATATAGGCATAACTTATGGACCTTAATCATTATATAATTCTCAATCAACATCCCAACTTTACTAAAAATACTTGGAACTCTCATTATAACTCAATATATGGATTCTAATATGTTATTGGAGATTTATGGATTTAAAAAATCCACTCCATCACATCCTACACACCTTAAAAGATATTTTGTCCTCAAAATTAAACCAAAATCCACTTTGTCACATCATATACATCTTAAAAGAACTTTCGTCCTCGAAAGTCAACCATACTCGTACTCCAAGGAAAACTACCATGTCCTCATCCACATGTAAGCACTATTCTATGTGTAACATATCCACAAAGGTTACCTAGAACCATGTATCCGAAGCACTATTAGGAGGTTTCAAAGGCATCAAGGGTGAAACCTCACTCCATAGAAGGCTCAAACAAGGGTTTAGAAGCTTAGGTTATGTCATGATATATCTCATATGTTAGATTTGCTTCCTTATCTTTAGCCATGCATTAAGGTTCCCACATCATATTATCATGTTCCAAAGGAGTGGAGGTTTCCTTCTCGCTATTTGAGACTTCCAGAAGCTTGGTTTCATCCTTGCCGGCTAGGGCGGCCCTATCGTCATGGTTCACCCATTATCAAGGTGTCAATATTTTATTGAGCTAATTATTAGAACATGATCATCATTAACATATGTCTTTTAGGAGGGAGTTAACTAAAGTTAACCCACTTTATACATATAGATCGTATCGAGGTGTCATAATCATTATGTTGTGATAACTTTCAAACTATATTTTCATCATTTTTAAGAACTAAGCTTAACACCTCATGTAACATATTTCATCCATTTGATTTTTATTTCATTTCTCATAATAAATTGCAACATTTATTAATGATTGGATCACAAGGTTAACCATCTTTAATATATCATCATTATTCATGTGTTTGGTTAACCATATGTGCGTTAACATCTATTAAACCATCTCTAGGTTGTTCATCATTTCATTATATATACATCTCGAGATTAGGTCACATCCTTATATATATTATATCATGGTTGTGCTACACAAACTTATGGGAGTGGCTAAACAAATTTATATCAAAACTTTATCTAGTCCAAAAGAGGTTCCTCTAACCCACCACGAGGGTAGTGCCATGCCCAGACTCTCTGAGCTAACTCAACTCTATGAGTATCATATATGCACATACTTTATCTTTCCTCTCTTAGTCTAGGGTTCTCAAATTACCTCAATGGCACTAGAAAAATCTTTACAAGACCTAGCCACATAAGCACAAACCAAAACATGCTATGTGATTCCCTTCATAGGCCTCTACCCATGATACATCTTACCCAAAGCTCTCTTTCTTATATACACCACTAGATTCCTATATGAGAAACCATCAACCCGAGCATGAGGCTTTGCATAAGCTAACATAGATACCTCCTCTAGGGTCTTGGGCTCTCTCCCTCACCCAGATGGCAGACACTCATATTCATATATGCACATATAGCCAGCCTCTCTTTGTATCTAGGGTTTGGTCTTCCCAAGGACATCTAGGGTTCAACAAAACTATAGGAATCATACATAAAGCAACTCAACTCAATCATTCAGGAGTAGTCTAGTTTAGGACATATCATATCACATATCTCATATTTCTCATATCATGGAGTCTAGGTTCTCTGACCTTCTCCCTGTGGGTCCCACTCTCACTGGAGTTAACCCCAAAACTGGTCCTAACACTAGAGGTCCTCCTTTGTAAAAGAGCTTGAGGCTCATGCTGACTCACAACCTTGTCTTAACTTAGCTTATCTTATCTCATAAAAGCCTAGTTACTGGCGTCATCAAAACTTATCTCAAATCCTCAAAACTAAACTTAAGTCCTCACAGACAAACATATATCATCATAACTAACTTATGTCATCTATATAATACTTACATCGTATCATCAAAACTTATTTCATCTATTCCATCTATCATATATTTTAACAAGGCTCTAGACATCTAATCTAGAACTATTCTCTCTTCTAGACTGATGTCATCACTTTCACTTAGGTTGCATGACTACCTCCTACTCGTACATGTGTGGGGACACATTTTTTTGTTTGTAATACATATACATAATAAAATATTATATAGTTTTTCTCCGATAAAACAAACTTCAGAGAAAACTATCGAGGTTTGATCCGATTGGAATCAAAAACCAAATCCTAAAAACGAGTGTACCACACATAGTAGAGAGTCCAGTGTCATGAAAACTAGTGAAAAGGTGAGAACAAGGGGTAGACTAGTGTAGCTACGCTAGACAACGTGCACAATATGTCTAGGGTTTCTCTTCCCTTGATGCACGTCATTTCCAAATAGTGCAACGTCCCATACCGCGACACTACAAGGAAAGAACGACATATAAGGACTTGCTACTCAACAAGCACCAATCTAGACCTAGTTCTCAGACATCTAGGTGCTAACCTAGAGGCTAGGTCAGATCTAGTCTCTAAAAGACGACTAATCTAACCCTAAAGATTATTAAGTTCAAGGTTCTTTAGTTTTGAGTTGCATAATGAGCAAATGGCAGACTTTGCTATTATTCATGCTCTGATACCACCTGTGATGTCCCTTAATTTTCTTCTTCTTAGCCTTGTGTGGGATGTTTAAATTGGGATTCTCACTGAGGTGAGGGTTTCAATTTGGACGTCACACATCAGATTAAGTTTTAGAAAATCTGGGGACATCACAACTAGGTTCCGTGTCTAATTATTGTGGATGACATAGTCTCTCCATGTAATTTTTGCCATATGGGTGCATAAAAGTGATGCTTTTTGGCTAATCCGACACAAGGTGTGGTGGAATTTCTTGAGAAAGGAAGCTTTAGGCACTAGTGTGTCCTCCTTGGTCTCCTCTCCTCCAGCTCTCTTATCCTATTTGTTGTTGTTAACATCTCCTTTGATGCCTCCCTTAGGTTGTTAGTCTGTGTTGTTTGTCATGACCATCTTGATTGATTTTTTTAGGACCTAGTGAAATGTGCACTCCCCACGAATCCCATGAAGCCCTGAAATTTAGGTTGATTAGACTAAAAACATGAGAATATTTTGTTCTTTGAGATACATCTCTCGACACACATTATATCATATGAAAAATAAAGGAACTTTCCTAGTCGAGAAGTATATACTATGGTCTTCCTAATTCTTCTTGAATAATGGATACTTGAAGTGGATATTTGTCATTGGATTTAGATGATTGTACTTGCCCCTAGCTTGGGAAATATAGATGAGTTTCTCGACACTAACATGAGGTGTAATTTCCAATACAATGATCAAGTGTATCAAAAGAATTTTATTATAGGTAGTTGTTGGATGAAAATCTTGGAGATGCAATAATCCTAAAATGGGTTTTATAAGAGAGAAGCTCACGATAGAAAAGGGTATCTAGGGACAACATGATGTGACTGGGTCTAGATAGTGTGGTTGGATATCATCTACGAAAGCAAGACTTCTTTCTCCCCACTTGATATCTTACAAGAGAAACTCCCACAAGGAAAAGGGATTCATAGGTACAAAATGACCTACTCAGGGATAAAGGCTATAGCTGAATATCAATCTATAAAATGACATGCCAAATTTCTCTTTCTCCACAAGTGGGATTTTTTTGGAAGAAATTTTCTTGAAAACCAACATAGGAGGGGGTATCTAGGGGGAAGGTGACCCACTCAGGGCCAGAGACTATGGCTGGATATCCATTCACAAATTGGAGTGTGAGATTCCTCTCTCAACATCTAATAGTTTTCAATGTAAAGGGTGTTGATCTAATTTTATGTGATCGTATAGATTTGAAAGTGAAAGTAGGTGTGGACCAGTTTTAGGTCATGGTGTTGGATCACATAGATGTATAAATGAAAGTAGGTGTGGCCCAATTTTAGGTCATGGTCATGGTCATGGACCATATAGGTATGAGAATTGAAAGGGATGCAATGGTCTAATTTTAGATTGTATTCTAGGACTGTATGGGCATGGTCGGGCAATGTGTTGACAACTCACATCTAAATCTTACCAGGAAGTCCATCAAGCTTGATGCAAGGTGAAAAGTTTGAAACATTCATTTGATGCATTATTAATTTGGTGAATTGAGTTTCCTTATGGAAAATAGTTGGAGGTATTGAAATAGATTGTCAAATTCTATTCAAGATGTGTGTTACTTATTGGTTGATATCCAACATTCAAGTAGGACTAGTAGCCTAAGAGAGGAGACTATGATCAGGCAGTCTTTTGGTGGGGATTGAGTCAAGAGATCTTGGGTGATCCCCTAGTGCTTCAAGTGTAGACTTGGGCAACCATTTAACATAAAGTATGCTATCAAGAAGAAGTCATGTCATATACTCAAGTCAAGAAAAGTCATGAGAGTGGATGTTGGCATTCTAAAAAATGGCAAATGCCTAGGAATGGGTAAGAAAGTTTGAAGGATTTTGCGACAAGATGTCAACATAAACCATTGGAAGGGTTGGGTCACTAGTACAAATACCAATAACGTCAGTTTTGTACCCAACATCTAAGTAAGACACAATATAATTATAGACCTCTTACGTCAGTTTCAAGGGAATGGAAACCTGACATTACAAAGTGAATGCCACTTTCTATAAAATAAAAACTGACGAACCAAAGAAATATCCGTGTCATGGAATCGCTCTATGTCATTTCTTCCTGGCAAGTGGCCAAAACTATAGTCAAATTGTGTTGTCAGTTTATGCTATAACCACGATGTGCTGTCGATTTTTCTGAAAAAACCAATGACATAGATCTATAGTGTCAATTTTTTTATAATAACTGACACCACATGTATTCAACATCATCGATTTTTCACCAAAAATGACATTCTATTTCCTTATTAGGAAATTTTTTAACTTATAAGGGTAGATGTCTCGTCAGTTTGGGTAAAAAAATTAACACTGATCTACATCGCCATTTTTTGTATTATAACTGACGTCATGTGTATGCTATTTTAAATATCAAGTTTGCAAACCTACTATCTGGCTATTCAGCAGGATGCAAAACTTATAGTTCATTACAATTGCATGCTCCATCCTATGTTCTTCTTAACAACATACCAACACACTTGCAAAACCTAGCTAAAATAACAAAGACATACGCACAATTCATCCACCCACATACATTTCCATTCTCCAATTACATTCTCTTCAACACTTAATTCCATTTTCATTCACATACACAATTTAGATAACATATATATGAGATCCTCTCTCCAATTATATTCTCAATACATGTACAAACACAATTCTCACTGTATTCATTCATCTTCACATTCATTCACACTCATGCATATATAAACACATTATTCACATATGCATCACCAATTCTCTTGCATCAAATTTGAAGTTGCAAAAAGTCATAACCACAACTTGTATATATAAATAATAACATAAAGGTTTAGAAAACTTATATTTTATCCCAACCAAATTCAAATTTGATTTCCTTAACAAAGGTGTGTTCCCATTCTTCTGTTATCTCATCTATCTCTTCTTTTGTATAAGGTGTTGTCGTGTTAAACACCTATAAAGAGAATGACATACTTCAAGAGTTTGATTTGAATTTTTCATATTATTAAATGAGACTATTTACATATGATGATCCATACTATATAGATTACATTTGGTATACAATAGATATCTCGTGCTACCTATCTAACATTCAAGTCCATATACCACATCAAGTAGTATTTGCATGCCCAATCATTGTCCTGTATAGGGCACTATAAACTTATAGTTATGCAAACGTTAATAATTAAAAGTAAGCACAATTGGCATATATATGCATTGGAGTTAAAAACCTACCTCAACGCTCTTCCAACTTAATAATTTATTTTTCTTATTTACATTTCCTCTGGCCTTTTTGAATTCTTTTATATCCCTATAAGTTAAAGTAACACATTGACGAAATTAGTAAATAGTAATGTAATTAATGATGCGGATATTAATAGACTTTGATGGATATAAAAAAGTACTCACATAAATAATACCTTTTTTCATTGTGTGTCCCCCACTGTCAACTTTGTCACCTGAAAGACCTAGATAATATGCAGTTAGCATCTTGAGTATAATTACCAACAACACCCAACGCTTATTACTAAATGAAAAGATGGAAAAAAAAAAACTCAAAATCCACAATGAAATGTAATTTATAATTCAAAATTATAATCGAAGTGCCTAAAACTTACCCAACATTGAAAGGAGCTAAACTCACATTCTTTCTCGCATTACTAAATGTGGTAGAGCAATAATTACTTACATATTTTGGATCTTTATCTACATGGCTAATCAATCTTGGAACTAGAAATTCTACATTGGTTAATGTGAACTCTCCACACACCCTACATAAGTGGCTGCAAAACATATATGTATGCAATAATGTATAAGAAAACAGATCAACATATACTTTCACATATATAGAGCAAGGTATTTTGACATAAGACATCATCATCCAAAGTTCTACCACAATTATATTCAACCAAGCATATGTAAACAACTCCGTAATATCTGTCAAAAATACAAATAGCATCCATTGTCCAATTCAAATGAAATTTGACATTCTAGAGTAGGTAGGACATGTGTCAATTCTGATTTCACCTTTATTTTTTACTTTTAAGAATGTGTAATATGTCATCTAATTGATTTGAATCCTTCTAGAATTATCTTATAATTTTCTTTTGTAATTCATTTAAGACAACTATCATCATCCAATTATAGTGAAAATTGTCATGTAGCCTAATTATGATGTGTATAATCCAAATTTATCATCTATTTCATATTTTTAGATCACATACCAAGGCATCAAGCAAGATAGAGGTTTTTAGTAATATTTAGATAAATATTATTATAATCATCATTAGTTAACATGCTTGGAAATATTCATTGTTTTGGTATTATATATTTACTAAACATTTACTTTTAAAACTATATACATGTTTCATTAGTATTTACTCAATTTTCCAATTCTCACAATTTTAAATATATAAACCATGACTTGAAAGTGAATTAAGTAATATTTTATCATATTTTTATCTTCCTTTATGTTTAATTACTAATTTCATTTTGAACTCTTCCTTTCTATCATCTAGTTATAGGAAAGTTCTAGAGAATGAATGTTGAATTAAAATCTATTGTGGTGGTCAAATTTTAGATCTGACCCCCAATTGTAATATTATATTAATTACTTGAACTTAAGCCTCCGATAGTATGAGTATTATGTTAAAATATTATACTTCTAGATTTCTAAAAATCCTGCTACTCTCCAAGTTGGGTAAAAGGATGATAACTCCAACATTATTGAGAAATCATAAGTTAATGGAGGATTAGGCTGGATACATATAGTTGAATATGTTACAACACTCCACCCCTTAAAGAGAATTGTGTCCCTAAAGTCCAACCAACTACAACCTAGTGTATTGGGTTACATGTCAAGTAAGATGTATATGTGTTAGTCTAAGCATCATATCTCCACTATTTTCTCACACTAAAAGTTGAGGTAAGAGAGTTAAACAAAATGCTAGGGTTGTCCTAGCATGTTTTCCTTATTAGGGTTACCCACATTGTGATGGTAACTTCATCATAATTTTTTAGTCCAAGAGTATTATATTAATTCATAAGGTCATAACCATTAAAATTGTTGAACTTACTTGATTAGGAAAACCAACCTCATTAGATATTATTCATGATTTTTATCATTCATATTATTATTATTATATTATTGTTATTTTTTTAAGATCAAGTGTGAATGTACACGCATAAATGGTTCTTTTCTTTAGTGTCAAGTTTATCTTTTGGTGTTGAATATTTCCATAGGTTTTACCATGGTGTATTAATCATCTTGTGTCTAATGACCAAGCCGTTAGGTATTGTGTATTAGGAAAATTAGGGTTGAGTTCTAAAATTATGGTTTAGATAGGGAACACATCCACTATCAATACTAGAGCATTATAGTTTATTGAATTTAACCTATTGAACTGATCACTGAAGACCTCAGTTTCCACTTAAGTATACATTTGTATCAGGTTATTAAATGATTCAAGTGTACTTAATTTCTCTTCACTTTAGTTTGTTAGAAACATAAGTGTCATGGATGTACATTCATTAGGTTTAACATTCTCAGTGTTCTTATAATAGACTTACAATTACTTTTAAGAAATATGTGGTAAAGGGACATCAATGTAAAAATATTAACACTTATCTACATTCATGATCTAATATATAAATTTTTCTTACCTATGATTTCTACTTTTAAAAAATGCAAAACTTTTTTTAATCACTCAACTAATAAATAACCATGGTCCATTAAGCAAGGTTTACTCATTTGCATTAGTTGGTGATAGTTATGTTTGTATGGCATTAATTGAGGAAGTTATTCACAAGTTAGTTAACACATTCATTTTTTTGGTAACCCAAGATCTTCTATTATTTTTTAGTATCTTTTGTTTTATGATATTTCCTTTCTATACATCTTGGAAGACGACCTATCACAAAGTAGCAAAAAGAAAATGATGGTCACCAAAAACTTCTGAAAAAGTCATCAAATACCATCATAGAACAAAGAAACATGATATCAAATTGAAGAATCGACCCACAATAGGAATTTTGATCATAGATAAAGCTTAAAAATCTATGCAAGGGAGTTTGGAAAATAAAAAGGATTCATTAGGTTTTACATTTCCAGTGTGCTTAAAGTATACTTACAATTACATTTAAGAAATATGTTATAAGGGACATCAAGGTCAAAATATTAACACTTAATCACATTCATGATCTAATATAAAAATTTGTCTTACTTATAGTCACTACTTTAAATAGATGCAAAACTTGTTTCAATCACTCAACTAATCAATAACAGTGGTCCACTAAGCAAGGTTTACTCATTTGTGTTAGTTGGTGGTAGTTATGTTTATTAGGCATTAATTGAGGAAGTTATTCATAAGTTAGTTGATGCATTCATTTTTTTTGTAACCAAAGATATTCTATTACTTTTTAGTGTTTTTTGTTCTATGTATATTTTCTTTCTATGCATCTTGGAAGACAACCTCTCACCATGAAGCAAAAAGAAAATTATGGTCAGAGAAAAATTATACAAAAGTCATCAAAGACCATCATAGAACAAACAAACTTGATATAAAATCAAAGAATCGAACCAAGAAAGGAATTCTGAACACAGAAGAGCTTCAAAATCTATGCAAGGGAGTTTAGAAAATCAAAATGTTTCATAAGAGATATATGAAACAAAGTCTTCATTTTTTAGCATGAAGCAGGTGAAATCAGCTAGATTCATTAAAGGAGATAAGCCAAAAGCCAAAAATATATAGATACTTTTCACACCGAGAGATATACATGAAATCAAGGACACAAACCCAAACCATCAGCCCATCTGAGGAAATAAGAACAAGTAGATCAAGAGTTGATGGATTACTTAGAAAAACTATTGTTACACAAATAATAATAATCAAAAGGAAACTCCAACCAAAAAAAATAATCAAAAGGAAACTTGAAGACATTTCACTTTCTTCATGAAACTTAGCTTTTCTTTCCTTCTAGACCCAATAAAGAATACCGCAAACAAAAAATGGAATCATTCTTATTAGAGTTGAGATCATAATGAGACTTCAGGACACCTTTGATGATAGAAATAGCGTTCTCCTAACTTCTTTTAGAAAAGATACACTCAAACATTGAATGTTTTGTGCCTTCTTATTGTTTTTGCAAAGAAAACAATAAGAAGGAACACACATACTAAGTTTTTTGATGTAATTAATAGTGAGAAGTTTATTATTCCCTACTATCCACCAATGAATGTGACATCTTTTTGGAATTCTACAACTCCATAACTATTAAAATTAGTCTAAAATGCCACTTTTTGTTCTTATTCCATACCAAAAGTTTTTAGTTTGGAATCTTCTAAACCCTTAAAAGTAAGGACATCAATACCTCCTTTTAGATTAGGTAATATTTCTAATAGATAGTTAAGGCCTTTATGAAGTATTGTTTTCTCACATCTAAATTTTATCTTTAATTAGATGATTGAGTTTGCAACTTGCCTTCAACCCCAACTCAACAAAACTCTCTCTGCCAAGGAAATCAACAAGAAACTCATGATTTGGGAGCCAGAGATCACTTCAAATGGGAGATGTTCTTTCCAAACCCCACTATGATATTGTATGCGATATTAGGGTATCCCTTTCTCCAATGATTATGTCTAAATACCAAGAGAATGATACATTCTGACTATGATCCATAAAGCACCTTTCAACAAATAATTTTTAGGAATCCATTTTATCCATAAATTGTTCTTTTTTGTGGCTATATTCCAACCATGAAGAGAAGAAGTAGCTTTTACCATATCTCTGAAAGATCCAATACCTAGTCCTCATTCATTTCTAGGTTTAGTGATTTTCTCCCATTTAATGAGATGAATCTTCAATTTGTAATCAGTTTTCCTCCACATAGAATCTCTACATAGTTTCTCAATGTCATCCATGGTTGAAGCAAGCAAGGGAAAAACTTGTTGGCTAAATCAGACATTAGCTTATCCTCTATTTTGATGATGAAAAACATTTCATCCTTGTGGATCTAACTTCCGACTTTAGTGTTTCAGGGTTCAAGGAGATCGCACTCAATGGATAGATGAAGTTCACATGTTCAAATGCTTGCATTATCATGTTTGTACAACTTGTAATAGCTTGTATAAGAGTATAATGTACAAGTACCTAGAAGTCATGTAAAATCAAGAATTATATTTTCTCTATTCACCCAAAACCCTTAGTTAGGACCCCCCTTAGAGTCTAAAGTCATTATCCCCCATAAGAAAAATCATTTGATAGATTTTTCAAATATTTGCACACAAGTTTCCAGTAACATTTTTGGTCAAATAACTAGTCGATCGAGACATACTTGGTCAACGACATTTTTGACCGAGAACCACTTTGGTCGAGGATTAGAACACTGGAAGAAATATTTCACATTTGTGCTCTATATCATTTCTGATTAGAAATATTGTTGACCGGGACACCTTCAGTTCAAGAATACATGACCGTTAGACAAAGTATTTTGAACTGGTGACTAGCCATTATAAAGGTAGTTGAGCATTTAACTCACACTCGATCAAACAAATTCTCAACTGAGACATAGTTAGTCGACAACATTCTCGGCCGAGATGGGTTCTGGACTAATTTCTAAAAATGACTAAATTAGTCATTGCACCTAACATTAACTCATCTAAAATAGCTAATTATCCACTTAAATCCCTCTAGATACTTTCCTAAGTTACCCTAGTCACTTTCAACTCACTCCTATAAATATAAGTGACCTTAGGACACCAAAGACATACAACCTACACTGAGCAATCCTTCTAGAGAGCAAACAAGCTGAATTACACTTGTCGTTTTCTTCCTTGAGCTCTAAGTTAGTGTCCTATAGCTACAATCTCCTAGACACCTCCTAGAAACACCCATCCTAAGTGGTTAGGAGGTATAATGATTGATAGAGGATCAAAGCATTGTACTACATTGGTGTAATATTCCTTCTTCTAGTCTACTTCTCCAAGTTGATGTTATTGTGCTTCTTGACTACTTCAAGTGTGGAAGGTTGTATGAGGGAGCTTTCTCAGGGCTACTTCAAGGCAATAAGGATGCTCCTTGGCGATTGGAGCTGCTTCAAGGCATGAAGGCTTCTCCTAGGAAATTGGAGCTACTTCAGGGCATGAAGGCTTCTCCTAGGTGATTGGAGCTACTTCAAGGTGCGAAGGTTGCTCAAAGGTGAATGACGCTACTTCAAGGAGGTGAAGGTTACATCAAGGTGTTGGGTTTTAGGGCAGGCAGAGAAGGCAGCGGAAACAAAAAAATCTCCCCCAAACCCGGAACAAGGAAATGCGTCAACTTCTATATAATAGGAAAGGGATGGTTTGTGGAATCATACCTTGTCCCGAGGCTTGCTCAGTGACAATACCTCACGGCTTGCGTGGTCTTCACCTCCGGTCTTGGATGGTGTCTGTGCATCTCCTGGTCGCACCGGGACTGATGACTCCTGGTCACACTGGACTGTCGGGTTGACAGTTGTCCTCTTGAGCGGCAGAAACCTCCCGCCTCTGAAGTAGTCCACACGGACCACCTGGAACTCCACACTCCTTGTCCCACAAGGAGTTGGAAGGAGTCGCACCCTCCTGTTGATGTACTAGTTGACAACACACTCTCCTGCCTCCAGTTGCAACTGCAGTTGTCTTTCCCTTACTGTGCCTCCCTTTGCGGGTAGCACTTGCTCGGGCTCTCTCGGTTACCAAAACCAGAGAGAACAACAACTTTACAGAGCAACTGGTTGCACTAAGTTGTACTTTGAAAAGCCCCCAATACCCCTATATATAGGAGGGTCATGGGACAGGGTTCTCCATCCCGGGCAATGCAGGACTAAAAGTAGGAGTAGAAGGGTTCAAGATTTTCCACAAAACAACCAACTCGCAACCTGAACCGATCGTTTCACAACTGAAATGGTTGGTTGGGGACCTGAACCGGTCGATTGACATCTCAACCGATCGGTTGGGACCCATGAGCCGGTCAGTTCACTTCTGAACCGGTCGGTTCGTGGTCCTGACCAGTTCCCGATTGACTTTCCAACTTTTGTTTCTAATTGGTATCAAATACCAATTCTTGTTCCAATCAAATTGGGAAAGTGAAACAAAAGGAAAATTCTCACCAATCCTACTTTCCCAACTTGCCCGATTGCAATAGTTGAACTGATCGTTTCAACACTTGAAGCAATCGTTCACCCTGTCCTTGAGCCGACCAGTTTGCCAAGCTGAGCTGATCGGTTCATCTCATGAGCCGATCGGTTGGGAGTGCAGATTGTACAGAATCAGTCAATTGCGATTTCAATCAATCCAATACTCTAATCAATATGTCCAACACCTTGAACACTATGATTTTGAGCTATCAATCAATTGAGTGTTTAATTGAACTACTAAACTCCTTTAGTAATCAATCTAAACATTGTTTGTGGACAAAACTCCTCTTCCAGGTTAAATCCTATGTGTGTGACCCTACAGGTCCATTTCACATTGGCAGTGAAAGTCCATAACACTTATGACTTCACAAGCAAAGAGCGGTGCCTAGTCACACATCAATGCTACCCAAGTGAAAGTAGAAAGTTGGAGAACAAATTTCAATCCTACAATCTGTGAATGGTGTTACAGCGAATGTATAATTCCTTTGTCACTGATATCCCGAATGAACTCGAGGCATGGAACAATCATCCTGTCAGCGTTCATTCACTTTCTTGATCTTAGAGTAGATTGAACGAGATATGTATGACATCAATATCACATACTGATTCACACATGTGTGTGCATGCCTATCTCAATCCTACTCATCAAGTGGCCATGGATATCATACTCCCTCAGGAGGGACAAATCCCATATCTATCACTCACCCCTCAAAAGCCCCATGTGTCAAAGCCACCCAATCATCACCTTTATAACAACCTATGTTTCAGGACTGTGTTTGATGATGTCAAAGTGTGCCCAACGACATGTGTTGAGTGTAGTGATTTCAGGTCAAAGAATCACACTCACCACCATCAATGTGAGTATTGAATGTGACTACCATGTCATGGTTCCATGTGTCAAACCTACGGTGGGTATGTCCAGTACACTTGTTCTCTAACAAGTACCTATGTGTTTGGTTTGATATCTTTATATCATGACTAATGAGATTCTATCATCAACCAATACCAAAATCTAGTCTTGTGTGTCATTGTTGTCTATCAACCTTCCACAATGACATCTGACTAGGGATATAACAAGAATGTACAAACTCTTAGCATCTGTATGATCTCATCGTTCAGGTCCTCAACCTGAAGGCATACGTCATTGAGTACTATCATTCTCTAGACATTCAATCTGTTCTATCACTATCTCATATGATTGAACCAGAAAGAATTGGAAGCTTTCCTTTGATGTTTATCAAATCAATCTTAATGTATCCCACCAATCATCCCATGATTGGCTCTCAGGGCATACATACCAACACAAGGTGGTGTAGGTGGATCGGTATACTCTCCTTGGGTTCTCTTTCCCATCCCGATAAAGAATTGGTTGAGGTGAAGTGATTGTATTTTATTGTAATTCGTTAGGCGTAATAAAATTGATTACATGCAAATCCCAATTGGAAACAATTGTGTAGTGGATTGACATCCTTCCATTCGAAGGGTGGAACCACTCTAAATTGTGAGTCTCTTCCTTATGTCCCTCTTCTTCTTGCAATTTAAGTTTTACATTAACTTTAAAATTAATAAAATCTCTATTCACCCCTCTCTAAATCTGTCAATTGGTATTAGAGCAGATCTTCAAGGAGCTCCCATGAGTTTTGAAGCATGTGGGAAAACTTGCTTAGCAACCTCAACCTTGAAGGGACGTACATGAGTCAGCCACAACCGTTCAATGGCTCCAACTACACTTACTAGGAAAGGTGCATGCAATTATACTTCCAAGGAATAAGCTTAGAGCTATGGATAATGGTGATTCATCCATATGGGCTTCCAACTATGGAGTATGATAAATGGGATGCATAGATAGTAAAGAAGGTTCCGCTCAATTCCATGGCTATAATCATTTTATATTGTTCAATATCTATTGGTGAATTTAATCACTAATCTTCATGTGAAACCTCTAATGAGATTTGTCATAAACTTTCAATTACACAGGAGGGTACTATTCAAGTTCAGAATACTAAAATTAATATGTCTAAGAAAATGTTTGAACAATTTCATATGATGCCTAATGAATCTATAAGTGAGATGTATGCTAGGTGTAATGACCCTGACCTGGATTATGAGGTAAACCTATTTGTTTTGGCTAATAAAGTTTCTAAGAACTATAATATAATCCCATAAGGTGTTTTGTTATCACGAAACACATGTATGTTTCAAGTTTGGTCCTAATTGAATGTTGTTTGAGCAATGTTCCTTTGTTTTGGACCAAAGTGAAATTTACCCAAGATGAGGGCTTATATTGCAATATGTCACATTTCGAATGTGCATTAAGTTCTTTAGCATCATAAGAGAGAGAATGATGCTAAGTGGTGGCTTGTGGAAAGCCTAAATTCCAAGTTTGAACATGTTTGAATAATGCTAGTACCTTGTGCACCAATTTTGGTACAAATTGTAAATTACCCAAAATGTGTGGTTGATATGCAAATTACCACATCTAGAGTGTCCCTACTCCCTCCTAGTATCATGTAGAGGAGATAGAAAGAAGGATACACCATGTTTGATTCCATTATGAATTATGGTTATCTTGGTGATGAAATGACCAAGAAAAGGGTTGAATATGAAAGCTTAACTTGAGTTGTATCAAGTTGAAAAGCTTATATATGAGAGCCTATTGGCCAAGGAGCCATAGGAGGAGACTCATATCATCTTGTGAACTTTTTGCAAAGGCCATATCATGCAAAGCACCTCAAGGAGGTGAGTTGTGTCGGGTTACAACTTCCTTAGTAAAGTTGTGACGAGTTGTGCATAAAGTGATGAATTAATTGATATATCTTAATCAAAGGGATATGTAATGGACGAATCTTTATCCCTAGATCACCCTCAACTGTTTTGCATATCAAGATAAATGTTGATGCATGCATGTAGATGTGTCATCCGTGCATGGACACATGGCACCTACTAGCTCAAAATTGATGACACCTCATTTTTACCTTCCTTCATGAGCAACAAGTATATATACCCCTAGTTTCATCCCTTAGTGAAATTTGCGACCCTTACCACCCTCCTACCCTAAGGGATTGTGCATAGAGATCTTGCAGTGTGCAGGAGTGCAAGGATATCGTGCATAGGTCCTTGTCTACCATCCATAGCAAAAGCATATCGGCCAAGTAGGTGACATCGTCCATATAGGGTGATATCGACCATAGAGTGAAGTGTTGAGTGGCATATCGTGCAAGTGAGTGTCATATCACACAAGAGGGGTGGCATATCATGCAAGTACACAAGGGTATCATGAATAGGTTCTAGAGCAAGAAGTAGCTCAATACTTAACCCTAAGGTGAGGCCATGATCATCTTCAACCTTGGATTGAAGTATGATTTTAGGGTTTTGATCCTCTTTTCTGTTCTTCTTCACCAATTGCTTATCCATGGTGATTCCTTGTATGTGAAGGAGTTGTGACCAAGCCTTGGAATTTTGATAAAGTCATCTTCAAGCTTAGGAACGTGGAGCTTTGGAGCTTGGAGCTTTGAAGTTGTTCTTAAGGCAGGTTATATAACTTGAACTCAACCATGTTATTATCCATCACCTAAATTGCTATATTTAATGATCTACTTTTAATTATGAAATTTCCTGAAATAGTTGATGAAATTATGAGTTCTAGTAGTTTCTTAGACCTATTTCCATGAACTATAATAGTTAGAACTAAGGTCTATAGCTTGAAGATGATGGTATCACTTTATAAAAGTGATATCGGGTGCAAGCACACAAGCAAGCACCTCTAACTCGATATGATGATGCACCTACTTCACTAAAATGATATGGGGGTGTAGTATACACCTCTTGCACAATAGGGAGTCAAGTATAGACTCCATGCACGATACAAGGTTAAATGAATACTTATAAGTTGACATGAAACCCTAATTTGGGTAACTCGATATGAGTAAATAATAGAAAATGCTATTGCATGATATGATCATATAATATATCATTGGTACTTGGTATTATGAAGCACACATATCTAGTGAACGATATGAACATTTAAGTAAACCTTATTGCATGATATGGTAGCTCGATACACAACCCTAGTTGATGTCTAACCCGACATGGGTGTTACAACCCAACATTGGATGGTCTAGCCCGACATGGCTTGGTTCCCTTCACTCCTATCGACTTGTATATTGGGTTGAGCCCAATATGGCAAACCCTAACCCGTCACAGCCAACCCTACATGGTGAGCCACCCGATATGGTGATTGAATACACCTTTATCCTAACATGGTGATGGCTTAATACCTCATGTACGACATGGGTAACACGTACAAACACCTCTAGCCCGATATGAATGGTGTTCATATACTTCTAGCAGATATGGTGAGTGTGCATACACCTCCAACGCGATATGGTGGTGTCTATACACCTACAACCCGATATGGTGAACATATGCACACCTCTAACCCAAGACACCTTGTAAAGGTGAGGGTAAGACACTCTTAGGAGTGGTGAGTGTTACACCAAGTAATGGTGTGGCTAATACCTTGATAGGTGAAACACCTAAAGTGATTAATAATGTACAACCTTATATAAACAATGCCTCAACCAGAGATGAGTCCATATCAATTGATGATGGTTGGACAATTCAAATGTGTGACTTATGACCAATACACTACATGATAAATGTGATGAGCTAGTGCACAAAGTATTAGGATGGGAAATACCCTAATACAGGATAAGTTGTTGAACTTAAGTAAGTTAAAAGTGAGAGGTGACAACATGTTTAATGGGCCTTGTGAGCCATGTGATTAGTTGTTGCCTAGTGAGAGGTGACAAGATGTTTAATGGGACTTGTGAGCCATGAGAATAGTTGTTGCCTAGTGAAAGGTAACAAGATGTTTATAAAAGTATCATGTCAGAAATGATAATGTTCAAATAAACTAAGAAATGGAAACTTAGTAACATAATATTAATAATAAATGGATACAATAATAATAGTGAAATCTTAATCACACATGCTTTATGCTTATAGCCAAATAAGGGCTATATTGTTTTGAATATGCTTAAAGGAGATAAGAGAAATACTTGTATTATATAAAGGATGTGAATAAGTATGATGGCTTGGCTAAGGTATAATGGCTAGTGAAGGTGATGTGGTATTCAGTGATGAGTTGCACAGGATTGGTAGAGTCCAATACCTAGATGTTTATCATAGGATTGGTAATAACCCAATGCCTGGCTGTTAATCACAGGATTGGTAATAACCCAATGCCTGGCTGTTAATCACAGGATTGGTAATAACCCAATGCCTGGTTCTTAATCACAGGATTGGTAGAGTCCAATACCTGGTTGTTAATCACAAGATTGGTAATAACCCAATACTTGGTTGTTAATCACAGGATTGGTAATAACCCAATACCTGGATATCACATGATTGGTAATAACCCAATGCCTGGCTGATAATCACAGGATTGGTAGAGTCCAATACCTGGCTGTTAATCAAAGGTTTGGTAATAACCCAATTCCTAGATGTTAATCACATGATTGGTAATAACCCAATGCCTGGTTGTTAATCACATGATTGGTAGAGTCCAATACCTGGCTATTAATCACAGGATTGGTAAAAACCCAATACCTGGCTGTCACATGATTAGTAATAACCCAATGCCTGGTTGTTAATCACATGATTGGTAATAACCCAATGTCTGGCTATTAATCACAGGATTGGTAGAGTCCAATACCTAGCTGTTAATAACAGGATTGGTAATAACCTAATACCTGGCTGTCACAGGATTGGTAATAACCCAATGCTTGGTTGTTAATCACAGGATTGGTAGAGTCCAATACCTGGTTGTTAATCACAAGATTGGTAATAACCTAATGCCTAGTTATTAATCATAGGATCGGTAGAGTTCAATACCTAGTGTTAATCACAGGATCGGTAATAACTCAATACCTGGCTATCACAGGATTGGTAATAACCCAATGCATGGCTGTTAATCACAAGATTGGTAGAGTCCAATACTTGGTTGTTAATCACAGGATTGGTAATAACCCAATGCCTGACTGTTATCACAGGGTTGGTAATAACCCAACACCTGGATGTTATCAAAGGATTGGCATAGTCCAATACCTGGAATAGTTGCACAGGATTGGCAAAGCCAACTCTTGGAACATATTATGATGATGTACATTCACATGACTGGTACAATTCAATATCTGGTTAGTAGATTGGCTGAGGCCAACAGATAGAAATGAGAATGATTCATGGATGTCATACCATGATAATGAGTATCACATGATAAGTTTGAGATGTTGATATAGTATGATGTGTAAATGTTACACATGTTCTTGCTATTTGTTAATAAAGAGAATAGATATTTACTGCTCTATCATAGATAGTTGCAATGCTTTAAAAGTTGAGAATGTTCTAAAATGCTTATCCTCTGCTCAATTTAATACTATTTAACTCTGATAATAACATTGTTGGCAGGGAGTTATATCTCTCGATGGGACAATTGTCTCACCCTGTGGGATCCACATTTTTTTAGGTGGACGTGCATGAGGGGTATTGAGATCGTACTGCAAAGAAAGAACAACAACAAAAGGGACAACAGTGACATCTCAGGTTGAGTGTATTGACTGTCGTGTCTTGTAGATAGAAGTCCTACGTGTCGTCTCTGTACTCTCAGGTCCTTGGATCTAGTACGTGTTGGTTTTATGAACAATCTGAGATTTTGGCTCGTATGCCTTGAGGTTTGATGTTGTGTTAAGTATATTTTTTGAGAAAGAAACCGTTATATGTTGTCCTCGAGAAGAAATGGTACAGTGTATGTACAATATATGATCAATATGAATATCAGGTTTTGGTTATTCCTTAAAGAGTTTTCCTAGAAATGGATCTCTTTGTAAAAATGCTTTTAATTTTTAATGATTTTTGTTAATCTGTTGTTTATGTTTATTCCCCTTAATTAGTAACGATTTGTTTGTCGGTTTGGTGATTGTCGTTACAAGTTTTGGTATCAGAGCTGAAGGTTCGCTGAGTCTACAGAGACATAGGACTAAGTTGTTGAGTTTGTGTTAGTATCCTCTAGTATACCCTATAGTAACTTATGCTTATGCAGAGGAAAGGGTAAAGTTTATAAATGACTGGGGAACACAAGGAATACATTACTGAGAGCAATGTTGTTGCAACAAGATAGGGTGCAAGGGATCAGGTAAGAGAAGAATGAATGCCTGAGAATTTCTATCATGACCTGATCAGGATACAGAATCCTATGTTTATGCTCCTGTTGGGTAGGCTAGGACAACAATGATACATATAGTAGACTGGATAATAGCATTACAACCTAGGTTACCATTCCTCAATACATAAACTTTTTGCTTTAAAAGGGTTCCTAAATGACATAGTCATGTTGGAACAGTGGAAATGTGGGAAAGATTAACATATGGCAAGAAAGTAGACTCTAGTCATGTTGGAACAGTGGAAATGTGGGAAAGATTAACATATGGAGAGAAAGTAGACTCTGCCATAAGTTTAGACAGATAGTATATATGTGATGGAAGTACCCAAGAAGGGGCAATAAGCTTAGAATTAAGGAAATGTCATTACAATTCTAGATACATTTGCCTAGTTTTTCTAAAAAGCCAAAGTTTCTGGTGCCACCAGTGCAATAAATGCCTAGTGCACCAGGGCAGTAATCACTATGTAAAGGCAAAAGTACTAACTTTCCACCAGTAAGAACTCATGGCTTAGCTTATACATCGGTAATAAGACCGATAAGACCATGGTACAAGGACAAGAAATGTTATAGATGTGTACATGTTGAGCATACTAAACTCTTTTCTCTGAAAAGAAGGGAAGAAATGAATCAACAACCGAGGTAGACTCGGTAGGGCTTACAAAAGTTGCAACCTAATAAGTGTAAAAATGCAAACGAAACAACATGAAACATCTAGACTCTATGTTTGAGTCAACCTAAAGTGGTAGATGGTTGTGAGGGGTGACAGTCAGATAGAGATTTTTCATTTTGATATGTCTTCTCTTGATTTTATCTGATAATCATAAGAAGGTAGTTGTTGTTGATCTTCCTGTAATTAGTCCTATGAGGACATGAGGAAGAGATAAGAAGGATAAGAACCTATATTCAGATTAATATTCTCTTATATGTTTTGAAATTTCTATCTTCATGATGAAAGGAAGAGATGTAATAGAAACACCCATAGAAAATTTGAGATACTAAGTAGTAAAAAATTAAAGAGACGAAACATAATATAAAACAAATGCATACTACCTAATTTCAGTCCTTGATTACCCTGGCCAGGTATTCATCTATTGAAGGTAAGGTATGTATGACACTCTTATATTGTTATCTTTCTGATTACTCTGATCAAGTAGTCAATTTGAGACAATCTAAAGATATTAATGAGGTAGAAGATGTGGCATGGATATTTCTACTACATCCTAATTGATATACAAAGGGATCTAAGTTAATCATAAATCAATTTATAAACAAAAGAAGATGTTTAGTATAATGTATACCTTGGTCTTAGGACCTAGAGGTAACAGTTACTTGATGAGAGGTAATAATGTTTAGTGATGAACTGAGGGTTTGAATACCCAGATCTAGTAATCATGATGATGATAATATTGAGAGGTGGTGACATGTAATCATCTCTATAATTTCTATGTTGAAGGCAAGGAACCTAAGAGGAAACAAGATTGAATGACTCATGAACAGTTGAAAGTTCATGCAATAATAATAGAGGATGGAAATGATGATGTGATTTTCTTTTAGCACATATAATGGGTACCAAGGTAAAGAATCCTAGTATCCAAGAACTTTCAATGATATGAAAAAATGGGGACATGCCTCCTGATAAGATGAATAATGCTTGGTTACCTAGAAGGGCCAACTTTAAAATTAGTGTAGTTACATATTGTAGTATGGATACTATATGTTAGGGGTTTATGCCCCGCATAAACATGAAATCAACAAAGATGTATGAGTTGAAGGACCAATTGTAGAATTATTGTGGGAAAATTTATCAAGCTAAAAATAATTCCATAGAATACCCCTACCTAGATCTATTAAGGTAACTTATACATAACATCTAAAGATACCTCTAAGATAAGTTCTTCATTGATAAGTAACCTCCCCTTATGATAAGAGAATGTACAACTAATGAGATAGTTGGTACAAGTAGTAAGAAAGTTTAGTGTTGTGTCAGCAGATTAGATGGCACATCAGATGTATGATAAGACTTGCAATCTCAAGTGGGTGACAGAACATAACTCTGGTCTTTCCTTGAAAGTGAAATGCTAAACTGAATGAGGAGTATGGGAGACTCCCCAAAATCAAGAATCTTGTCACATAAAGTTGTAAGTTGAGAAAGATGACAAATCAGTGAGGTTTGACACCTGAGTTAAATAATGTATGTATAATGCTTCTCCAACTAAGAAAAGTGTTACCTGACATAGAGTTGACTCTACAATCAATAATGAAAAAGACAATGGAGTATGTGTCCTATGTAATAGGTTCTATGATAACCCTGTCTGGAAGAACCTTGTGTTAATCAAAGTTCTATGGTATCTTCATGAAATTAAGATGTCATGTGGAGACTTGATGACATGATGAATGAATAACATCTGTCTCCCTTTACCTGGGATTTCGGGGACGAAATCCTTGTTAGGGGTTTATAACTTGTAACGACCCTGACCTGGGTTATGAGGTAACCCTATTTTTTTTGGCTAATAAAGTTGCTTAGAACTATAATATAATCCTATAAGGTGTTTTGTTATCATGAAACACACTTATGCTTCAAGTTTGGTCTTGATTGAATGTTGTTTGAGCAATGTTCCTTTGTTTTGGACCAAAGTGCAATTTACCCAAGATGAGGGCTTATATTGCAATATGTCACATTTTGAATGTGTATTAAGTTATTTATCATCAGAATAGAGAGAATTATGCTAATTGGTGGCTTGTGGAAAGCCTAAATTCCAAGTTTGAACATTTTTGAATAATTCTAGTACCTTGTGCACCAATTTTGGTACAAATTGTAAATTACCCAAAATGTGGGGTTGACATGCAAATTACCAACTCTAGAGTGTCCCTACTCCATCCTAGTATCATTTATAGGAGAGAGAAAGAAGGATACACCATGTTTGATTCCATTATGAATGATGGTTATCTTGGTGATGAAATGACCAAGAAAAGGGTTGAATATGAAAGCTTAACTTGAGTTGTATCAAGTTGAAAAAGCTTATATATGAGTGCCTATCAGACAAGGAGCCATAGGAGGAGCCTCATATAGTCTTGTGAACTTTTGGCAAAGGCCATATCTTGCAAATCACCTCAAGGAGGTGAGTTGTGTCGGGTTACAACTTCCTTAGTAAAGTTGTGACGAGTTGTGCATAAAGTGATGAATTAATTGATATATCTTAATCAAAGGGATATGTAATGGACGAATCTTTATCCCTAGATCACCCTCAACTATTTTTCATGTCAATATAAATGTTTTTGCATGCATGTACACGTGTCATCCATGCATTTACATGTGGCACCTACTAGCTCAAAATTGATGACACCTCATTTTTACCTTCCTTCATGAGCAACAAGTATATATACCCCTAGTTTCATCCCTTAGTGCAATTTTGCGATCCTTACCACCCTCCTACCCTACGGTATTGTGCATAGAGATCTTGTATCATGCAAGAGTGAAAGGATATCGTGCATAGGTCCTTGGATATCGCCCATAGAAAAAGCATATCGGCCAAGTAGGTGATATCGGCCATAGAGTGAAGTGTTGAGTGGCATATCGTGCAAGTGAGTGTCATATCGTGAAAGAGAGGTGGAATATCGTGCAAGGACATAAGGGTATCATGCAAAGGTTCTAGAGAAATAAAGATCTCAATACTTAACCCTAAGGTGAGGCCATGATCATCTTCAACCTTGGATTGAAGTATGATTTTAGGGTTTTGATCCTCTTTTCTTTTCTTCTTCACCAATTGCTTATCCATGTTGATTCCTTGTATATGAAGGAGTTGTGAACGAGCCTTGGACTTTTGAGAAATTCATATTCAACCTTAGTAACATGGAGCTTTGGATCTTGGAGCTTTGAAGTTGTTCTTAAGGCAGGTTATATAACTTGAACTCAACCGTGTTATTATTCATCACCTAAATTGCTATATTTAATGATCTACTTTTAATTCAGAAATTTCCTGAAATAGTTGATGAAATTATGAGTTCTAGTAGTTTCTTAGACCTGTTACCATGAACTATAACAGTTAGAACTAAGGTCTAGAGCTTGAAGATGATGGTATCACTTTATAAAAGTGATATCGGGTGCAAGCACACAAGCAAGCACCTCTAACCCGATATGATGATGCACCTACTTCACTAAAACGATATGGGGGTGTAGTATACACCTCTTGCACAATACGGAGTCAAGTATAGACTCCATGTGTAACATCCCTGACCTGGGTTATGAACTAACCCTAGGTGTTTTGCCTAAATATGTAATTAAATCCTTGTGATTAACTTTGGGCATGTAATAAAGTTCCTCAGAAACATATATTTCAATTTTGCTCCTTTATATATATAAAGTTGTAGCATTGTTTTGTTTTACAGGGATCTATGTGCAAATTACCCAATTAAGGGGTTAACTTGCAAATTGCACATGTTAAGATGTTCCTTTGATGATATGGCATCATATGAGTGAATATGATGAAGTAAGAGGGATTTCCCAAGCTTGAGCACCAAGGTGCAGCTGTGGAAGCAATCCCTGTGCTTGAAACCCTAAATTGGAGTAAAGTGCAATTTACCCAATTTGAGGGGTGCAACTTGTAAAATACATCATCTAAAATATCTTTTATGACTCTTGGAATCATTTAGAAGAGAAATGATGAAAAGGTCACTTCATTTGAATAATCATATAATAAAGAACACCTTTGTGATTGAATAATCAAGGTGTATGTATAATAGCCCTTTTATGTGTATGCTTTAGTGATGGTTTGATCTTCTTTGCCTTCAATTCTTGACCTTAGAAGGAGTTTGTCCTTAGAAATAAGATGTGGGGACGTGAAAAGAAGAAAGGAAGGACTTAGATGAGAAATGAGGAAAGCATATGTTCTTATGTTGAAATTTCACCTAAGTATATACACTACCTTCCCCACTTAGCAAGGGAACGATCCTCTTCTTTTCATTTCTTTTCCCCTTGCTCAAAACCGACTAAGGCTAAGCTCTGGAGCAGAGAAGGAAGACCAAGGTTCCTAGGTAAGTTTGGATCATCCCTTTTGCTTGAATTCATGGAGGAAACTCGTTTTCAAGGTTGAATTCATGGCTACCTCACCTAGCTTTATCTTTCTAGCCATTCCTTTTCAACTTTCCTTGGAGAATATACCTTGGCCGACCTGTGGAGCTCAAAGACGCCATTAAAGGCTTGGAGCTTGGAAGCTTGGAGCTCAAGGAACAATCTTTAGGTGGGTTTTATAACTCTAAACCTTATGCTTTGATTATACATCTCTTTCTATGCATATAGTTGTTAGTTCTTCTTCTTCCCCATCTTTCCTTGCATCCTTGCAAGTAAATCCGTGAGGAACTACTACTGTTCTCGAGCTAGAAGATGAGGGCGTTATTTCCTATGCTTATCCACGAATTTCTACTTTATGAAACGACCTTGAACCTTTGGCCAAACGGGTTCATACTCGTTTAGAGGCCAAACGGGTTCACCAAGGTCGGTTTGCCCAAACGGGTTCCAACCCGTTTGAGGGCGTTGACCAAGCGACGACCGTTTGGGGTTCCTGTTCATAATTATGTAGGCTAATCACCCACCAAGTTTGAGGGATTAACTCCAAAGGAATCGTGAAATATAGGCTAACCAATTAGCAAATCTAATTGAATTAAGTCCTGATTTTCAACCTGTTTAATTGGACCTTTTTGGGCAAACGGGTACCAACCCATTTGAAGGAGTTGACCAAGCATTAACCGTTTGGTATTACTGTTCCTAATGACATTGGTTAATGACTCACCAAATTTGATGGATTAATTCCAAACGAGTCATGAGTTGAAGGCAAATCAACTAAGCAATCGATTTGAATGAATTGCTGATTCACCAAATTGAATAACTTGAACTTTTGCCCAAACGGGTCCCAACCCATTTGAGGGCGTTGACCAAGCGTTGACCGTTTGGGATTCCTGTTCATAATATATTGATTTTCATTTCTACCAAGAATCATCATCTAATTCCTAACCAATTAAGATTTGAAGGTACTTTAATACCCTGACCCTAATCGGGTCAAAATTACTGATTTAAAGAATAGATTGTGTTGAGTTTTGGGTTGAAGGACCCAAACTGGTTCCAAACCATTTGGGTGTCCTCCCAAACGATCCCACACTCGTTTAGTGACACTCCATGATAGTTTGGAGATCTAAGGTTAAAGGAATTTGATGAATTGAGGGCCCAATCACAAGATATTGATAATTGATGAAAAGTGCTGATTTGTAATATAATTAGGGTTCAACCCTTATCAAATCAACTTAGTTTTTGGTCAAACTTTGGGCAAACAGTCTCAAGGTCGTTTGGAGTTCATCGAAACGATCTCAAGACCGTTTGGGCCAAGTTTGGGCCCAATTGGAGTTCAATTGATGGGTTCAACCTAGTTTTGATTCACATTGATGAAAATTGATAAGTAGCTGATTGGAAACCCTAATTGAATTAGATTTAACCCTAATTGGCTTGCAATTGAAGATCAAATTGGTGACCAATTGATTGAGGCTCATCCTATTTGACTCAATTTGTAAGTGGTTAATATGGCTTGGGCCAATTGAACATTTCAACATAAGAAATCCTTTCATTAATGACCTTTGTATCAACTTTCATGTCCATGCGGTTTGGACCCTTTTGGGTGCACACCCGTTTGAACCCAAATGAGTGCACACCTATTTAGACTCAAACGAGTGCACACTCGTTTGAGCCCAAACGAGTTCACATTCGTTTCATCCAAACGACCTCACACTCGTTTCATCCAAACGACCTCACACTCGTTTCATCCAAACGACCTCACACTCGTTTCATCCAAACGAGTCCACACTCGTTTAAGGCTAAACGAGTCCACACCCATTTAAGGAGCAAGTGTGTTAAAGGTTGAGGGTTAAACCCTAACCTAGTTGAAGACCTTCAAAGATGTTTATACTTAACCACTTGAAGGCCTAGATGATTCAATGATGATCGAATCTAATTCATAATGGTAATTTAAGTCATTAAAGGACTAAGTGACTAATGATGTGAACCATGATGATGATCAATGGGCAATTTACCAAAATGCCCTTGAAAGGTTCAATTGAGTGAAACCTTGTTCTAATCAATCCATAATCACATGATAGTGATGTGTTGACTTATGTTAGTCAGTGAGGACTTAACCTAACCTGATCTAGAGTGGTGTTATCACCATCTACCAGTATGAGGAGAGAGAAAGTATCATAAGAGAGAGAAAGTATCCTTTTATGGTGGAAACTCAAGTAAAGTACCTTCAATACACATGAATGTGCATAATTAGGGTATGATCCACCTATGTGAGATCATGAAAACCCTAATTATGATAGATGATGAATCTTAACCTAATTTGAGAGCATCATTGATGATGTTCCTCATACATGATGATGTTATGAGTTCATTTTACCATAATGTGAATAATAAACCCTAATTCTAGGGTGATGGCATGTAATGTGAATAGTAAACCCTAATTGATGAGAATCAGGGAACTTAGCTCTTATGGCAAGAGTGGAAAGTATAATTCTTGATTTGAATTGCTTTTATCAGTTGAATTAACCTTGCAGGTTCTAATATAAATATGTTCATATCCAGGTATGGATGATGATGCTATATTCATTGAAATCATGTTGTTAGCTTTATGAATAGTAAAATATCTTGATGCCTTGTCAATGGCAACCTATGAATTAAATGGGCTGTGAGAGCCATAAATACCATCAAGGTCATGCTTTAGAGATGACTTGTGATGAATGTATTAAGAAATGATGATTGATGAGAGTTAGGCTTGTTACATTTAGTATTCTCCTTTCATAGCTGTTATGCTAATGTTATTGTTTGAAGAACAATGTATAATGTTAAAAGAATACTGAATGTACCTAACTAATCAAGTGTAATGTAGAGCCCTGATCATAGATCCATCATTGTTAGAGATCAAATGATGGTGAAATAGGTTTTCCTAAGGGAACTCCTGGATCACATACTTTTGAGTATGTGGGGTATATGGATGTGTAGAACCTTACATCCTAGTGTAGGTGTTTGATGTAGATGTGTAATCCATCAATCCTTCACTACAATCCCATACCGTATCAGTGGATGGTAAACATGAAACCTCCTGATGACAAAGAAAGTACAGATATCCGTATCAGTGGAAGATAAACATGAAATCTCCTGATGACGAAGAGAGTTCAGAACGCCACTGTAACTCTAAAATAGCGAAGGACCAGGTTACCCTGGTAAGCTATTATAGTAGAGACACGAGATGTCCTACAAGTAATCCTCTTACTGACTGAGGAAGGTGAAGGTCATGAGAATCCGGCTCTTTCGATGACCTAGTATGATACCGAGGCACTTAGCAGTGATTGGTTGGAGTATGAGTGGTAAACCTCATCTCCACAGGGCATAAAATTAATGTTTGAAAAACATAATCCACAGCATAGTATACCTGTTAGAGATAACTACGAGTTGATTGATTGATGTTACACTGTATAGTGCAAATTTCTTCATGATTCATAACTGTGGAACTCATGCTTACTATTAAATCTGATATTGAATACTTTGAAGCTTTTACTGCTTAATTTATTCTTTGAGGTGCTACAATAAAGCTTCTGGCGGAGAGTTATAACTCTCGCTGGGACAATTATGTAAAATTGTCTCACCCCGTAGACTTCAACTTTTTAGGTGGACGTCGAGGACGGAGGAACAAGTCTACAGATGACCAGTCCCAGTAGCAGCAGCACCAGGAGCAGCAGTAAAATCTCAGGTGGAGATTTAGCCTGCCATGTGGTGTAGTTAGAGTCAGTCCTATGTGTCCTCTGTACTCTCAGGTCTTGGAGTCTTTTGGTCGGAGATTTTGGTTATGAGTTCTTGAGATTTTGTATCATGTTGTATATAATTACTCAAGAAGTAATTATCTGGGATGTAAACAGTTTATCTCCTTTTATGAAGGAAGTTTTATGGTTTCAATGCTTTATCTCAAAAAGTTTTAATTTCCGCTGATTTTTGATATTCCGCTGCTAATCGAATCGCTTCCGCTAAGTTTAAATCGTGTTTATATCGTGGTTTGGAGATCAGAGCCCACACCATGCATGATACAAGGTTAAATGAATACTTATAAGTTGACATGAAACCCTAATTTGGGTAACCTGATATGAGTAAAGAATAGCAAATTCTATTGCATGATATGATCATATAATATATCATTGGTACTTGGTATCATGAAGCATACATATTTGGTGAACGATATGAACATTTAAGTAAACCTTATTGCACGATATGGTAGCCCGATACACAACCCTAGTTGATGTCTAACCCGACATGGGTGTTACAACCCAACATTGGATGGTCTAGCCCGACATGGCTTGGTTCCCTTCACTCCTATCGACTTGTATATTGGGTTGAGCCCGATATGGCAAACCCTAACCCGTCACAGCCAACCCTAGACAGTGAGCCACCCGATATGATGATTGAATACACCTTTAGCCCAACATGGTGATGGCTTAATACCTCATGCACGACATCAGTAACACATACAAACACCTCTAGCTCGATATGAATGGTGTTCATATACTTCTAGCAGATATGGTGAGTGCTCATACACCTCCAACCCGATATGGTGGTGTCTATACACCTACAACCTGATATGGTGAACATATGCACACCTCTAACCCGAGACACCTTGTAAAGGTGAGGGCAAGACACTCTTAGGAGTGATGAGTGTAACACCAAGTAATGGTGTCGCTAATACCTTGATAGGTGAAACACCTAAAGTGATTAATAATGGACAACCTTATATCAACAATGCCTCAACCAGAGATGAGTCCATATCAATTGATGATGGTTGGACAATTCAAATATGTGACTTATGGCCAATACACTACATGATAAATGTGATGAGCTAGTGCATAAAGTATTAGGATGGGAAATGCCCTAATACATGATAAGTTGATGAACTTAGGTAAGTTAAAAGTGAGAGGTGACAACATGTTTAATGGGCCTTATGAGCCATGTGATTAGTTGTTGCCTAGTGAGAGGTGACAAGATGTTTAATGGGCCTTGTGAGCCATGAGAATAGTTGTTGCCTAGTGAAAGGTAAAAACATGTTTATAAAAGTTTCATGTCAGAAATGATAATGTTCAAATAAACTAAGAAATGGAAACTTAGTAACATAATATTAATAATAAATGGATACAATAATAATAATGAAATCTTAATCACACATGCTTTATGCTTATAGCCAAATAAGGGTTATTGTGTTTTGAATATGCTTAAAGGAGATAAGAGGAATACTTGTATAATATAAAGGATGTGAATAAGTATGATGGCTTGGCCAAGGTATAATGCCTAGTGAAGGTGATGTGGTATTCAGTGATGAGTTGCACATGATTGGTAGTGTCCAATACCTGGATATTAATCACAAGATTGGTAATAACCCAATGTCTGGCTATTAATCACAGGATTGGTAATAACCCAATGCCTGGCTGTTAATCACATGATTGGTAATAACCCAATGTCTGGATGTTAATCACGGGATTTGTAGAGTCCAATACCTGGCTGTTAATCACAGGACTGGTAATAACCCAATACCTGGTTGTCAAAGCATTGGTAATAACCCAATTCCTAGCTATTAATCACAGGATTGGTAGAGTCCAATACCTGGCTGTTAATCATAGGGTTGGTAATAACCTAATGTCTGGCTGTTAATCACATGATTGGTAATAACCCAATGCCTGGTTGTTAATCATAGGATTGGTAGAGTCCAATACCTGGCTGATAATCACGTGATTGGTAATAACGCAATACCTGATTGTCACAGGATTGGTAATAACCCAATGTCTGGCTATTAATCACAGGATCGATGATAACCCAATGCCTGGTTGTTAATCACATGATTGGTAGAGTCCAATACCTAGGTGTTAATCATAGGATTGGTAATAACCCAATACCTGGATGTCACAGGATTGGTAATAACCCTATGCCTGGTTGTTCATCACATGATTGGTAGAGTCCAATACCTGGTTGTTAATCACAAGATTGGTAATAACCCAATGTCTGGTTGTTAATCACAGGATTGGTAGAGTCCAGTACCTGGTTGTTAATCACAGGATTGGTAATAACCCAATACTTGGCTGTCACAGGATTGGTAATAACCCAATGCCTGGCTGTTAATCACAGGATTGGTAGAGTCCAATACCTGGCTATTAATCACAGGATTGGTAATAACCCAATGCCTGGTTGTTATCACAGGGTTGGTAATAACCCAACACCTGGCTATTATCAAAGGATTGACATAGTACAATACCTGGAATAGTTGCACATGATTGGTAAAGCAAATTCCTGGAACAAATTTTGGTGATGTACATTCACATGACTGGTACAATTCAATATATGGTTAGTAGATTGGCTGAGGCCAACAAATAAAAATGAGAATGATTCATGAATGTCATCCCATGATAAAGAGTATCACATGATAAGTTCGAGATGTTGATATAGTATGATGGGTAAATGTTACACATGTTCGTCCTATTCCATAATAAAGAGAATAGATGATTTACTACTCTATCATAGATAGTTGCAATGGTTTAAAAGTTGAGATTGTTTTAAACTACTTATCCTCTGCTCAATTTAATACTATTTAACTGTGATAATAACATTGTTGGCGAAGAGTTATATCTCTCGCTGGGACAATTGTCTCACCCAGTGGGACCCACATTTTTTTAGGTGGACGTGCACGAGGGGGATTGAGACCGTACTACATATAAAAAACAACAGCAACAGGGACAACAGTGACAACTCAGGTTGAGTGTACTGACTGTCATGTCTTGTAGATAGAAGTCCTATGTGTCGTCTCTGTACTCTCAGGTCCTTCGATCTAGTACGTGTTGGTTTTATGAACAATATAACATTTTGGCTTGTATGCCTCAAGGTTTGATGTTGCTTTAAGTATATTTTTTGAGAAAGCAACCGTTATATGTTGTCCTCGAGAAGAAATGGTGCAATGTATGTACAATATATGATCAATGTGAATATCAGGTTTTGGTTATTCCTTAAAGAGTTTTCCTAGAAATGGATCTCTTTGCAAAAATGATTTTATTCTTTAGTGATTTTTGTTAATATTTTGTTTATGTTTATTCCACTTAATTAGTAACGATTCGTTTGTCGGTTTGGCGACAGTCGTTACACTAGGTTTTCTTATATCATCAATGGCTTGAATTTTTTGGGAAAGTACATTAGTGAAGAGGATCAAGTATCCAAGATACTAATATCATTGGCTCTAAAGTACAAGCCCAAGGTGACATCCATTAAAGAAGCCAATTACCTGACCAAATTGATGATGGAGTAACTCATTGGCAACCTTGAGACACACGAGATCACCCTTGAATAAGAAGAAAGAGTGGACGCCAAACTCCAAAAGGGGAACAGGAAAGACATTGTGTTAAAGGCTACAACCAAAACTCAATCAAACGTCATAACTTAAGAAAGTGATGAGACAAGCAAAGGAGACGACGAAGAAGATGCACTCATTGTAAATAGAAGAAATATAGAGGGTATAAATCTAACAAAAATTCTAGTTCTTCTTCCTCTTGTTCCCTTAGGTGCTTTGAATGTGGCAAGAAGGGACATGTAAGGAATGAGTGTCCTAAAATCAAATAGGGAAAGAAATCCTCTTTCAAGAAAAAGGACAAGGGAGACAAAGCCTACAAAGTAGCTTGGGATTAATCAAATGATGCCAAAGAAAGTGGAGAAGAAGAAGCAGAGTGTCTCATGGCTAAGGAAAATAAAGATGAAGACTCAATTAAGGTCAGTATTTTTGAACTTTCTAAAACTGATCTAGTTAATAGTCTAGAAGAAACCCATACTAAATGTGTTGGTTGAAAAAGAAAATTGAAAAATCTCTCCAAGATAAATGATGAGTTGCATGCTAAACTATATGATCTTATTGCTAAAAATGAAAGTGTTAGTTCTGAAAATGATACTTTGAAAGCTTCTATTGATGACTATAATGCCAAGTTGCTTATCTTAGAAAATAATAACGATCTTCTTTCTCAAGAAAAGGTTGAATTGATTGCTAAGATAAATGACTATCAAACTCAATCTATTCTATTCTCATTATGATCATGATAACATTGTTAGAGAAAGATATACCTTACTTTTAGATTTAGCTCAAGCCAATCTAGATATTACAAAGAAACTTGCTAAAATTTTTGAATTACAAAGGTATGTTGATGGTTTAAAACATGATGATATCCTTGATAAAATCTTGAAAAACACTTCTGGATAGGTTGGGAGAAGGGTCCTAGTCTATGTACCCAAATAAAAATCTTTCCAAAATTCTAGAGCTAAAAGAACACAAGACCCTAGAACCAAGACCATCTATGTGTCCAAGAACAATATAACACATACCCAAAATGTTAAGAAGAGAAATCAAATTGACTTTGTTTCCTATTTCTACTGCCAACGTCTTGGACATTATTCATTCTCTTATGAATACAAGATGAAGAAGGACATTGCTTGGGTACCAAGACCCCAAACTTAGAGATTTTGAGATAATTTGTTGAGATTTCATCTAAACTTCATTGTAAAATTTTTATGTATCTTATCTCAACTAAATAGGCTTTAAAATGTATATCTTTATGTATTTGATTATTTAGTTGTGTCATTCATGGTTAAAATAACTGACAAAGATATATCTTATTCATCCTAGAAATGTTGCATGTTCTGGAGATCTACAGATTTTCCTCTCAGTCGACTAAAATATCGAATGAGGGGCCTCCCGGTTGAAGTCAAGGTTGATTGAGAATAAGCTTGACAGAACTGTTTTCTTGCAAATTGAATCATTTAGTGGTGATTAACATTGATATCTTAAATATGTAAAATGTTCATCATTTTGATTCATTTCTAACACTAATGATGACGTTTTTTACATACTTAGACCTAATTCTATGCAAGCTATTATTGGAAAATGCCTTCTTGCAAATGATGAATCTTTACAATTATGGCATAGAAAGCTTGGTCATGCAAGCTCACATGTTATAAAAAAGTTTCTTAAATATGATTTTGTTCGTGGTTTACCTAAAATTTCTTTTGATAAACCTAAAAATAGTGAACCTTGTACTCTAGGCAAGCAAATTAAAACTTCTTTCAAATCAAAATCTTTGCTTAGTATTACTAGATCATTAGAACTTATTCACATGGATTTATTTGATCCCATGAGAACTCAATCTATTGGTGGTAAAGTATTGTTTTGTTATTGTTGATGATTATAGTAGATATACTTGGGTGCATTTTATTTCAATAGAAGATGATACTATTGGAATATTCATTTAATTTTGTTCTAAGATTGAAAATCAACTACAAAACAAAATATGCACCATTCGGAGTGATCATGGGGGAGAGTTGGAAAAAAATATCCTTGAATAATTTTTTACATCTAAAGGGTATACACATAATTTTTCTTCTTCATGCACCACACAACAAAATGGGATAGTTTAGAGGAAAAATTGGTCTTTACAAGAAATGGCTAGAACAATGCTACTAGAACATAATACACCTAAAACATTTTGGGCTGAAGTAGTAAATACAACATGCTATGTCTTAAATCGTGTCTCAATTCACTAGAATCTTAAGAAAACTCCTTATAAACTCTTTTTTAACAAGAAAATTAGAGTTGACTACTTTCTTACCTTTGGTACACCATGCTACATCTTAAACACGAAGGATGATAGAGACAAATTCAACCTAAATCACAAAAAGGATTTTTCTTGGGATATTCAACATCTAGTAAGGCATTTAGGATTTACAATTTTATTTCTAAGAAAGTTGAGGAATCAATTCATATAACATTTCATGAAATTACACCACAAAGCGCTGAAATTGGAAATGAAAACTTGAATGACATTACATCCAAGTTGAGGACTTAACCATATCAACAAAAGATAAATAACAATTATAAAATTAAACAAAATAAGGATCAAAATAATGAGTCACGTCATCCTACTCCTAGAATAATCAAAGATCATACTCGAGACTTAATCATAGGAAATCCTTTTGATATAGTAAAAACTCATTCATCATTTAGAGATGTTGCAAATATGGCTTTTGAATCAATTGTTGAGCCTAAATAGATAAATGAAGCTCTAAAATATGATTATTGGATAATTTCTATGAAAGAATATCTAAAACAATTAATTAAGAATGGTGTATGTGATTTAGTTCCAAAACATCAAGGCAAAACCATTATTGGAACTAAGTGGGTTATTTGAAATAAACTTAATGAAGTCGGGGAAATGATTACAAACAAAGCTAGGTTGGTTGCTTAAGGGTACAATCAACAAGAAGGGATATAATTTAATGAGACTTATGCACCCATATCTAGACTTGAGGCCATGCATATGCTATTGGCTCTAACTACCCATAAAGACATCAAACTTTTCCAAATGGATGTAAATAGTGATTTCTTAAATGGAATTATAGAAAAAGAAGTTTATTTTGCCCAACCACTTGGTTTTGAAATTCCAAATAAGCATGATCATGTCTATAAAATTAAGAAAGCTCTTTATGGTCTAAAACAAGCACCCTGATATTGGTATGAAAGACTTAAGAACTATCTTTTTGATAATGGTTTCTCTATCAGAAAATTGAATTCCACACTATTTTTCAAATCATATGAATTAGAATTTCTAGTTATTCAAATATATTTTGCTGACATTATATTTGGTTCATTAAATGATTCTTTATGTACTCAATTCAATAATATCATGCAAAAGGAATTTGAAATGAATCTTATGGGTGATTTGACATTCTTCCTTGGTTTTCAAATAAAATAAACATTCGTCAAAACATTTCTAACCCAAGAGAAATATACTAAGAAACTCTTAAAATAGTTTAATGTGGAACACTATAAACATGCTACTACTCCTATGGCTAATTCTGCTAAAATTGACAAGGATGAAGATGGTGAACTCATTGATGATTCCATATATACAACCATGATTAGTAGCTTACTATACATGACTACATTAGATAGGATATTATGTTTTTCATCAAACTTTATGCTAGATTTCAATCGAATCTTATGCATTCTCAGTTTCAAGCCGTCAAAAGAATTCTGAGATATCTTGCAGGCACTATAAATTTTGGATTATGTATTCAAAAGGTCAATCATAGGATTTTAAAGCTTATACTGATGTCGACTATGATGGTTGTCATCTCGGTTTAATGATTACAAGTGGTTGTTGTTTCTTTCTAGGAAGAGCCTTGGTTTCTTAGTTTAGTAAGAAACAAAATACATTTGCTTTATACACCACTGAAGCTGAATACATGGTTGTAGTATCATGTTGAGCTCTAGTACTTTATATGCAACAAGTCTTGAATTATTATGATTTTATATTTTCTTCTACGTCAATTTTTTGTGATAATACTAGTGCAATAAACTTGGCTCATAATCCTATTCTACACAACTATGCCAAGCACGTTCAGATTAGACATCACTTTTTGAGAGATCATATTGCCAAGAACAACATCTCTTTTCATCATGTTGATATGGAGGAAAAATTGGTTGATATTTTTACCAAACCACTTCCTTTGGATCAATTTTGATATATTAGAAGGAAGTTACTCATTACTCTGATAGAATATGTTTACTTTAATATATTTTCTCAAGAGTCTTGATTATACTTGGTCTCAAGCGTGCATCTTGAGATTGTGGCTTTCGTTGGACATTTTGTACTTACTTTTGTTTCTATACTTTATAGCATGGGTATTCTATTAAGGGGGAGTATTCCATTCATAGGGAGTCATCTTAGTTCACATATTTAACTATCTTTTTCATATGACAAAGGGGGAGAAATAAAATCAAAGCAAAATATTTTTCCTTGATCTTCACAATAGTTTCATGATTTTACTCTCTTGGCAAATATAAATTTGATGCTAAATTACTTTACGGGATGGATATCATGTTCCATATTTCTCTAAGCATACAGACACAAATTTTTATGCCACTCAAGGTCTTGTCCATCTCAGGTATGAAATTCATCTTTATAATATTTTGCTTATATTTTAGAAATGTTTTCCATCTTCAAAAAGAGGGAGATTTTTGGCTAAATTGGACATTAGATTATCCTCTATTTTTATGATGACAAACATTTCATCCTTGTGGATCTAACTTGCTATTCAGTGTTTTAGGGTTCAAGGAGATCAAACTCAATGGATAAATGAAGTTAACATGTTCAAATGCTTGTATATTCATGTTCATAAAACTTGTAATAACTTGTACAAGAGTATAATGTATAAGTACAAGAAGTCATGTAAATTCAAGTGTTATATTTTTCCATCCACCTAGAACCCTTAGTTAGGATCCCCCTTAGAGTCTAGGGTCATTATCCCCATTAGAAAAATCATCTGATAGGGTTCTCAAATATTTGCGATTAACATTTTCAGTTGAGAAACTAGTCAACCTAGACATACTCGGTCAAAGACATTGTCGACTGAGAACCACTTCAGTTGAGGATTAGAGCACTGGAAGAAATATTATGCATTTGTGCTCTAAATCATTTTCAGCCAAAAATATTGTCGACTGAGACACCTTCAGTCCAAGAATACAAGACTATTAGACTAAGTAGTTTGAACTGGTGATTAGCTATTAGAAAGGTAGTTGATCATTTAACACACACTCAGTCAAACAAATTCTTGATTGATACATAGTCGGTTGACAAAATTCTTGACCGACCTGGGTTCTAGACTTATTTCTAGAAATGACTAAATTAGCCTTTCCACCTAACATTAACTCGTCAAAAATGGCTATTTATCCACTAAGAACCCTCAAGTCACTTTGCTAAGGTTTCCTAGTACTTTGAAACCCACTCCTATAAATAGAAGTGACCTTAGAACACCAAAGACATACAAATACATTTGAGAAATCCTTCTAGAGAGCAAAACAAGCTAAATTACACTTGACATTCTCTTCCTTGAGCTATAAGTTAGTGTCCTATAGATACAATCTCCTAGATACCACCTAGAAACATCCATCCTAAGTGGTTATGAGGTTAGAAGCTTGATATAGGATCAAAGCATTGTATTACATTGGTGTAATCTTCCTTCTTCCACTCTATTTCTCCAAGTTGATGTGATTGTGCTCCTTGACTACTCCAAAGTGGGAGGTTGTCTGAGGGAGCTTGCTCAGAGCTACTTCTAAGAGAGAAGGCTTCTCCTAGGTGATTAGAGATACTTTAAGGTGTGAAGGCTGCTCCTAGGCGATTATAGTTGCTACAAGGTGTGAAGGCTGCTCCTAGGTGATTGGAGCTACTTTAAGGTGTGAAGGCTGATCCAAGGTGATTGAAACTACTTTAAGGAGGTGAAGGCTACGTAAAGGTGGTGGAGGAGGATCATCATCCTCTCCTTGGGTTCTCTTTTGCATCCTGATAAAGAAGAGGTTGAGGCGAAGTGATTATATTTTATGATAATTCCTTGAGAGGTAATAAAATTAATCACTTGCAAATCCCAACTGGAAACAATTGGGTAGTGGTCTAACATCATTCTATTAAAAGGATGGAACCACTCTAAATTGCAAGTCTCTTCCTTGTGTCCCTATCCTTTTTGCAATTTAAGTTTTAAATTAACTTTAAAATTATCAAAAGCTCCCAACCCTGGTTTATCATGTGTTTAGATAGAACACATGTTGTTGTGTTTCCCTCAATCTTCCCTGTATTTTTTTAACTCATAAGATGTGCTTGTATGATAGATGTGTCAAATAGGTGGATATATTGGATTTCAGTTGGATAATTGTATTGGAAGTCTTATAGTTTCTGGTTAAAAAGATAGATTTATACACCTAGAACAAAAATGTACTTAAAATTGATCTCATATGTTGTGGGTTAACGTGTAGGTATCATATTAATTTTTGCATCATTAACCATAAAACAAAAAGGTGAACAATGCACAAGTGTTTTTATGTCATAGACAATGAAAAGAGAACTACCATTATTGTTTTTGACATCAAGAATACTTTCTTAATGCTGATTCATTTTGATCTAAAACTAGAACATAAAGATATTGGCTAGCTTTTTTATTTTAAAATGGGGGAAATGACAAAGATGCTTTACTGAGTATATAATATCTTACATTACTATATTTTTCTCATCTAGCATTAGACATTCCTAATATATAGAGTACATCTGATTGTCAACCATACTAGTTAGATAAAAAAACACCATTGTACAATTGTATATAAAATATATTCAGACAACACTATTACATTTTCATAAACACATATAACATCACATAAGATCATCATGTTGTTCATTAATGTATACTAACAAAAAGTAGCATACATGTCCTTTTCTATCATAAAAATCCTTATTTTTTAGCAAACCAGAAAGAGATCCTAGTCATCTTGTATTTCCATTATGTACAAATTCAAAGACTCAACACTATTGTGGTATAAGGTCTCTTCATCTCTAACTAAGTTAGAAATGAAATTGGGACATTGCCTCCACCTACACGAGCACTCTCCTTGTGCAAAACCCACTTACCTACCAATCAACAACTTTATTACAAAACCTTCTATCAAAGCTAAAATTAATTATATCAAACCAATAATGTCTTGTCTAATAGTTTACATATGGGTTTGTAGTTTGTAGGGATTTCAGACTTTTATGTCAGCATGAATGCTTGTTCATTATTTGTTGAACCACCACTCTTCCAAATCCGGCCTTTCACTCTTGTATACCAACTAAGATGGCTAGTAGCTGTACTTTCAAGATGTCATGCTTAGACCCCTTACTATAACCTCCCCACATCCAATATCCCTCATTGTTCCTCTCCACAAAACTAGTGAGCGTAATGTTCCTCTTCTACTTCACAGACTTGTCCATGTTCACTTTCACACAATTTGGATCGGGTGGTTTCCAGTGCCTGTCTTCAATGTTGAATATTTGGATAACATCTCTATCTTAGCAAACTGTAACTATACAGTTGACCACATCCTATCTGATAGATTTAAACATTCCTTCTGGAGTTAGTTTGGTGTTGTGAAATATAAATTGACATTAGAAGTGCCAAAGTTTCCATACAATTATTACAAACAATACTGGCCATTCTATTTGTTGTCTTCTATCCCACGAGATTGAGGATATCGATGTTGTTAATGGTTGGGTGGTATTCAATGCAACATTTTAACCTATCAAACAAGGAACCATACCCTTTGGACATCCCTACATCTCCCAAGAGCATCAGTTAATGTTTTAAATTTAGTTTCACATCTGAGACAACAATCATTTCTTGTAAATCCTCTCCTTTCACGATTTTAATTTGTCATCAATCCTTTATGAATTGCTAACCACAATGTTGTTTCCACTCTGTGGGGGGGGGCATTTAGTTTCCATATGGCCGTCCATCTTTTTTGTGTCTTTATTTTTCTTTTGTAGTTTGCTATATATGTTCATCAAAGAGAAGTTTCCTTTGACATCCTCGATATATATGCCTTTTCCATCCATACCTCTTGACATGATTGGTGGCATATATGTGATGATTTTTGCAATCTCTTCATTGAACCACTCCTTAAATAACTTCCCATCCCAATGCTCCTCCATGTTCATCATGCAACTGACCTTAAGTGTTACACACCGTTCGAACAAAACATTATTAACTAAGCCAAAGTGATCATTAACAGCGGATTACTGAAAAATCACTAAAAATTAAAACCTTTTTCAAAGAGATCCAATTCCAGGAAACTCTTATAACAAGAACCAAAGTATTACATATACATTCTGGTTCACAAGTACATACCATATACCATCTCTTCTTGAGGATTACATACAACAGTTGCTTTGCCAGAACTATACATAAGCAACATAAAACCTCGAGGCATCAAGCCAAAATCTCAGATCGATGCTTTTAAAGTACAAACTACTAACTCCGAGGACCTGAGAGTATAGAGATGACACATAAGACTCTCTATACAAAATATGACATCCAGAGTCTCCACCTGTAGTTTTACAACTGTCTCTGTTGCTACTGCTTTTCTTCCCCTGCTATAAGGTTTCTGCCTCTTCTTCTGCGTTTACCTAAAAAGTTGGATCCCACGGGGGTGAGACAATTGAAAATTGTCCCAGTGAGAGATATAACTCTCCGCCAGAAACATTATTATTGCAGATAAATAGTAATAAACTGAGCAAGAGTTCTTTTATATTAATAGTAGTATTAATCATTGTATGAACAAAATAGGATAATCTCCTTTCTTAAGGAGAACATTACATCTACCCATGGTAGAATTGTACATCATCTATCTACTTTGCAAGGAATGTAAGGAATCATAAGTATATCATCTATCAACTAAAGATGCATAAAGAAATGTAACATCAGCCAATGATTTTTGTATTCAATCCTTAAGCAAACATGTTATATGGCTGATTACATTTTACAATCACACTTATGTCCTAAGGAGATGAGGTATACCGCTCATACTCCAACCGACCATTGCGAAGTCGAAATTGGTGCCATACAAGGTCAATGGAAGAGCCAGACTCCAAGACCTCAACCTTCTTGGTCAATATGAGATTATATGGCAGGACATCTTGTGTCTCTACTAAATAGCTTTCCAGGGTATACTGGCAACTTCGCTATAGAGTTATATCCCGTAGCATATACTCTTTTTAGGATATGGCCCATAGCCAATGCCTGGTATTATAGAGTTATGGCCTGTAGAAATAATCTTATTGGGATATGGTCTGTAACCATTACTGTGCATAGGACATGGCCCATAGTCATTATGAGGCATAAGGATATATTTGCCCATTACCCCTACATATTCAAAAATATATGGCTTCCGGGTTATGCCGCGGAGCAACCTGTTTCACCATTCAGCAAATTCTGATGTTGATGGATCTATGGCCAGGGCACTACATGATGAGATTTTACTTGATTAATTAAGTGTATTACCATATTATTTTAGCATCAGTCGAGTTTCAAATAAGAATCATTATAACAGATGCTACACATAAAGGTATAATACATCTATCAAGTACTTTTCAAAACTTTATAAACATTGGGATCTCAATCCCTTGTCACATCATGGGAATTCTCATCCCTTAACATCTCAACATCATGATTATGGATTATGGATATTCAAACCCTCAGTTCATTAAAGAACACTCGTTACCACTTATCAGGTAACTAATACCTGCAGGTCATCTGACCAAGGTAAACATGATACTTGCTACACAAGAATCTCATGTGGCTCAAAAGGCCCATAAAGCATTTAAATAATTAACACATCATATCTCATACCTAGCTATGCTCATCATCTCATGATTACCTGCATGATCATTACATGACAACAATTATATTAATTACATATCAGCATTATACAATGTAAGAGTAGCATCACTATTCCCTTATTTAGGGATAGGATTTCTCTTACATATCATCACCCTTCATTAGGGTTAGGGTTTTCCATTATTAACCATTTAGGTTCTAAAGATCATATTATTAATGATCAAGCCCTAATTCATTGCTCCACACAACTAGGAGCCAACATTGATAACATAAGTATTCAATCATTATTATTTATTCTCATCACCTATCATTAAATGAATTATCAATACAAGATATAAGTTCCTCTCTCAACTTTACCAGAATATGATTACATCATACTTTATTGATTTGGCTCAACCTTTTCATAAGGCATGTTAGACTACACTTATCAAAGTGTATTACATCTCAATGTAACAATTGACATGACACACTTCATGTGTTACTTATCCAAGTATATTAGATTTAGAATACATCAAGGTGTATCAATCTTGAGGTGTTGGAAGTGATATCTATCATGTCTTGATGTATCACTTCCCTCATCACCTTTATCTTGAATTCATCAACTATTCTTGTATTAGGGTATCTCCCATCCTAATATTGTATGCTCCAGTTCATCGCATTTGTAATGTAATGTATTGATCATAAGTCACTTATTTGAAATATGAAACCATTATCAATGATATGGACTCATCTCGAATTAAGGAATTATTGATATAAAGATATCCATTATCAACCTCCTTAGGTGTTTCACTTATCAATATATTAGTCACTATTCCATTATTAGGAATAGGGTTTTCCATCTTTATAAATTAGGGTTCACATAACATCTCCCCATATATGGGTTTCACATAGCATTACCTGAAATTAGGGTTTCTCAACTCAACCCAAAGCTAGGGTTATAGTTTATTATCGTATTGCCCAAGATTAGGGTTTCATGCTCTATAACCCAAAATTAGAGCTTCACATACCTTTAACCTATATCAGGGTTAGGATTTCATATTAGGGTTTCATATAGCATTATATAGTATCACCCTGGGATTAGAGTTCACATCACATCTCTATATTAGGGTTTCACTTGACATCACCCTGGATTAGGGTTTCACATGTCTTCACCCTTAATTAGGGTTTCACATGACTTCACCCTTAATTAGGGTTTCACATGACTTCACCCTTAATTAGGGTTTCACATGTCATCACCCTTAATTTGGGCTACATCATTACCCTAGATTAGGGTTACACCTAGCATTGCCCTAAATTAGGGTTAGGGTTCATCATCCTTCTCAATTAGGGTTTCATGATCTCTTTATCAACGATTATACCCTAATTACATATTATTTTCATGTTGAGAGTATAGGGACTTAACCACATACTTAATCATTATACATGTATGAATTCCTCTCTCTCTCATCCCCTCTAGGATGTTGATCACTTCAAACTTGATTAGATTAGGTCAACCCCTCATTTAAGTATACACACTTAGGGTTAGCTTAGTGTGTTGAGATGTTGCTTCCATAAGCATCAAAGGTTAACCCCTCAAAGGGTACTAATCACCCTAGTACCTTAATGGTACAACCATTGTAATTACCTTTGATAAACATCATTAACAATCATAGGGTTAGTTAATCTTTCATAGCTTCGTGACTATTAGATCTCCATATGGTTTTGTTACTTTTGAACATTCACACAGTTTTGACCTCCTTGACCTTGAAACGGTCTTGAATACCATTAGACCATAAATGGTCTTGGTTCAATTGTGTCTCCAAACGATCTTGAATCTTTTGTACCTCCAAATGGTCTTGAGGTACTTGGCCTCCAATCGGTCTTGCCCTAACTCCTTCAATCGGTTTTGAAACCGTTTGCTCAATTTATCATTGAAACCGAATGAACATTAAACGGTTTGAGACCGTTTGCCCTCCAAATGGTCTGAGGACCATTTGATCTCAAATGATCTCAAGACCGTTTGGTCCAAACCACCTTGAAACTGATTGGATAAATTAGGGTTTCCATAATTAATCAAATGATTTTAGGGTTTGCTCTATTGAATTCTACATAAATTGGATCATTGGAAGTACATCAAATGACAGCCCTTGGATCTCCAATCATCCATCACAACCCTTGACCTCCAAACGGTCTTGAGACTGTTTGCCCTCAAATGGTCTTGAGACTGTTTGAGTCACTCAACATAGAAACTGACTCAATTGATTTAGGGTTTCAACCATTCAATCCAATTAGGGTTAATAATCAATGGATCACCCATCATTAAATCCATTAAATTAAATCAATTTGAGCCATTGGATCTTCATCATTCACATCAACAATTAACTTCAAACGGTTTTGAAGTTTAATTTACCCATTCGATCTTGAGATCCATTACCCATTCGGTTTTGGACTCAATTATCCATTCGATCTTGTAGTTAATTACCCATTCAGTCTTGTACTAAATTACCCATTTGGTTTGAAATAAATTACCCATTCGGTCTTGGGTTCAACTACCCATTCGGTCTTGAACTCAATTTCCCATTCAATCTTGAAACTGAATCAATTCAATCGGTTTTGAAACCGAATTAACTCAATCGGTTTTGAAAACCGATTGTCCCTTACTTTGTTGAGGTATGTGCTTAAGATGACATCATCATCTTCAAGCTTCAAACCTTCAAAATCAGTTTTGATTCTTATGGTGATTTCAACAACTAATCAAAAGGAAATTGAGAAATAAGAAAGGTTCAACACATGATGGATAAATTGCAAGCAATAATGACATTTAAGGGTTCAAGTTATATAACCCGCCTTCAAAGCTGAATCCAAGCTTCATGTCCTCAATGGTGAATGAATCTCTCTCAACTCTCAAAGGCCCGTTCTTAAGTCTTTGAGTGAAATTAATGGCTAAGGTTGAGGATTGAATGAAGAAAAGAAGAAATTCAGCATTGAATTTTGATTTCCGCCATAAAATCAAGGTTGAAGATGACTATGGAGCTTACCTACAGGTTGGGGCACGTACTCCTATTTCTCCTAATCTCCTTTGTGCATGGCCAAAGAAAGGAAAGAAAAAGGGATCGAAAAAAAAAGCCTTTCATGTGGGTTGAAAATGGGATGTATATAAGGGAATTCCAATGAGAGAGAAAGTGATAATAAAATCCTTTAATCTCCAAAATTGGTGCCACATACTCCCCTCAATCCCTTGCATATGAATCCATCCCCCCACCTTATAATTACTCTTCATTATCCATGAATTAAAGAAAACAAATTAAGCACCTTAACCATTATAATAATAATATCCAAAATTGAGTGGATATTACTTTTTTGTTAACTAATGTGAGTGGGCTCTCCACTCACTTTAGATATTTCGTGGCCTTTACAAGGCACAAGAACGTTCACACTTATGCAAATTCAACCATCTCATTTTTAGTTGAAGGGTACTTCCATTAGTATATTTATTTTTGCATTAAATTGAATTAGGGTTTCAATTATGCTTAAATCTTGATTATTTTAATATCAAGATTCTCTCTCCACCAAAGTGATTCAAATGAGATGCCCCTCTGATTTTTTTGTCTCTAATTGATGCCAAGAAATATTAGGGACTATCTAGAAGTGGTATTTTGCATATTGAACCCTAGGTTTTGGGTAAATTGCACATTACACTAAAACTAGGTTTTAATGAACAAACATTGCTTAACAAGCTCTTTCTTGGTGCTCAGGATACCACAAGCCATACCTCTACATCATTTTCATTCTTGTGATGCTTCAACACTTGAGGAACATTTTATCCTGTAATATTTGCAAGTTAACCCCTCAACTTGGGTAGTTTGCAGTTTAGTCCAAAACAAGTAAAACATTGTTTCAACATTATTCAAAAAGGACTAAAATTGAAACATAAGTTCCTCTTGAGCCTTAATTCCTTTTCAAAAGATAAGGACAAGAATATAAATGACTTACTTAAGAAAACCTCTAGGATTAAGTCTTAACCCAGATCAGGGATGTTACATTGAGGTCCTCTAGTTTAGTTTGAATGGACTTGTGCACCTTCAATTGTGGGATTTTACATCTGTTACCCATCTCTCTTGCCAGAGATTACCATTGGTGCTTGATTGAACTGCATTCCCTATGTCAAGTAGTAGTATACTTTGGGTCTTTGGGATTAAGTGAGAAAGATTTCTCCCCCCCTCTCCCATGCCCGTGGCAGATGTCGAACGTCGAACGCCCGGGAGGGTGGCAAATCAAGGCAGAAATAGGGATTCAAACCCGGGTCCCTTTATTAGGGGACACTGTGCTTGACCACTTGAGCCACTCCTTGTTTCCGTAGACTCTAGGTCTTTATCATAAAATCATAGTCATGGTCCATTTGACACTCCATTGTTAATGCAATTGTTATACTTATGTGACATAACTTCCTTCCATAATGCCTTCCTTGTGGTAAATGAAGTCCCAATAAACCTTATGCAAGAGATCATCATTTTATAGTCTCGCAGCCTTGATGTTAAGTCCACCTTCTTTTGTTCTTGTTGTAACTTTGTCCCATGTGATAAGGTTGATGCATGCAGTGCCTTTGACACCCTTCTATAGGAAGGTCCTAGCGAATCAATTAATATTATCACATATGGATGTCAGTATATTAGGGTTGTAAATGGGTACGGGTAGACCCGCGGACCCACAAATTTGGACTCTTAAAAAACCCGACATTGGTCTAATTTTTTATACATGCATACCCTTGGACCCGTATACCCTTGGACCCGCATATAAGCAGGTCCAATAATGGGTATGCTTGGACCCAGACCCATGTACCCACTATACATAAGTAACTACTTAAATGATATGTTATGTATATCATACTTTACTAATCTAACTAATATAACTCTTGAGATTATATCCTACTCTAGCCACAATAAGGTTGAGACTAGTCATACAATTAAGAATTAACTATTCTAGTTACAATAATGAACATCAAATGTAAACTTAGAATCAAAATATCTACTAATTTACATTACTTTCTACATAAGTTAAACGTTATGATGATGACTACAAATATGCAAACAATTAATTCAATTAATGTTGATGTATAAAATATAACATTATCTAATATAACTATTACATGTTAATAAATTATATATAATAACAATATCTTGTTGAAATAAAATATATACAACATAGTCATTTTTCTTACATAAACAATATAATGTTTTATAGAACCTCCTACCCGCATACCCGCACCACATACCCGCTATTATTGCGGGTACATGTATGGTGTGGGTCTAAGTTTTGTATTATGCAGGTCTAGAACCGGAACCGGACCCGCTAAATTAGATGGGTATGAGTATGGGTATGGCCAGACCCGCATCGTACCTGCACCATTTACACCCCTACAGTAGATGTGTAGTTTTATGTTGTGTCAGTCAGATTTAATACTGATTTGATTAATATCACCTTTCCTATCAAGGATAGGGATCTATTAACCCAGGATGAGATTTTTGCTTTAGTTTTGGTGAAGGTATCGAGGTACATCTCTTTGTTAGCTCTATCATGGATTATCATCATATTGAGATGTTTTTGCATATCATTTGTATGTTGTATTCCAGTGATCCTGATGATGGCTCTTCTACTCATATTACTAGTATTTTTAGAGAAAAATATCTATGATTTTTCCTTTGCCATGGTCTGTCCGGACGCACATTCAAATCTTCTCACTTTCATCATACTATGGGCATGTGTCTCTCTGGCTTCACCAAAAAGGAGTAAGTCATCTGCAAAGCAAAAATGTGATATCTCGGGCCCCCTTCAGGTGGCTTGGAATGCCTCCTATATCCCTAAAATCTCTTCTTTGGCTATAGATCAACTCAACCGATCTAGACAGAGTATGAATATGTAGAGAGATAGTGGGTTTCCTTTTTGTACTACCATGGATGCCTTGAAAGGTTGTAAAGTTTCTCCCTCCCATGCGATCAATCTCATTCGCCATAATCATATTCATTATAAGGTTGACAATATTCTATGGAATAGTCATCCTATGGAGGGCGTCAAGGATGAAGGCCCAACTCATTCTGTCGTATGCCTTTAATAAATTAAGCTTCATTGCCATTGTTGCTTTCTTCCCCAACTGTATCCTCATAGAATGAATGATTTCCTACACCAAGATAATGTTGTATGTGATTCGTCTACTGAGAAGAAAGCTGCATTGTAACGACAAGATCCAATTAGGTAGGTGTGGTTCTCCACTGGTATCTTTGATATGAATTTCAGACCCAGATTGTTGAGGGCGATGAGCATGTAGTTAATACACAATTTTTACGTGGGTATCTTTGGGACAATACCCGTATAGAATTCACCAGATTACCCTCCATAGAAATACACACAAAACATTGAGTTATCATTAGAGAGAAAGATATTTCTATCTGGGTCCAATTTTTTTGCATTAAGCCCACATCAAGTCCGTCTAGCCCTGACGCCTTAATATCATTCATCTTCTTCGACGTAGTTAGAACTTCTAAATATGTTTGAGTAATCTAGATTCATTCGATTTGTTGGTCAATCAAGCTAGGGAAACTTCCACTATATTTGCAAGTAGCTAGCTCTCTAGGCCTTCCATTATCTTCATTAAACATCAGCAAAAAGAACGTGCGCACCATGTGATTGAGTTCCATGTTGTCGTCAACCCATTCATCATTTATGTTCTCCACTCTTGATCCTTGTTAACTTTAGAATCGACTGAAAGTATCGGATGTTGACATCTCTAGAACACTCGCACTCACATAGTGCCCGCTGGCGCCACTCCGGAGTTTCTTAGTAAAGTATGACGTTGAATTCCGATTGCATCTCTATTATATTATTTTCCATCTCTTTTGTGTAGTTGGAACTTAGAAGCATCTGCTTTTTACTAATTTGTGAGAGTAGGCGATCCTTCTTTAACCTCATTCTATGCCTTTCGTCTCTATCCTAGTGTGCATCCCTATCCATGAACTTGGTCAAAGTGTGGTGAAAGTCCACCCATATTGTCCCAGTTTTGTTGGAATAAATTTGGGAAGGATGCACACGTCTTCCATACCCTACTAGATTTAGGATGGTACACCACTGTCCCGTTCGTCCTCCTTGTGTGGATCAATACGGGTGAGTGGTCCGCGTTCATTCTGGGAAGAACCTATGCTATTGTCATTAGATACTCATCAATCAATTCTTGGTTAGAAGCATCACAATCCAATCTCTCTTGAAGCCTGCCTCTTTTGAAGGCCATTTTCGGGTTGGCCACTCTCAAATCTTCCAGCCGAACTTTACATAACCCCATCACAAACTCCATACAACTTTCCATGTGTATAGGTTCCCCCCTGTCTTCTCGTCAACATGGAGCACTGTGTTGAAATCTCCAAGTACCAACCGAGGTAAGGACGATGCAGTTGTCAGTGTCTCTAGGTGGTCCCACAGAAGGCATCGGTCTACTTATTTCTTATTGGCATACACAAAGGTGATAAGGCTTATGTTATTGATCATACAATGAGAAAATTATATGTGACTCGTCAAAATCTCAACTCTTCCAATTATTTTCTACCATATATAGCACCCAGATGCCGGCTACAAACCTAGTAGCTTCTACTCTTTATGATGCATCTCTTATCATATTTTGTGTATATGCTCACTCCCCACTAATGCGGGTCTCAGTGATAGAAGAAATATCTATTCTATATAACAGTGTGTGAGATTTCTCATCATATTTTGTATATTTGCCCCGCAAATGCCTTATGTTCCAGGCGGTGATAAACATTAAATGGTCATGTCATGTGGTCTTGGTCCCTCCTTTCCTAGTTGTTCAAATCTTGTCCCCTGATCCATCTCCTTTCAGATCTTTTTCCTTGGACCATTCTTTATCAAGTCCTTTGAGTTTAGGATCATCCAGTTTGTTAGGTGAATCTGAAGCACCAAAGGTCATTTGATTCTCGACTGGACTACGTGCCAGCCCTCATTTTGATTCTTGACTGGACTACGTGCCAGCCCCTGGTATGATGAGGAACCGTCCATATTGAAACGTAGGTTCCGTGCACCTATTGAATCACCATAGGAACAACCACTGTTATCTCCCTCAAGTGTTGTTGCTCGATGTGTACTGATTTCACTCCATGATACTATCCTAGTCCGATTGCAATAAGAATTGCTTTGCTGTATTTGAGTTTCCCTATTGTTGATCTGATTGGTTGCTTCCATCAGACACTTCTTATTATTGGCTTTCCATTGTCTCCACTCGAACCCTGGTAATGGCATCTTCTCCCCTGCGAGTTTCCAGTATTCTTGGTTTCCCCTTCATTTAAGTTCAGGCTACCAAATATTTTCTGGGTTTTGAAAGCCTTGTCTTTGGACTAGTTGTTTGTATGTCTGGGCCTACGATGAAACAGTATTGCATGCATGGATTCTGTAGAGTCTCCCAATGGCACATGTTCTTTCTTCCGCTACTTCCACTTAGCTTCCCTGTAATCAATTATGACACGCCATTGCCCCTTTCTTCTTATGGTCTTTATCTATGGGAAAATGATCGGGTCAAGCGCAGCTCACCGTCAAGCGTATCACGCGCGACAGCTGGGGTAGTTTTTTTTTTTTTTTTTTTGGGGGGGGGGTGGGGGGAGCTGATTTTGGGTGATGACATGACATACTTTAATTAGATGGTTGGTGGAGGTTGTGTAATGAATAAATAAATTTATTTTGCTTATAATTTTTTAACCGTGATGAATTTTTTGACGAAACAAAAATAATTGGATTTGTTATGAAAAATACATTTCAACAAGACTAATATTGATATATTTTTAACAAAAAAAATAAAAAAATGATATGAATAGGTGATTCTGGGTGCCAATAAACTATTTTGGACATCAATTAACCATCTTTGGGTGTCATTAGTCATTTATGGACATCAATAAGTTATTATTGGACGTGAAGTACCCTAATATTCTATTTAATGTGAACAATCATATTTGGGCGTCATTAAGTTGTTCTTGAGTGTCAATCAAACCTATTTAGGCGTCGTTATATTGTTTTGGTTGTCAATACCTTATGTGGGTGTCATTTTAAACTTCTGGGTGTTTGGGAGTCAATTACCTTATTTGGGCGCCATCTTTATGCTTTTGGGTGTCAATGAAATATTTTGGGCGTCAATTAACCATTCTTGGGTGTCAATAGCCATTTATGGGCGTCTGTATACTTCTGGATGTCAATGAACCATTTTGGGCGCCATTAAGTGGTTCTTAGGTGTCAAACAGACCTATTTGGGCGTCGTTATATTGTTTTGGTTGTCAATATCTTATTTGGACGTCATTTTCAATTTCTGAGTGTCAATGAACTATTTTGGACGTCAATTACCTTATTTGGGTGTCATCTTTATACTTTTGGGTGTCAATGAACCATTTTGGGCGTCAATTAACTATTTTTAGGTGTCAATAATCATTTATGGGCATCATAGCATCCAAAAATGCCTTATTTGGTCGTCATTTTAAACTTTTGGGTGTCAACGAACCATTTTTGGGCGTAAATTACCTTATTTCAGCGTCATCTTTATACTTTTAAGTGTCAATGAATCATGACTTTCTAAATCAAACTGCAATCGCATTTTATCAACCACTCACAAGACCACCCAAATCTTCGACGGCCAAAGATAATCCACCCGACCCTTCCCCAACCTACATCCAAAAATGGCTAAATAGCATCCAAAAATAGCTAAATAGTTGTTTTGGTTGTCAATATCTTATTTGTACGTCATCTTTATACTTTTACGTGTCAATGAACTATTTTGGGTGTCAATTAACCATTTTTGTGTGTCAATAATCATGTATGGGCGCCATAGTTGGTTGTCAATTAACACACGCATATATATATATATATATATATATATCATTTTTTATTTTTTTCTAAAAAATATATCAATATTAGGCTTGTTAGATTGCATTTTTGTAACGAATCCAACGATTTTTGTTTCATTAAAAAATTCATTACGGTTCAAAAGTTATAAGCGAAACAAATTTATTTGCCTATGACATAATTAAAAAAAAAAGGCACAATCATCATCTGCCACGTGGAGGTGGTTTAGAAGCTGATTTGGGGGCTAGTTTTGGCTGGGCGTAACCCGTGCGTGACGGGCGTGAGCTTGCCCAAATCTTAACTCTTATCTTTGTGCCCAATTCTTCTATACAACATACAAATGCTCACTATATTTTCATACTCAATTTGGTATATATATCTCTCCTTGGACAGTGATGGCCAGAACCAACAACTTGCTAGTATCTAACTTCACAGCAATCCGAGCAAACTCCGCTCACTTCTTTTGGTCAGCGTTTGTGTCCACCCATATTGTAATGCCAATTGCATTGCTGACTTCTTCCAATAACTAACTTTGGTAGAGAGATATTCGTAGGCTAGAAATTCTCACCCTCACCATGATGAATATTAAGGGCTAGGGTCCAATGGCGGAAGAATAAGGTCAAGACATCATTGTGAGAAGTTCCCTCTTCTTTGTCTTTCTTCTTCTACAGTATTGGCAGCACCCTCATAAAATCCAGCACGACCTTTTTTTCCTTGTTTCCGGAACTGGCATCATCTTTTCAACCAACCGAGCAGCAATCACTAACCCGAGCAACATCATTTTTACCAAATAAAAGGTCACATATTCCTTCGATTTAAATGTAGAATATACGTGATTTGACAACTAGGTTGTTCAATGATCCATCATTTTGATTTGCCGATACATTAAACAGAGTATACCACGAGGCTTACTACCATTAGTTCCTCCGAGGCTAACAATGACGCCATTAGTCAACAAAATCTCCGTTCAAGAATGCATAAGAAGAATTGATGTCCTGGCATTCGCTATTACGGTTCCAAGATAAGTTTTATCTTTATTGAAGGTAGTGAATTTCTTTGCTTATGAACCTTAGAATTCATCACTTACAAGAGACGATTTGCATTTGTGAACGAATAAAAACCTATATTGTGAGATATTGGCACTATATATAGGTATAGCGATCATGTAATTTTATTCCTTATCTAAACCGTTTGTTCATTGTATATTTTGAACTGGATACATCAGTTTGTTTTAATATATATACATATATATTCTCTTGTAACAATTTGAATGTTACGATTCTATAGCATTACATTAGACTCATGTTAATTGCCCCCCCCAACTGCTAGGGTCCTTGTATTAGTGCTCTCAAATAGTCATCCTCTCTAGTTAATTAAACCAAAAAGAAGCTGACTTCCAGATATGTTAGTCTGAACACCCCCACAAGCTACCACATTGTTCTGATATGATCTTGCAGCGTTACGAAGTCTATCTCGTTGGTGATGAATTTCACAATCACAGAGAAAGCCCACAGCTTCATCAATTTAGTGTCTATCTCAAAGTTAGGTGTTCCATATGTAACAATAGTTTTTATGTCTCTTCTCGTCAGCGAGACGTTTGGATCATCAAACTCTAGAAACATGAGAATCCATGTTCTGATTCCTTATATGACACTGGTACTAGTGGGTCGGGGGTATTCGTCATGTTGTTCCTTTGAGTATTGACATTCATAGTTCCTCGATCAAGATCTGGGAATAGGTTTCCCATTGAATTTGACGAGTCGACATCCATTGTTGTCAACTGTTTTGGGCCCCTTCATTCATCCATGTTCATCCCTGTGCTTCTCCTAAAGTTTAGGGAGATCCCTTGTCTCTTCAAAATCTCCTAGTGAATAGTAGCTCTATTGATCATCGCCTTTAAAAGTAGGCCCGCACGACTACCTTCAAGCACCTCTGTGCATTTTCTCTCTCCTTGCATGCTGGTATAATGTGGGCTAGTGCCCTCACCTTTTCCCTTCCCGTTCTCCTCTTGGGGTGGTCAGATTACTCGTTCTTCTCCATTAGCGGAGTGGTCACAACCTTCACTCCCAAATCCTAACATCGCGTTACTAGGCTTCGACAAACACACTTGTTTGATAAGCATACAACATGTCTTTCTATTAATATATATAATATATATGCATTAATATATAATATTTTGTTAATATGATCATTGATATGTTTCATGGGTCTCCTCCATAACTTGCTAACTATGAGGTTGGACACAACTTTGGATGATTTGTAGTGGGTATAAAATTATAATTGAAATCTAATTAAAATAGGTAGACCCATGGATACCTATAGATTTTTACCCAATTTGACAAGTACCTTAGAGGATTACACACCTATACTATTTCTTCTAGCTCAAGTTTTAATGTGGGCTATTGATCTTGATTCCTTACCCTACATTACTTTTGATGTGTGATGTCGGCACCATTTGGTCTTTTGCCCCAAGTATTAATCTCCGATGAATTATATAAATTAGAATAACCTTTAAAGTATAGACAAATCTCATTTAGATAAGAAAATATAGTCATTTTTTCCATAAAACATGCACACAAATCTTCTTTTTTCTTTTACTTAATTTAGTTTTCCCCACTTAATTAGATGTTTTCATCAATATAAATGAATTGGTGTCTATTTTGAACCACTTGGCATGTGCATCGGTTCGAGATTGGACCAAATATGACTAGCCTGAACTAAAAAGAAGATCAAATTAGTAAAAAAATGGACTGAAGACCGTCCATTTAAAGGTAAAATTAGGACCAAGGTTGGACTATTTAAGTTGTAATTAGACTTTGCATTCTATAAGTTATTTTATAATAAAACATATATGATGTTCATTACCTTTAACGTTAATATAAAATTGATTTGAAATATTTATATACTAGTGTTTAACTATGTTTTTAGTTATGTGTATTGTTATATTTTTTACTTGCAATATTGTAAACATAAGTGTAGATTATACATACATCAATACTCGATCTAGTCTAGGGATGGCAATGGTGCAGTTAAAAAATCATATACTCGGATAACTGTATTGTATTTTACACTTTATAACCACATCAAATTGTCATGTTGTGGATATGGTTTTAAAATTTTAAAATCACTACATGCGGTTATGGTTCACATACAAAATATCGATGGATAACAATGCACCACAACTATTTATTTTTTATATATATGGATATATGTAGAGTATTATTTTAATGACATTATTTATAATTATTATCATACATATTACTAGATCTCCATTTTATATGGCTCTTAATGTATAGAGAAGTAGGGGCTTTTATTAATTTTTTGTAATTACCGTGTGCACACATACACTATCTTATTTGTACAATTAGTAAAATGTAATGACCCATTTTTCAAATTAGTCATCTAATTAGGATTTACTTGGATGATTGTATGCTTAACTAAGTTGATCATTGTTTAAAGTTTTATTAATGATGGTAGTCAAGTTTTGATATTTTAAATATAATGAGAAGGTTTAATCATTCTTTGATCCACATAATTAGGGTTAACATTTGGAAACCCTAATCGGCCCAAATGAGGGTTTTGATGACATATGAACACAGAATTTGATAAGTATCGTGTCTCACTAAATGATTTGTAGTATTTTATTTGTAACTCTGATATAATTAAAAATTGAATATGATTTGGATATCTCAAATTTGATCACTCTTGAAAAATATCAGAACTTTTGAAGAATTTTCTAACCTATTTGTTGGTCAGGTTTCAAACTCGACCGGCCATATTTTCATATTGATATAGCAATGTGGTAATTGAATTTTATCTTTTTATTGGTATATCCAATTGAACTCAAATTTAACTATAATTGTTAAACTTCATTATAGAGATACTGTTAAATTGGAGTAATTTTTGAATGATATTTTATCTCTACAGAGAGGGGTGTCGGTCGAGTTCTGTGAAGGACAAACTCTACCGACCATGTTGTAGATTATAATATAGAAGTTTAGTAATTGATTTTAAATTATTTATTGGTAATTCAAAATGATCTAAATTTTTTCCAGTTGCTTATAAACTCAATTTAAGACATTTTTTTAAACTTTCATAATTTTTGTATGATTTTTGAGTTCTGAAAAGTGTGGTGTCGGTCGAGTTTATAACTCAACCGACCAACTAGTCTGAGCAAAATAAACATATAATGAAGAGTTTGTTTGTAATTGTTCTAAGAACCTCAATTCATTTATATGACTAACCTAACACACAAGGAGCTCTCATAACTCATCATTCCTATCAAAGAAATGAAATTCTAGAGAGAGAGGAGAGCTAGGGTTTTGAGAAGAGAAAGTGGTGGAGATGTTGACCTAGGGTTTCTCTATCCAAGATACGATGAAATCAAGTAAGTTTAGCTTCTTTGCATAGAATTTCATGGTGAATCTTCTCTCACATGTCAAGATTCCATCCCTCCTATGATTTGATTCAAAACCACATCAAATATCCCCCTTTTCTCACTCTTTCTCTTCTAATCCCCATTTCTAGGGTTTCTGAATTGAGAGGAGAAAAAATTGGATTCATTTGCTAGAGTTTGATTGGGTTTCCAAAATTTCATAGGTTGACCTATGTTTTTAAGGTTCTTGGAACCTGAGGTGAGTGTTTTTCTCTCTCTTAAGATCTATATTCATGCTGAAAGCCTAATTCTATCTGGCTAAAATAATCAAAAACCTTGCTTGTATATGTATGTGATTAGATTTTGATTTGGAAAAGATATTGGGGGATCCAATTCTACTAATTTTGATTATTTGTCATTTATTGGAACTTGATTTGTTCCTGATATATTGATTGTGGATCCATGTGTAATCTTATGAGGTGACTATGCTATTTCATGTGAATTTTGCCTAAAAATCAGCCCAATTACCGATATGCTTGGAATTGAATTGACATGTATAAAATCATATTTGAATTGTTTTAGATTGTATTATACAAGTGTATTGTTGAATGTTAATGGAATTGAATATAATATATGTATAAGGATCAGTATGAGGTGACCACATATCCTGATTAGGGTTTGTGTTGAGGAAGTGAATCAAATGGGTTAATTAATCAATGTGTACTTCAGTGGCAGAGGTAGGATTTTACTGGGTGAGGCCCATGTACAACGTGATTTCTAAGGTAGTTCTATTACTATAAGCTTGACACGTACATACTTACTTGGAGCCTCAATGTTAATAAAGATTGAAACATTAATTTTTGTTCAGGTCAAATAATCAGATCAAAAAGTTCAGTCCTTTGTGCCAAGGAAGACTTAATATCAGTGAAGGTCAAAGTTCCTACACTAAACAATAAGATTAAGGATATATATCAAGAATGCATCTTTGTAGATAGAGATTCTAACCAAAAGATACTTAAGAATACAAGTTTGATGTCTCAGACTTTCTATCTTAGGTGTGTCCCATTAATTATTTTAAGGATAGATTGTTGATGATAAGGATTTTGAGGTACACAATCAGAACACATATTTGGAGGTTATTTCTAGATTTGACATTTATTGTTTGAACATAAAATTAATTGAATGCAACATTATTTGCAGGGTGTCTGATTTCTAGATCTATGTTTATTGATTCCTTCACCCCATTGAGTCCATGGGAAGTACGCATGCTTAGATGGCTAGTTCAGCATTAACTCATAGCGAGAGGGGCAATTTAGGTCTCTCATTCTCACGGGTGTTGAACACTACAAGCCTAAAACATCAGTCACATAATAAATTGAACTGTATTCTGAATATCCCATGTAATGGTGTGAGTTTTATTCATAGTGCACAAACGTATTTATGGCTACAATTCCAAAGTACTGAAAAAGAATCGACCAAAATCTATTCTGTAAGTATTTCACAAATGAATGAAAAAGGTGTGTGCTTCAATTCTGAAATTAAATATGGTTATCTTAGCAATTTCTTTTCTTCAAAAACATGCTCTGCCTATCGTGCCTCCACCTCTTTCTTCCCTCTCTCCGTCTTCTTCTATTTTCCTTTCTATACTAAGAAACCCTAACATAATGTCTTCTCTTTTAGATCTACATCTAGCAATGATTCTTCTCCTATATTCATGCCCCCTTCTTCCTGGAGCATATCCACACTCGTTAGGAAATGATGTGGATATCTTTTCTTCGTTTGAAGTGACAGGAGAAACAAGAAATATGTTACAGTAGTATTTATGATAGACTGATGTATATGGAAACTTCAATGCAACTAGACATTTTCATCCCAAAAAATTGGGTGAGGCACAGGCCTCAGGTAGCATTTACGTGGCTCCGCCACTTGTGTACTTATGATTGATGAATGGAATATGTGAAAATGGAAACCAGGGTTTCCATGTGTGTGAATAGACCTAATGAACCTCTATGAATCATTATGAAATTACTTAGTGATATGGATCTTATGATGTGTTGAACTAAGAATGACTTCTTGAAAACCATAGATATTTAGTATTAAGACGAGTATGAGTGATGAAGCTAGAACTTGTATATGATGTTGTAAATGTTGAATGTAAGTATTGATAATTCAATTAAAGATGATGAGTCTTACTAATATGATATAAGCCTAATGCATCTATTTTAGTACAATTTATGGAATAATGAGTATCCCTTATATGAATGTGGATCCTTTTATAGAAGATGTACTTAATGGTGATTGCAAGTTAAAGATGAAACATGAAGATAGTATCATGAAGTATTTTATCTTTTATTTTAATTACATGTGGCTTAACCCAAATTAAATGAAATATACTAAGAATTGGACTTGATAAATGTTAAGTAGAAGAGAAGCATTGTAGGTAAAGTGAATCAAGAAAGATTGGTCCAAATAATGTAATGAACATGAAACGAAAGAAGTTGAGACTACTAAATATAAAATGAAGGGAAAATATGGGAATTAGTAGATGATTCTAAGAATGTAACTCTTACCTTAAAATGATGAGTTTGATAATGCTAGTGAGTGACAATCTCAAATGAAGGATTAAGGGATGCACATAAATGTAGTTGAATTCAACTAAAAGATGAAATTCAAGTATTTGAATTGATTTACAAGAATGTGTTCTTGAATTGTGGATTGTACTATGAGAATGGACTAATAGTACAAACTTCAATTGATAGTTGACATGTGTTGATTAGTAACCCCATATGAAGAGTGCGAGACAAAAGAAGAAGAGAACTAAGTTTGTTATGCCTGTATATGCATGACATTTATTTGCAACTATTCAGATTGTATAGAACAAGCATATGTCATTTGATAAATTTATTTTGAATATGATGAATGATACATGATATCTATATGCTTTTACTGTTTCTAGTTCTAATGCCTTTGCTAATATTTGTTAAGAACTATGATATACAATGAACTGATAAGATTTATTTTGAAATTGAATTTAATATGCACTCCTTGCATTTGAGAAGCCTGATAAGGGTAAATGTTGCATAATGAGATTATGTCTATGGCTGAAAGCCCACTGATGATGATAAAACCCTGATGGGGTAAATGTTGGACAATAAGATTATGTATTGGGATGAAAGCCCACTATTGATGATTTCTATGAGATGATGTGGAATATATAATTAATCATATGTGTTGCAATCTATAGATTTATTGTGCTTCTTGCTTTGTTCATTGTCCTTATTGATAAACTTAATATGTTTAATGTTATTCTAGCTACGTGAGAATACACAGATATGATATATGATGTTTTGAATTCTTTTAAGATAAATAAAAGAGATGAATAACAAGTGAAATGAAGGAACATCTAGTTAGGTGCCCTGAATACTGTGAGTTTCCCCCGAGGACCACACTGGGGAAACAAAACTGATCTCCTTATAGTAATCAATGAATTATGAGAAGGATTTCTAGAGTGTGGATCGAGACCTTAAAGGTTAGACCACCAGGATTTAGGAGTGAGTCACTTGGAGTGGCTCTGGCCCTAAATCCTTGTTGTTTAAGTCTATGTCCAAATGGAATAGACTCTGATGAAATGAAATATGTGAAATGTGAAAAGAAAAATATGTGAAATATTGTGATATGTGATATACTATTTTGCTGGTTCCTATCTCGTGTACCTGAGATGAGGACGTGAGCCTCTTTAGGAACCCTAAGGTGGCCAGGGTCTGTTGTTGATATCTTAGGGTGGCCGACTAAACCCTAAGATAGTGACGGTGAGTCGTTGACACGAGAATCAGGCGTGGCGACTTCTATTTGGTGAGGTACAAGCCAAGTAGTTTCAGGGCAAATGAATAAAAGATGATAAGCCGTGTAGAACATGATTTGAATGGTTTATACATTCCTTGTACTGCTACTTGATGCTTTGTCATTGTTGGTTATGCTTCTTGTTGTGGAAAGTATTCATGTTGCTATGTGCATTTTCTATTTCATAATATCATATGTCATGTTGACAAGTTATAAATGATGGGATTTATATCCATTCTGAATATGAGCTGGATTGCTTGCTATTTGATAGTATTGTTTGGTAGATATGTATTATGTGTACTTCAAATTCAGTAATGCAGGATGCGTTCCTGGTCCGGCTGGTGGAGTGTCATAAAGATAATGTTATTGTTACATATTGATTCAATATGCTTAGAACTTGACTTATTTCTAATGTAGTAGAGTTCTTAATTTGAACTAAGAAGTGTCTGCTAATTTTTTCATAGACATGCTCTAAAAAATATTTCAAAGTTATAATTGGTTTAAGTGATTACCTTATCTATTGGATTAGATTACCATTGTAAGTTATATATGACTTATGATAGAACTATCTGCTAGACTTTTCAATATCTAAATGTTTCTGTTAAATTTATTATACTTAATCTGATGTTGATGCATATACCTAGCTTGAGTGGGCAATATCCACTCATTGGGGCTCTATATGAGTCTCATGAGGTTATTTCAAATGTTTTAGGTATAATTCTATCCAGTGGAGAGGTTATGATAAAAAAGATATAAATAGCATAATCTAGATAGATTAGAATGTCCCTCTACTCTCTCTTTCCCGGGATGGGTTGTAAACTATGTTTGTTCATCAATGTACATGTATCTAATGTAAACTGAACTACATATGCGAACAAGATTTGATTCCGATTTTGATCGATTTGAATAAGGTTTGTGATATCTAAATGTGATGTCCTTGATGTGACATTGATTTATAAATTTGTGAAGAAAAAAAATGGAAAAATTTATCTGTGTTTTTCGTATATTGTTTATTCACCTTTGTCGAGAATTCATTGTTTTATTTCATAATATGGTTTTAGGTTTGGGATTATCTCTAATGGTTGGTATTTATTCTGATCAAAAGAGTGGGTCCTGACAACGTGGTATCAGAGCCTAGGTTAGATGTGTCTATAGGGATAATAGGATCTAGGACAATATGATAATGTAGATGTTGAATATAACTTGAATGATGTGCATATTGATTGAACTCAGTATCCAGATACTCTAGTCAAGTATTTGGGAATTGAGCTAAGCTAGTATGGAACTACCAATTGTACTTCTTATAGATGCCCTGACCAAGTATTCAGATGAACATAGTTTGGTAGTATAATAAGATGCATAAAAAAGAAAGGTGATAAAATGGTGAAAGAGAAAAGGATTTTATAATTCAATTTGGAACCTATGGAAAACATGAAATTTCATATAAGAAAGATGAAAGCTTAATGTATTATTAAGACAATCTCTAATGAGTTTGAATTTGAGTATGAAATCTGAAATTGTGAGAAAACGCTATTAACTAAGATGCACACTAGACGATCTTCTTTATAAAGGAAATTGATGAATGTGGATGATAATATGTGAATGAGTCATAATATTAATCCATGAGAAACACAATCAAAATTTTAAAAATGGATGTGAAAGATGATGTGAATTAGATCTTGATAAATGATGTATTACTAATATTTGTGAAGTAAGTGTTTGTAATACTGAAGGAGAGATATGATGATGACAATGAATTAAATGTCCACTTAATGCAAAAAAAATGTCATATGAAACAAAGATAAAATGAAAGTCTTTATAATTTGATGCCTAGAGAGGTGAACAATTATATGATATGATATTATTCTGTATCTTTTCTTAAATTTTGGGACGAAATACTAAAAGGAGGGGAGAATTTGTAATTACTCATTTTCAAATTAGTCATCTAATTAGGGTTTACTTGGATGATTGTTTCCTTAACTAAGTTGGTCTTTGTTTAAAGATTTATTAATGATGGTAGTTAAGTTTTAATGTTTTAAATATAATGATAAGGTTTAATCATACTTTGATCCACATAATTATGGTTAACATTTGGAAACCCTAATCGGCGCAAATTAGGGTTTTGATGACATGAATACAAAATTTGATAAGTATCGTGTCTCATTAGATGATTTTTAGTATTTTATTTGTAACTCTGATTTAATTAAAATTTACATATGATTTGGATATCTTAAATTTGAGAACTCTTGAAAAATAACAGAATTTTTGAAGAATGTTCTGACCTATTTGTCGGTCAATCTTCAAACTCAACTAACCATATTTTTAGATTGATATAGTAGTGTGGTAATTGAATTTATATTTTTATTGGTATATCCAATTGATCTCAAATTTTAACTGTAGTTGTTAAACTTCATTATAGACTTAAGTTTAAATTGGAGTAATTTTTGGATGATATTTGTTCTCTACAAAGAAGGGTGTTGGTCGAGTTTTGTGAAGGACAAACTCGACCGACCATGCCGCAGACTGCAATATAGAAGTGTAGTAATTGATTTTTAATTATTTATTGGTAATTCTACATGATCTATTTTTTTTATTTGCTTATAAACCTAATTTAAGACATTTCATTAAAGTTTCATAATTTTTGGACGATTTTTGAGTTCTGAAAAGTGTGGTGTCGGTCGAGTTTATAACTTGGCCGCCCAACATGTCTGAGCAAAATTAAAATATAATGAAGAGCTTGTTTGCAATTGTTCTAAGAACCTCAATTCATATATATGACAAACCTAACACACAAGGAGCTCTCATAACTCATCATTCCTATCAAAGAAATGAAATTCTAGAGAGAGAGGAGATCTAAGGTTTTGAGAAGAGAAAGTGGTGGAGATGTTGACCTAGGGTTTTTCTATCCAAGATATGATGAAATTTAGTAAGTTTAGCTTCTTCGCATAGCATTTCATGGTGAATCTTCTCTCACATGTTAAGATTCCATCCCTCCTCTAATTTTATTGAAAATCATATCAGATATCCTCCATTTCTCACTCTTTCTCTTCTAATCCCCATTTCTAGGGTTTCCGAGTTGAGACGAGAAAGAATTGGATTCATTTGCTAGAGTTTGATTGGGTTTCCAAAACTTCAGAAGTTGACCTACGTTTTAAAGGTTCTTGGCACCTAAGGTGAGTGTTTTTCTCCCTCCTAAGCTTTGTATTCATGTTTAAAGCCTAATTCTATCTGGCTAAAATAATCAGAAATCTTGATTGTATATGTATGTGATTAGATATTGATTTGGAAAAGATATTGGGGGATCCAATTCTACTAATTTTAATTATTTCTCATTTATTGGAACTTGATTTGTTCCTGATATATTTATTTTGGATCCATGTGTACTCTTATGAGTAGATTACTTTTCTATTTCATGTGAATTTTTCCTAAAAATCAGCCCAATGGATGATATGCTTGGAATTGAATTGACATGTCTAAATTCATATTTGAATTGTATTAGATTGTATTATACAAATGTATTGTTGAATGTTAATGGAATTGAATATAATATATGTATAAGGATTAGTATGAGGTGACCACATATCCTGATTAGGCTTTGTGTTGAGAAAGTGAATCAAATGGGTCAATTAATCAATGTGTACTTCAGTGGCGAAGGCAGGATTTCAAACTGGGCGAGGCCCATGTACAACGTGATTGCTAAGGTAGTTCTATTACTATAAGCTTGACACATACCTACTTACTTGGAGCCTCAATGTTAATAAAGACTGAAACATGAATTTTCGTTTAGGTCAGATCAAAAAGTTTAGTCCTTTGTGCCAAGGAAGACTTAATATCAATGAAGGTCAAAGTTCTTGCACTAAAAAATAAGATTAAGAATATATATCAAGTTGGCATCTTTGTAAATGGAGATTATAACCAAACGATACTTAGATATACAAGTTTGATGTCTCAGACTTGCTATATTAGGCATGTCCCATTAATTATTTTAAGTATAGATTGTTGATGACAAGGATTTTGAGGTACACAATTAGAACATAGATTTGGAGTTATTTCAAGATTTGACGTTTATTGTTTGAACATAAAATTAATTGAATGCAACGTTATTTGCAGGGTGTCTAATTTCTAGATCTATGTTTATTGATTCCTTCACCGCCATCGAGTCCATGGGAAGTACGCATGCCCAGATGGCTAATTTAGCATTAACTCATAGCGAGAGGGGCAATTCATGTCTCTCATTCTCACAGGCGTTGAACACTACAAGCCCAAAGAATCAGTCACATAATAAATTGAACTGTATTCTGAATATCCCATGTAATGGTGTGAGTTTTATTCATAGTGCCTAAACATATTTATGGTTCTAAGTCTGAAGTACCGAACAAGTATCGACCAAGTTATGTTCCATAAGTATTTCACAAATGAATGAAAAAGGTGTGTGCTTCAGTTCTGAAATTAAATATGGTTATCTTAGCCATTTCTTTTCTTTAAAAACACACACCTCCTATCGTGCCTCCACCACTTTCTTCTATCTCTCTGTCTTCTTCCATTTTCCTTTCTATACTAAGAAACCCTAACATAATGTCTTCTCATTTTAGATCTGCATCTGGCAATGATTCTTCTCCAGTCTTCATGTCCCCTTCTTCCTGGAGCATATCCACACCCGTTAGGAAATGATGTGGAAATCTTTTCTCCGTTTGAAGCGGCAGGAGAAACAAGAAATATGTTACAATAGTATTTATGACAAATTGACATATATGGAAACTTCAATGCAACTGTACATTTTCATCCCAAAAAGCGGGTGAGGCACAGGCCTCGGGTGGCCTTTACGTGGCTCCACCACTTACGTACTTATGATTGATTAATAGAATATGTGAAAATGGAAATTAGGGTTTCCATGTGTCTGAATAGCCCTAATGAACCTCTATGAATCATTATGAAATTACTTAGTGATATGGCTCTTATGATGTGTTGAACTAAGAATGACTTCTTGAAAACCCTAGATACTTAGTATTAAGACCAGTATGAGTGATGAAGCTAGAACTTATATATGATGTTGTAAATGTGATGAAATGTTGAATGTAAGTATTAATACTTCAATTAAAGATGATGAGTCTTACTAATATGATCTAAGTCTAATGCATCTATTTTAGACAATTTATGGAATAATGAGTAGCCCTCATATGAATGTGGATCCTTTTATATAAGTTGTACTTAATGGTGATTGCAAGTTAAAGATGAAACATGAAGATAGTATGTTGAAGTATTTTATCTTTTATTTTAATTACATGTGGCTTAACCCAAATTAAATGAAATATACTAAGAATTGGACTTGATAAATGTTAAGATTGGTCTGAATAATGTAATGAACATGAAATGAAAGAAGTTGAGACTACTAAATATAAAATGAAGGAAAAAGATGGGAATTAGTAGATGATTCTAAGAATGTAACACTTACCCTAAAATGATGAGTTTTATGATGCTAGTGAATGACAATCTCAAATGAGGGATTAAGGGACGCACATAACTGTAGTTGAATTCAACTAAAAGATGAAATTCAAGTATTTGAATTGATTTACATGAATGTGTTCTTGAATTTTGAATTGTACTCTGAGAATGGAATAATAGTACAAACTTCAATTGATAGTTGACATGTGTTGATTAGTAACCCCATCTGATGAATGTGAGATAAAAAAAGAAGAGAACTAAGTCTGTTATGCATGTATATGCATGACATTTATTTGCATCTATTCAGATTGGATGGAATAAGCATATGTTGTATGATAAATTTATTCTGAGTATGATGAGTGATACATGATATCTATATGCTTTTACTGTTACTAGTTCTATTTCCTTTGCCAATATTTGTTAAGAACTGTGATATACAATGAACTGATAAGATTTCTGTTGAAATTGAATTTAATATGCACTCCTTACATTTGAGACACCCTGATAAGGGTAAATGTTGCATAATGAGATTATGTCTAGGGCTGAAAGCTCACTGTTGATGATAAAACCCTGATGGGGTAAATGTTGGACAATAAGATTATGTCTCGGGCTGAAAGCCCAATATTGATTATTTCTTTGAGATGATGTAGAATGTAGAATTAATCATATGTGTTGCAATCTACAGATTTATTGTGCTTCTTGTTGTTCATTGTCCTTATAGATAAAATTAATCTATTTCATGTTATTCTAGTTACGTGAGAATACACATATATCATATATGATGTTTTGAATTCTTTTAACATGAGTAAAAGAGATTAATAACAAGTGAAATGATGGAACATCTAGTTAGGTGCCTTGAAATCTGTGAGTTTCCCCCGAGGACCACACTGGGGAAACAAAATAGATCTCCTTGTAGTAATCAATGAATTATGAGAAGGATTTCTAAAGTGTGGATCGAGACCTTAAAGGTTAGATGACCAAGATTTAGGAGTGAGTCATCTGGAGTGGCTCTGGCCCTAAATCCTTGCTGTGAAAGTTTATGTCCAAATGGAATAGACTCTCATGAAATGAAATATGTGAAATGTGAAACGAAAAATAAGTGAAATACTGTGATATGTGATATACCATTTTGCTAGTTCCTATCATGTGTACCCGAGATGAGGACGTGAGCCTCTTTAGGCAACCCTAAGGTGGACAGGGTCTGTTGTTGATATCTTAGGGTGGTCGACTAAACCCTAAGATAGTGACGGTGAGTCATTGACATGAGAATCATGTGTGGCGGCTTCTACTTGGTAAGGTACAAGCCAAGTAGTTTCAGGGCAAATGAATAAAAGATGATAAGTCGTGTAGAACATGATTTGAATGGTTTATACATTCCTTGTATTGCTACTTGGTGCTTTGTCATTTTTGGTTATGCTTCTTGTTGTGGAAAGTAGTCATGTAGCTATGGGCATTTTCTATTTCATATTATGATATGTCATGATGACAAGTTATAAATCATGGGATTTATATCCATTCTGAATATGAGTTGGATTGCTTGCTATTTGATAGTATTGTTTGGTAGATATGTATTATGTGTACTTTAGCTTCAGGACTGCAGGATGTGTTCCTGGTCCGACTGGTGGAGTGTCACAAAGATAATGTTATTGTTACATATTAATTCTAAATGCTCTTATTTCTTATGTAGGAGGGTTCTTAATTTGAACTAAGAAGTATCTACTGATTTGTTCATAGACATGCTCTAAATGATGTTTCAAATTTATAATTGGTTTAAGTGATTACCTTATCTGTTGGATTAGATTACCATTGTAAGTTATATATGACTTATAATAGAACAATATACTAGACTTTTAAATATTTAAATGTTTCTATTAAGTTTATTGTACTTAATCTGATGTTGATGCATGTACCTAGCTTGAGTGGGAGGTATCCACTCACTGGGCCTCGATTTGAGTCTCATGAAGTTGTTTCAAATGTTTTTAGGTATAATGCTATCCAGTGGAGAGCTTGTGAAAAAGAAGATATAAATAGCATAATCTTGATAGATTAGAATGTCCCTCTACTCTCTCTTTCCCGACATGGGTTGTAGACTATGTTTGTTCATCAATGTACATGTATCTGATGTAAATTGAACTGCATATGAAAACAAGATTTGATTCTAGTTTTAATAGATTTGAATAAGATTTGTGATATCTAAATGTGATGCCTTGATGTGACATTGATTTATAAATTTGTGAAGAAAGAAAAAGGAAAAATTTATCTGTGTTTTTCATATATATTGTTTAATCACCTTTGTTGAGAATTCATTGTTTTTTTCATAATTTGGATTTAGGTTTGGGATTATCTCTAATGGTTGGTATTTACGCTGATCAAAAGAGTGGATCCTGACAACATGGTATTAGAGCCTAGGTTAGATGAGTCTACAGGAACAATAGGATCTAGGACTATATGGTAATGTAGATGTTGAATATAACTTGAATGATGTGCATACTGACTAAACTCCATATCTAGATACTCTGGTCAAGTATTTGGGTATTGAGCTAAGATAGTATGGAACTACCGATTGTACTTCTTCTAGATGCCCTGACCAAGTACTCAGATGAACATAGTTTGCTAGTATAACAAGATGCATAAAAAAAGAATGGTGATAAAATGGTGAAAGAGAAAAGGATTTTATAATTCAATATGAAACCTATGGAAAACATGAAATTTCATATCAGAAAGATGAAAGCTTAATGGATTATGAAGACAATATCTAATGAGTTTGAATTTGAGTATGAAATCTGATATTGTGAGAAAAAGCTATGAACTAAGATGCACACTAGATGATCTTCTTTACAAATGAAATTGATGAATGTAGATGATAATATGTGAATGAGTCATAATATTAATCCATGAGAAACACAATCAAAATTTTAAAAAAGGATGTGAAAGATGATGTGAATTAGATCTTGATAAATGATGTATTACTCATATTTATGAATTAAGTGTTTGTAATACTCAAGGAGAGATGTGATGATGACAAAGAATGAAATATCCTCTTAATGCAAAAAAAAATCATATGAAAGAAAGAAAAAATGAAAGTCTTTATAATTTGATGCCCAGAGAGGTGAACGATTAGCTGATATGATATTCTTCTATATCTTTTCTTAGGTTTTGGGATTAAATCCTAAAAGGAGGGGAGAATTTGTAATGAGCCATTTTCAAATTAGTCATCTAATTAGGGTTTACTTGGATGATTGTATGCTTAACTTAGTTGATCTTTGTTTAAAGCTTTATTAATGATGGTAGTTAAGTTTTGATGTTTTAAATATAATGAGAAGGTTAAATCATACTTTAATCCACATAATTAGGGTTAACATTTGGAAACCCTAATCGGTCAAAATTAGGGTTTTGATGACATATGAATACATAATTTGATAAGTATAGTATCTCACTAAATGATTTTTAGTATTTTATTTGTAATGCTAATTTAATTAAAATTTTCAAATGATTTGGATATCTCAAATTTGAGCACTTTTGAAAATTATAAAAAAAAATTAAGAATTTCCTGACCTATTTGTCGGTCGAGTTTCAAACTTGACAGACCATATTTTCATATTGATATAGCAGTGCGGTAATTGAATTTTATATTTTTATTGGTATATCCAATTGATCTCAAATTTTAATTGCAGTTGTTAAAATTCATTGTAGATATATTATTAAATTAGAGTAATTTTTGGATGATATTTTATCTCTACAGAGAGGGGAGTCGGTCGAGTTTTGTGAAGGACAAGCTTGACTTACCATGCTACAGACTGTAATATAGCAGTGTAGTATTTGATTTTTAATTATTTATTGGTAACTCCAAATGTTCTAAAAATTTTACTGTTGCTTATAAACTCAATTTATGGTTTCTGCATTGAGAGGAGAAAGAATAGGATTCATTTTCTAGAGTTTGATTGGGTTTCCAAAACTTCAGAGGTTGACCTACATTTTTAAGGTGCTTGGCACCTAAGGTGAGTGTTTTTCTCCCTCCTAAGCTCTGTATTCATGTTGAAAGCCTAATTCTATCCAGCTAAAATAATCAAAAACCTTGCTTGTATATGTATGTGATTAGATATTGATTTGGAAAAGATATTAGGGGATCCCAATCTACTAATTTTGATTATTTCTCATTTATTGAAACTTGATTAGTTCATGAGATATTGATTGTGGATCCATGTGTAATCTTATGAGTAGATGACTATGCTATTTCATGTGAAATTTGCCTAAAAAATATCCCAATGTCGATATGCTTGGAGTTGAATTGACATGTATAAAATTATATTTGAATTGTATTAAATTGTATTATATAAGTGTATTGTTGAATGTTGATGGAATTGAATACAATATATGTATAAGGATCAGTATGAGGTGACCACATATCCTGATTAGGGTTTGTGTTGAGGAAGTGAATCAAATGAGTCAATTAATTAATGTGTGCTTATGATTGATGAATGGAATATGTGAAAATGGAAACTAGGGTTTCCATGTGTGTGAATAGCCCTAATGAACCTCTATGAATCATTATGAAATTACTTAGTGATATGGATCTTATGATGTGTTGAACTAAGAATGACTTCTTGAAAACCCTAGATATTTAGTATTGAGTATGAGTGATGAAGCTAGAACTTGTGTATGATGTTGTAAATGTGACGAAATGTTGAATGTAAGCAGTAATACTTCAATTAAAGATGTTGATTCTTACTAATATGATCTAAGCCTAATGCATTTGTTTTAGTACAATTTATGGAATAATGAGCAGCCCTCATATGAATGTGGGTCCTTTTATACAAGATGTACTTAATGGTGATTGCAAGTTAAAGATGAAACATGAAGATAGTATGATGAAGTATTTTATCTTTTATTTAAATTACAAGTGGCTTAACCCAAATTAAATGAAATATACTAAGAACTAGACTTGATAATGTTAAGTAGAAGAGAAGCATTGTACTTAAAGTGAATCAAGAAAGATTGGTCTGAATAATGTAATGAACATGAAATGAAAGAAGTTGATACTACTGAATATAAAATGAAGGAAAAATATGGGAATTAGTAGATGATTCTAAGAATGTAACTCTTACCCAAAAATGATGAGTTTGATGATGCTAGTGAATGACAATCTCAAATGAGGGATTAAGGGATGCACAGAACTATAGTTGAATTCAACTAAAAGATGAAATTCAAGTATTTGAATTGATTTACAAGAATGTGTTCTTGAATTGTGAATTATGAATTGTACTATGAGAATGGACTAATAGTACAAATTTAATTGATAGTCAACATGTGTTGATTAGTAAACCCATATGAAGAATGTGAAATAAAATAAGAAGAGAACTAAGTCTGTTATGCATGTATACGCATGACATTTATTTGCATCTATTCAGATTGGATGGAACAAGCATATGTTGTATGATAAATTTATTCTGAGTATGATGAATGAAACATGATATCTATATGCTTTTATTTTGCTAGTTCTAATATTGTTGCTAATATTTGTTAAGAACTGTGATATACAATGAATTGATAAGATTTATGTTCAAATTGAATTTAATATGCACTCATTACATTTGAGACACCCCTGATAAGGGTAAATGTTGCATAATGAGATTATGTCTAGGGCTGAAAGCTCACTGTTGATGATAAAACCCTAATGGGGTAAATATTGGACAATAAGATTATGTCTCAGGCTGAAAGCTCACTATTGATGATTTCTATGAGATGATGTAGAATGTAGAATTAATCATATGTGTTTCAATCTATAGATTTATTGTGATTCTTGCTTTGTTCATTATCCTTATTGATAAACTTCATCCATTTCATGTTATTCTAGTTACGCGAGAATACACAGATATGATATATGATGTTTTGAATTCTTTTAGATGAGTAAAAGAGATTAATAACAAGTGAAATGATGGAACACCTAGTAATTGATGAATTATGAGAAGAATTTTCAAAGTGCGGATCAAGACCTTAAAGGTTAGACAACCATCATTTAGGAGTGAATCATCTAGAGTGGCTCTGGTACTAAATCCTTGCTGTGAAAGTCTATGTCCAGATGAAATAGACTCTGATGAAATAAAATATGTGAAAAGTGAAATGAAAAATATGTGAAATAATGTGATATGTGATATATGATTTTGTTGGTTCCTATCTCGTGTACCCGAGATGACGACATGAACCTCTTTAGGAAACCCTAAGTTGGCCAGGGTCTGTTATTGATATCTTAGGGTGGCCGGATAAATGCTAAGATAGTGACAGTGAGTCATTGACATGAGAATCAGGTGTGGCGACTTCTACTTGGTGAGGTACAAGCCAAGTAGTTTAAGGGTAAATGAATAAAAGATGATAAGCCATGTAGAACATGATTTGAATGGTTTATACATTCCTTGTACTACTGCTTGATGATTTTTCATTATTGGTTATGCTTCTTGTTGTGGAAAGTAGTCATGTTGCTATGGGCATTTTCTATATCATATTATGATATGTCATGTTGACAAGTTATAAATGCTGGTATTTATATCCATTCTGAATATGAGTTGGATTGCTTCCTATTTGATAGTATTGTCTGGTAGATATATATTATGTGTACTTCTGCTTCAGGACTACAGGATGTGTTCCTGGTCCGGCTGGTGGAGTGTCACAAAGATAATTTTATTGTTACGTATTGATTCAAAATGCTTAGAACTTGACTTATTTCTCATCTGGTAGGGTTCTTAATTTGAACTAAGAAGTATCTACTGATTTGTTCATAGACATACTCTAAAAGTTGTTTCAAAGTTATAATTGGTTTAAATGATTTTACCCTATCAATTGGATTAGATTACCATTGTAAGTTATATATGACTTATGATAGAACTATCTGCTAGACTTTTCAATATCTACATGTTTCTGTTAAGTTTATTATACTTAATCTGATGTTGATGCATCTACCTAGCCTGAGTGGGAGGTATCCACTCACTAGGGCTCTATATGAGTCTCATGAGGTTGTTTCAAATGTTTTTAGGTATAATGTTATCCAGCGGAGAGGTTGTGATAAAGAAGATATAAATAGCATAATCTAGATAGATTAGAATGTCCATGTACTCTCTCTTTCCCTAGATGGGTTGTAGACTATGTTTGTTCATCAATGTACATGTATCTGATGTAAGCTGAACCGCATATGAGAACAAGATTTGATTCTAGTTTTGATGGATTTGAATAAGATTTGCGATATCTAAATGTGATATCCTTGATGTGACATTGATTTATAAATTTTTGAAGAAAGAAAAAGGAAAAAATTATCTATGTTTTTTAGATATTGTTTAATCGCCTTTTTCAAGAATTCATTATTTAATTTCATAATCTGGGTTTAGGTTTGGGATTATCTCTAATGGTTGGTATTTATGCTGATCAAAAGAGTGAGTCCTGACAGTAAACATATATGTTCCCCTATAATATGAATAAAAATCACCATTCATATTTTATTTTATATATTTTTCACTTCATATTTATGTGTGTATTTTCACAAATTTATATAGTCATTTATATAATGGTGGCAGATGATTGTTGTCATGGGAGGAATCATGTAGTGTAACTTGTTTAATTATTATGGCTTGTTTCATTTCATTATCATATAGAGAGGTATAAAAATTAAAAAAAATGGGAGATAGTTAATGAAGTGATAATTTAGTATAGTACTATAAGTGAACAATTATTGATTGATGAGTGATGAAATTATTAGTAGATGTTCAGTTAAGTTAACAAAAATAAATAAAGGTGAAAAGGCATGATACAAAGAAAGAGAGTGTTAAGAAGAGATAATTATATCTATTATCACTCATTTTTATCGTACATCCATTATCAATAAGAATCCTTCTCCATTATTTATTCCAAGATTTTACCACCCTCCAATACCTACAGTTTTGAATGCCCTATTAGTGTCTTGGAAAATGTATCATTACATTTAGTTTGAAATACTATCTTATTTTTCTCTCATTAAAAATAAATATATAGATGCAAATAATGTATCCTACATACTTGAATGAAGAGTAGAGTTTAATAGGGGAGAGAACTTTAGGAGTTGCTTTAAATGTGATAATGTTGCTTGGAAAAAAGAAAAAATGTATATTAGTGGGGCTTATAATTATTTTTTAAAAGAGGATGTGTTTGAACTTTGAATGAGAAAGTATATGTATAGTAGGAAAAGATTATATTTGTATTTACTAGTTTTATAATACAAAAATTAGAACATTCTTTCACATGAACCAAAAGTTTGGCGTTTTGTATTTATGTAATATGAATAGGACATTATTGTTTCATATTTTTATGTTGCTATATATTTATTATGTACCACTTCTTCATAAATTTTATGTTTAATGCTACTAAAAGTAATAAACAATTGTTCCTAATGTGGTGTGGTGTGGTGGAGTTAATCATACTTTTCCAGCAATGTGGATATGATTTTTTATATTAAACACCTCATTAGATGTGGTACGGATTTGGTGTTCGAAATTTAATCTTAGTGTGGTTATGGTTGACTAAAACCACATTATATCCACACTACAACCATTGCTAGTTTAGTCATGTCTCATCGGTCTAGGACTGGATGTGACTGAAGACTAAACTTCTGAAATTTATGACTCGTGGACCATGTTGAACTTGTAAGGGTTGAGGACCAGATCAAACTAGACCAGACAATAACAGACCAAAGTGGTCTGGTTCGATCTATTAGTTTGACAAGTATTCTCACCCTTACCAACTACAAATTAATCTAGTACACATTTGAACATGTGAATATGACAAGCTTCATCCCAAAAGGTTGAGTTTGAGTTAGAATATTGTCGATATGGGAGGACAACTAGGGTTAAAAGATAGATGTCCAAAGAGAAACTAGGTCAATTATGGGTTAGATGGTTCAATTATAAGTCAAATGTTTATCTACCATGAAATTAATATGGCTCAGACTGACAAATCTACACATAAAATGATTCATATTGTGTATATATTAAGTAAAAGTATAAAAAATTCACATAGATAATAAGAATAATAGGGAAAATATTGAAATTTTATATTATAAGTAATCAACATTATATATGTTTTATTATTAAACAAGTTATATATAGACCTATGAAAATGGTTAATTGATATTTATCCATGGGAGCCCACGGGTCGACACATCAACTTTGAACTTGGGTGAAGAATTTGGTCGCCCATTTGACTATGGATCAAGCTCGAACCACTCAGTTTATTAGAAAAATTCACAGGTTCACCCGTGGTTTTCCACAAGTGACCCATCTAAATAGGTTTCTATAACCTTCTAAATATTATTAACAGTTCATACTATATAGATTAGCTGGTTATGATTGTTTAAAGCTTGTATTAGTATAACACAATGCACAAGGACCTCTCTGAGTGTCAGTTTTGATGTTCGTTACTTCAACTAGAAAAAATAAAGAATATTCTATTATAGGTGACATAAAATTCAAATGCTCAAGTATTTCTTATGGTGAATTAAACTTAGTTTACAACAAGTGACATTTCCTATTATATTTCATATCAAATATCAACAAATCAATTTCTATTTGGTTGTATTTATTTATAACAATAACAAGAAGCCAATATTGGAAGAATTTTTTTATTTTTCTTTGTTTTATTATATGAGAATCCATGGGTCTCACATAGATTTTGGTACCACTTTTTTTTACCTTGCAATGTTTCTTGTCGTCAAAAATTATTTTCAATTATACTACTATATGTACAAAACCTTTCTCTGATTTTGTCGATTATTTCTTAAACTAAGTCACAATGAAGATATCTATGAAGTTTTAGTAAAAAACCCCTAGATTTAGTTGTAGTGGATACCATAAACCCTAGTTTTGTCTATCTGGTTACTAGGAATATGTGGAATAATTTAACAGTGTAGTGGACCTACCCTTTTTACCCTCTGACTTTTTGGTTGATAATGTAAACCTTAGGGTTGTTAAGTTAGAGATACAAGGACCTAAAGCACAACCCTAGGCTGATATGACATGTTAGTTAAATTCTTGACAAATGAACAACATAAAAAGTATCCACAACTAAAAGATTCATATGAAACCCTAATAGCTTTAAGAGTTGTTTAGTTTAACTTATTAGCTTAAATATTTTAAGGGGTGGAGAGTGGTTGGTAGATGATATATGAATGATACGATTTCTATGACAAAATCCTTTTAAGGGGTTGAATGTTGTAACATTCCAAAATCTAGCCTCTTGACCCTAATCTTATGCCTTAGAGGATAGAAGGTTTGATTCTTTAGACTTGGCCAAACAAGGATAACATTAGAGACCTAACTAAGACATGATTAGGCTTGCAAACAAATATGACATAATACCCTCATATTAATCATAAGACCAGTTTAGAATACATAAAATATGTCACATGTGATATATTGGCTAAGGTGTGATGTTAAGATAATGTGAATTTAATCTAAGATTATCAATTAAAAAGGGGATATAATGAAATTAATGGCTTAAACCATAATGGCGATATAATTCATCTAAGATAAAAATCATGTTCCTTGGGTCCTAATTAGCTTGGGTGCCATGTTTCACCTTATTTGTACAATAATAATTATCCTAATTACTTTTAGAAAAGGAAATATGAGTTTTTCTCCAAAATATCAAATAAATCATTAAATGACTTCAAAAGTGGAAACAACTAAATCTCAAATTCATGATCTACATGTTAAATTTATCCTATTTATGAATTTTGATCTAAGTTGGACAACCTTAAATGTGTAAGTGTAGTTTAGGAGAGAGAAAGTGTGTAAAATCCCAAATATTAAATAATATGATAAATAATATCAATAGGTGTAATTAATAGCAAAATCTTGTTCCATATGTTTTAGTTTACTTGAGGGAAAAGTTTCACATTTATCGAGTGAATCTAGATGTCTTTAATGCATAGAAAAGAGAAAATATGGTTTGCTTTAAAAGAATTAAATAAAATAAAAAAGTCTCCAAAAGGGAAAATTAATGAAAAATCAGATTTTAATGCCTTAATTAGCCTAGGTGCAATATTTCATATTAATTGGATAATGTTTGGACCCTCAATTGATAAGAGTGACAAAAGGAAATAATGCAAACAATTCACTTTATTTGATATTGATTGGGATAAGGTTTCCTTGTCACACGAGTTATTTTCTGACTTCCCAATTTCATGACACTTCACGGCCTTTCAATTTCGATCGGAAGACACACGGGTCGTCTCCTACCTTGAGTAGGATATGAGCGTGTGTGAACAGTATCACGACACCAATCAGATTGATGTTTCTCCCTATGTGGTCCAAGATTTTGCAAAAAATTACTCTCATCATCATATGGAGAGGATTCCAAATATTCATATACCTAATTCTTCTCTTTTCCTCCACTAACATGGAAATGCCCAAAAGTGGCATCGACGCTCTAATTTCATAGACACATGCAAACCTATAAAAACCCCTACTTATCCACCCTGGAACCATCACTAGGTCCCCTACAACACCCCTCCATCATTAATTGGGTCCCTACCAGTGTGTTGCCATTGCGATCACCATTTACACCACCAACCATCTCACCTTCCTATGAGCATTCCTATCCACCACAAGCTAACCAAATTGGTGGTAAGTTTTCCCCAACCCCCCTCTTTATGTTCCATAGGTTTTTAGCTCGTGCATTTTAGCGCATCCGTGATTTTAGTTTTTCTCATGACATCTCTATTACTGGAGAGGGTGATGGTGTCCCCAAGGCTTTTCTCACCCACATCGTTTGGCTCTTTATTCTCTGAGTTCTTGGTGATCTTCCATTTTGTTTTCCTTGGATTCGGTTTCCCTTGCCTTCTTCTTGGACCTAGATGCTCCTCCACCTGTCTAGTAATGGTAGAATTCTGAACTCACAACCATCGGTGTCTCTTAGCATAGGAAGAGGGTCTACAAGTCTGATGGAATACCACAAACTTGATCATGCATTTCCCTCTCACTTTGGTGTTGTTTTCATGCTTCCAGCACTATGGGAACCAAGTGAGCAGGGAATGGTTGTCGTCACTATGGTTCTGAGTCACTGGTGCTCGAAGGGGGATGACTCCCTCTGGTCATTCTCTCATTTTGCGCTCTTGTTCCATTCCCGTTTTTGTTTTTCAACAGGGGAAAAATCATCCTTTTACCTCTATTTTGGAGTTTCTATTCCACTTCAGCAAACTTACTTTGTTGTCTCTAGGGTCAGTTGAGTTGTCCACTTCTGAGTGGGTCAACTTGTCAAGTTTGACCGCTTACTGGATTATGTTTGATGACATGTATTTTTGGTATTATTTGATTAGTTGAATTTTTGGAAATTCATAACTAATAATTTATAAGTTAGAAAAATAAAGTAAAATATGTTTTTAATCACAAAAATAACCTACAATATGACATGGTTTTGATAACCTAATTCACAGATTATAAAAAGGAAATTTTTAGGGTTTATGGAATTAATGTAAACCTAACCCTAATCCTACTTACATGCATAATAGATGCTTTGGAGACCTAGGCTTGGATCTAAGACTGAGTTTGGACTTTTTAGACTCTAAAGTGAGGTATGTTTGCATCCCTAATTGTTCTATATTGAGAAATCATCCAAAATTGTCACTCTTTTGATATCCCACAAAATATCTCTCTTTTGAGAATTTATTCCTAGTGAAATATTCTACTTGATTATGATATTAAGATCATCACATTTTGTTGGAATTTCTTTTGACTTCAGCTTATGATTTTATTCTTGAAGAAACCCTAATTTTGCGCACTTATGTGGTTGATGCTTATTTTGTCCATTTTTGAGATAAAAACTTTATTTATTCTAAAAAAAAGACTACACTTTATACTACCTCTACATTAATCATGTTATGTGATTCAATAGCCCTAGAGTGGTGTAAGTACTTTGGTTTTTGAGTTGTTTTCCCTTAATATATTTTTGGGATGGAGGTTGTGTGCCCCATACCTAGGTTTTGTGCCTAATTTTATATATATTCTGGAGGTGGTGGTGTATCATACTCTATCGGGTTTCAAGGTTATGAGCCTTGGTCACCATTGTGATTTATATTTTTCTAGTGCTATGCTTATCTCACATGCATACAGGTTGATATTATTGGTATGGGTTTTGTGCCCAGAGATGTATATGTGCTTGTGTGGCACAACTCTTATGTTTTATTAATGCCAAGTATCTCTTTTATCATATGATTGTAGCTCATTTCTCTTGATACCCACTTGTGTAGTTCTTTCCTTTTCTATGGGAAGCCTTGTTTATTTGATATCCTTTATTTGATAATGTTACTCAATACCCAATTTAGTATGCACATACCAATCTTATGTTGATGTCATCTATTTTTCTCCTCTTGATGGGGTATGCTTCCAACCCCTTGTGTAGACCTAGCTTAAGGAGTTGATGTTTGGAGACAAACTTGACATGGTTTAGATTTCCCTATACTAGATCCTTATGATGTAATATCCATGTAAACTCAATATGGGAGATGATGATGTACTTTTGTAAAACTGATTATAATCATGTTTTATATTTTGCTGCTATACTTTGGTCTTTTGTATACCATCATTTGAGATTTGAAAATTTTACACCTATTCCAACATACCTTTTGTGTGTGTTTGGAATGGATGTTTCATTCCTCAAATTTTAGTAGGGAGTGGATCCCTTATCGGATCCCACTCTTTACAGAACGGTATCAGAGCCCATTGTAGTTGGGATCTGACTTTCAATTTTGTCTCCCTAATTAGAACCCTTGCTTTAGATAGTTACCCTCTAGGTAAGATGTTCACCCTAGAATTGATCTATATTTTTCATGAGATGATGAAAGGTTTATATGAGTTTCACATTAGAGCCATGTTTAGAAAACCCTAATGTGATAAGGTTTTAGGTGATCTTACCCTACCATATTGGTTAATGGTGACATATATCTTTGTATGTTATCAGATATTGGCTTGAGGATAGAGTCTTGTTATGAGGATGAGGTACTGTTAGGATAAGGAGATCTTATATGGAAAAATTGTGACTTGGGTCTCACATTGATTTTGGTACCATTATTGTTTTACCTCGCAATGTTTCTTGTCATTAAAAATTATTTTCAATTATACGACTATACATCCAAAAAATTTCTCTGATTTTGTTGATGATTTCTTAAAATAAGTCACAATGAAGAGATATGTGAAGTTTTAGTGGAGAAACCCTAGATTTAGTTGTAGAGGATACCATAAACCCTAGTTTTGGCTATGTTGTGACTAGGAATATGTGGAATTATATAAAGGTGTGGTGGAGTGATGCGATGATTTTGAGTCGCATTTATAGACCTGTTTTATATGTGGTTTATGCTTTAATTAGTCATTTCTATGGTTAATATCGCATAATTTATCCATTTTGGTCTTTGCCATCATTTTATGTCAAATCCCCTTAGTTTTATCATTTTGAGCATTAATTATCACATTATTATTATTTGTGTGGATTTATTTGATCTTGTCTTTGAATTTCAGGAAAAACAAGTATTTACTTCCGTCGATACCATCGACGGAAGTCGATACCATCGACAAGACCGCAGGTTGCCAGCCGAAAGGAGCAGCAAAGAGTCGATACCATCGACGCTGATGTCGATAGTATCGAGATACCTTCAGGTTGCTGGCGAAGAAGCAGTCGATAGTATCGACACCAAGTCGATACCATCGACACATGGAGGCTACAGCGTCGCAAAACGACAAAACCGACGCCTAAAGGGAGTCGATACCATCGACCCGAGTCGATGGTATCGAGATGATGAAAGGCGCGACAAAGGAAGGATTTGCAGCCAGCCGCTACTGTAGCGGGTCAATACCATCGACTCGCGTCGATGGTATCGACGCCGTCAGATATGCGTTGGATTTAGAATGATTTCAATCGGACGGCTGGAGTTAATTAACGACCTAATTAGGAACTTATACCTGATGACGGCCGCCCAGATGAGAAGAGGATCTCAATTACTATTGCACAAGTGTCGAGGAGCGAGAGAGAGGAGAACGGAGGCCAGAAGTTCATACTTGTCAATCCGGACACTGCTGAAGACAGATTTCACCACCGAGAGGCGGGAAAGCTCGTGTTCTACGCAAAGGATCAATCGGTTCTTCTCCGTTCAGGGGTTTTCCCATTCAATTCACGTTTTTCATATGATTTCCCCTATTTCTACCATGTACTTGTGTGAGATGAACATGCGGGGCTAATCCCCTCCATCTTTAGGACCGGGAGTAGCCCGGGAATGCATTGTATGACAGTTTTATATTAATAATTCATATTTTCTCTCTTAAATCTGTGGTATAGTTTCGTTTTCTCCATATATTGTTATGCTTGATCACCATATTAATAACCTAATGCCCTTACTCACTTCGACAGAAGGATTAACGGTTGAAAAGAGACGAAACATACATTAATCGATAAATCCCTTGACAAAGGAGGTGTAAAATTAATGGTGGAAACTGAGAGATCGTTCGTAATGCACTTAGTTTAGGGGATAGATTACTACGATGGTGGAATCGACCTAAACCTAAGTAGTGAATTACACCACGACAGTGGGTAATTCTGTTTTCAGGCCACTACCCGGATAGAGAGAGAAGATTGAGGAATTATATGAAATCTAATACAATGATAACCCGCGGTGAAACCGCAATCCTAAAGATACCTTTTTGAATTGATTAAATTAACCTTTAATCGATTGTTTGCTTTTTTATTTATATTTTCTTTTAATTTTATTCAACAACCCCAATTTTTTATTCGGTTTAGCTGATCGCAAATAGTTAGTAGGAGTCTCCAACAGTTTCGAGTATCCCTGTGTTCGACTCGGGCCTCACAAGGCCTGTACTACTCGACGCGTATACTTGCATTTTTAGCGCGTAGTAAAATACACGTCAAGTTTTTGGCGCCGTTGCCGGGGATACAACGGAATTATTGGCACTTCGAATGCTACGAGCGGCCACTCTAGGCCATAAAATTCTTTTTAATTTTCATTCAAATTCAAATATTTTTACATTGCACTATAATTGTTATACTCGTCTAAGCATAGTACTGAACTCGAATTTTCTTATTTCAGGTACTGTGTATGGTGCATACACGTAGTACAGACTACGACAATCGCACACCCGAGGTTCCGTTTCTGGGACCTAAGGATGAGGAGCATTCTGAGCATGAGTACTAAGAAGAGATAGATTCTAAATCTGAACCAGAAGACATGGCCGAGCCACAGACCATATGGGAGAAGATCAAAGATTCTTCCTCATCAGCTTCAAAGGGGCCTATAAAAAAGCAGGCGATCAACATACCGACATATAAGATCGATCCAGCGTTGATTAATTTGGTAAAATCAAATGTGTTTCATGGGCTGAAGAATGAGGATCCTGTTGCACACATCAGCCAGTTCGTTGAAAACTGTGACATGGTAAAGATAGACAGGTTTCCACAAGATGCTTTGTACCTCAAGCTGTTCCCAAGTTCCTTGGCAGGAGCAGCAAGAGAGTGGCTACATAATCTAGACGATGAGTTCGTTGAGTCTTGGGACCATATGGTGGAATTCTTCTTTGAGAGGTTCTTCCCTCCTGAGAAGACTAACGACATGATCCGGAAGATTCACAATTTCACCCAACATGCGGGTGAAACATATTCTGAGACATGGGAGCGATTTCAAGTTATGTTGAGGAGATGTCCGCATCACGGGCTGGACAAAGAGACACAGGTGAAAATCTTCTATTTTGCTCTCTCCGAGCATGATAGGAGTAATCTGGATTCAGCCGGATCGGGATTTTTTCTGAATAACACTGACATTAGATGCTGGGAAATACTCAAGAACATGGCGAGAAAGCAGTCCTAGGGAGAAAGAGAGAGAGGCCCAGTTGAGCAAGCACGAGTCGCCAGTGAATCAAAGGCAATGAGAGAGCTGAATGAGAAGATGGATCTTCTCGCAAAGAAGTTACTGCAAAAAGAAGAAAATGAGTCCGAGGATGAGGCTCAAGTCAAGTACATGAGACAACAACAAGGGTATAGGAACAATGACTACTCATGGAGAAAGGACAAAAAGTTCTCATGGAAGGATCCGAACAATTTTTGTAGGATCCGAAAGCCAAGCCCGCGCCAGCTGCAGAGGACAAGAGCACGGAGTTGCTCAATCAGGTCATCAAGCAAAATCAAGAGTTAATGAACACATTCGGGCAGCAAATCAAGCAACAAGGAGAATACATGAATCAATTTGGGCAGACATTGCAGAGCCATGGGGCTCAAATGAGGACCATAGAGACATCAATGGCGCAGATGGCAGCTGAAATTGCTAGTTTGAAGAAACCAGCACATCCGGGTTTTCCGGGGAACACCAATGTTCCCGGGGGAAACCAGCAAGCCAAGGCTATTTTACTAAGAAGCGGCAAGAAGGTGTTGAATCCAAGAACGGATGAAAGAAGAACACCGCAAGATAAAGTTGAAGGTGAAACCACTACGGAGCAGCCCACACCAGTCACAGGGCGAGTTGAAGACATAGACGTGGATGGTATTGAAGAACAGGTTGCTGAGGAGGAACCACAGAAAATGACGCCATATGTGCCACCTCATCAAAGGGCACAAACTATTCCGGTCCCTTACCCGAATAGTGCAAAGGCAAGGAAGGTAGACACACAGTTCAAGAAATTCTTGGACAGCTTTAGGAAGCTTTCGGTCAATATTCCATTATTGGAAGCTATTGAGCAAATCCCTTCATATGGGAAGTTTCTAAAAGATGTTATTACCAAGAAGAGGAAAATACCAGATACTGAGGTCGTTGTGCTAAAGGAGCAAGTGAGTGCCTTCATTATGGGTACTTTGCCGCCAAAGAGACATGATCCAGGGTGTTTCAACATTTCTTGTTATATCGGGAAGTGTAAATTTGGAGAAGCACTGTGTGATTCAAGGGCGAGCATCAACTTAATGCCCCTTTCGACATTTAAAAAGTTGGGATTAAAGGAGTCACGGCCGAGAAATATGACTATCCAATTGGCCGATAACTCTGTGGTGAAGCCTTATGGAATCTGTGAAGATGTCTTAGTAAAGGTGGATCGATTTGTCTTTTCGGCTGATTTTGTGGTTATGGAAATGCAGGATGAGCATGGCAATGAGCTGTTACTTGGACGCCCATTCCAAGCTACAGCTGACATGATCTTAGAGATGGGGAGAAGTCGCTTGACCTTAGGCATAGCAGATGACAGCTTTGAGATGGTCATGCCCTCTAGCACTGTGTCTTCTAAAGCAAAAGAACAATGTAACATGGTGAGACATATGGATCACAACATCTCACTTTGCCTTGGAAAACCATTTCTGGACATGGCTCATGTGATGAGCAAGATGGATAATGGAACCTTAGCTGTGGATATTATGGAGCAAACTAAGGTTGTTTCTTTGTGTAAAGCTGTTGGATTTCCGAATGATGAGAATGAGGACATTTCGCCCTCTTGGGAGGATGATGCGATTGCTATTTCTATTGTTGATGCATATCCGGAATTGCTACTGGAGGCTTGTTTGTTGAATGTTACCTATGATTGGATGCGGAGGAAATCACTCAAGGAGTGCGCTAAAATGCTTCAGATGCTTCCATGCTTCTATGCTAGGCACTATGAAGATTTAGGTGCACTTCCCCCACCGCTGTATTCATCTCTTATCAGCCCGCCAGAGTTAGAATTGAAGTTGCTGCCCCCGCATCTCAAGTATGTCTTTCTAGCTGAGAAAGACAAGTTACCGGTGATCGTATCTGCTTATTTGAGTGCGGACGAGGAGGACCAATTGCTGATAGTGCTGAAGAACCACCGTGGAGCTTTTGGGTGGTCTGTTGCAGACATCAAGGGGATCTCCCCTACTCTTTGCCAGCACAAGATTCGGCTCGAAGAGGGAGCCAAGCCTGTTATTCAGCCTCAAAGACGTTTAAATCCGAGCATGATGGAGGTTGTGAAGAAGGAGGTCATCAAACTTCTTGCTGCAGAGATTATCTATGCCATATCAGACTCGACGTGGGTGAGTCCCACACAGGTAGTCCCTAAGAAGGGGGGAATTATTGTCACTAAAAATTTGTTGAATGAACCTGTCACCACCCGATTGGTAACCGGGTGGAGAGTTTGTATTGACTACCGTCGTCTGAATGCTGCCACACTTAAAGATCATTTTCCTTTACCATTTATTGATCAAATTTTAGAACGTCTTGCCGGTCGGTCGCATTTTTGTTTTCAGGATGGGTATTCGGGGTACAACCAGATCTCGATTGATACTTTGGATCAAGAGAAGTCTACATTCACATGTCCCTATGGGAATTTTGCTTACCGTCGAATGTCGTTTGGTTTATGTAATGCACCGGCGACGTTTCAACGTTGTATGCTCGCCATATTTTCTGACATGGTAGAGCGTTGTCTTGAGGTTTTTATGGATGACTTCTCAGTTTATGGTGCATCTTTTGATGAATGTCTCTATAACTTAGACAAAGTTTTGCAGCGTTGTGAGGACACACACTTGGTCCTTAAGTGGGAGAAATGTCACATGATGGTGACAGAGGGAATAGTGCTAGGACACAAGGTGTCTAGCAAAGGTCTTGAGGTAGACCCGGTAAAAATTAAGGTGATTTCCAAGCTGCCCCCACCAAATTCTGTAAAAGGGGTGAGAAGCTTTCTGGGACACGCCGGGTTCTATCGGCGATTCATTAAGGATTTTTCTAAAATTGCAAAACCTTTATCCGAACTCTTAGAGAAAGATGCGGTTTTCGATTTCAACGATAAGTGTCTTCATGCATTCAATGTTTTGAAAGAAAAGTTGATTTCTGCCCCGGTTGTTCAAACGCCAGATTGGACAAAACCTTTCGAATTGATGTGTGACGCTTCGGATTTTGTAGTAGGAGCCGTTTTGGGGCAACAGGTAGATAATAAGCCCGCTGTGATTTTCTATGCTTCCAAAACTCTGAATGATGCTCAATTGAATTATACAACTACTGAAAAAGAATTACTTGCCGTCGTGTTTGCTTTTGAAAAATTTCAGAAGTATTTAGTTGGATCTAAAGTAGTTGTATGGACCGACCATGCTGTGATAAAATACTTGATGGAGAAAAAAGACACAAAGCCTAGACTCATTAGGTGGATTTTTCTCTTACAAGAATTTGACATTGAAATCAAGGATAAGTCTGGAATTGAGAATGTAGTGGCTGATCATTTGTCTAGGTTAGAAAGGGTGAATGAAAAAGATTTGCACATACCCATAACCGAGACGTTTCCCGATGAAAAACTTTTGAAAATAAATTCTAAAGAGCCGTGGTTCGCTGAAATTGTTAATTATTTGACTTGCGGGGTCATCCCGGAAGATTGGTCATATCAGGAGAAAAAGAGATTCTTTCATTCTTTAAGATACTATTTTTGGGATGATCCAATTCTTTTGAAGCAATGCAGGGACGGTATCTTACGCAGGTGTGTGCCTGAAGTGGAGTACGAGAGTGTTCTCCACCATTTCCATGCATCACCTACGGGAGGACACCATGCCAGTTCGTGAACAGCAGCTAAGGTGTTGGAAAGCGGCCTTTATTGGCCAACTTTGTTTCGGGATGCCTACGATTTTGTGAGGCAATGTGATCCTTGTCAACGAGCATGTAATATATCGAAGCGACAGGAGATTCCCCTGAATGTATTTCAGGAAGTTAAGGTATTTGATTTGTGGGGCATAGACTTCATGGGACCCTTTGTGTCCTCGAACTCCAATTTGTATATCTTGCTAGTCGTTGACTATGTGTCGAAGTGGGTGGAAACAATCCCCACAAGGACTAATGATTCTACTGTAGTGTGCAGGTTCATGAAGGAAAATATTTTCTGCAGGTTTGGGATACCCCGAATGATAATAAGCGATGGGGGTACACACTTCCAGAATCAGAAGTTCTCGACATTACTGAAGAAATATGGGGTCAAGCACAACATTGGCACCCCATATCATCCGCAGACTCAAGGCCAAGTGGAGGTCTCAAACTGTGAAATCAAGAAGATTCTAGAGAGAACAGTGGCATCCACAAGGAAGAATTGGAGTGCCCTATTACCGGACGCACTGTGGGCATATAGAACGGCTTACAAAACACCTATAGGCACTACGCCTTTTAGGTTGGCGTATGGTCGGGCTTGTCACCTTCCGGTGGAGTTGGAGCACAAGGCCCATTGGGCGCTTAGAAGGCTAAATTTGAGTTATGATGAAGCTGGGAGAAAGAGAATGTTTGAGTTGAATGAGCTGGATGAGTTACGGATGACGGCATATGAGAATGCCCGAATATACAAGGAGCGCACAAAATGGATCCACGATCGTCACATCGAGTTGTGCACGTTCAAGAAGGGAGATAGTGTTTTGCTGTTCAACTCCCGACTCAAGTTGCATCCCGGGAAGCTAAAGTCCCGGTGGAGTGGACCGTTCGTGGTGGAAGAGGTCAAACCACACGGCGCGATTCTAGTGCGTGATGGTGATGCCACGTTCTTGGTGAATGGACAGAGGTTAAAGCTGTATTTTGGTGAGAATTACAAGAGAAAAGTGAATGAGGTTAAACTCGTTACACTTTCGGATGAATGAGATGCCCGGAAGCCGTCTAGCCTAAGACGTTAAATAAGGGCGCTTGTTGGGAGGCAACCCAACCATCGGTACATTAGGATAGTTTAATTATAATCATAGGTTGCTTTATTTTCGTTCAATTTTTAGTGTAAAGAAGATACCTTGATCCGTTTGTTCATTGTGCAGGCTGAGGCAGAGTCGATACCATCGACACACTGGTCGATGGTATCGACATAGGTTCAGGTTGACAACTGCAGAGTTCGTTCTGAGTCGATACTATCAACGGTCGCGTCGATGGTATCGACACACCTACAGGCAGGTCACCCAACAACAGTCGATGGTATCGACACAGGCGTCGATACCATCGAGATCTCTGGAGAAGTTCAGATCGATTTGTCTCAGTCAACTCGATACCATCGGCGGCCTCGTCGATGGTATCGACATCGTTACAAATTGAAGTGCACGTGGCGGTGTCGCAATGAAGCCAAGTCGATACTATCGACACCTGTCGATGGTATCGACCATCCATGTCACCAATCCGCGCAAAGAAATCGACGGCGATCGCGGCGTCCACGTCATCGATCCGGGTGTAGTGTCGATACCATCGACCCGCGTCGATGGTATCGACTCAAGAGCGATCCGGGTTACAAGATCAAGCAATCATCAGTCGTCGATACTCGTGAGGGGGGCGGATAGCATCGAGACGTGTCGATACCATCGACCCGCGTCGATGGTATCGACGGGTTAACAGTGGCGCCGGCCAAATCTATATAAGGAGAGTCATTACGTCATTTGACGTCACACCTTTAGAGTGATCTTCCTCCTTTGCGCCGAGCACTTCCCCGAGCCATCTAAGATCGAAGAGCAGCAACACCGAGAGAAGATCTTCACCGAGCGGAGAGTCAATTCTCCATCTTCCCCGAGCTCTTCTTCTAATCCCGTTTCTCTCGCAACAATGGTGCACGTCGCCGGAGCATCATCCTCCCGCACGAATCCTATGGATATCATGGAGTTCGTGCCACCCCCTACGGCGTCAGTATCACGTCCGCGCCTGGTTCACCTATCCACAGAGGTGAAGAAGATCTATGAAGAGATCTTGAAGCGGAAGATAGAGCCTACTCGGTATGTGGACCGGGATATGATCCGCGATCTTGGATTCGAGGCCAACTTGGCCTATGCGCTGAAGGGTCAAGCACGCCACACCAGCAGAAGGCCAGACGAGCTGGAATACCATGCGGATGGTCAACCATTCTTCAGCGAGTGGCCCACCTACAAAGAGTTGGTGGCGGAATTCATGGCGTCCCTTGATGTCTGCGTCGTTCCCAACGACGTAGTTGCTACTGATCGTGAGTGGATCAAGGGCCGGGTGTCGTTCCGGCTATTCAACATCGACTACAACATCACTCTTAGGCAGTTCAACATCATCTTCAACTGGAACCACTCCCAACACGATCACCGCCGACCGGACGCCCGCACCGATTATGACAAAATTTTCGCCGAGCTAGTGACAGTGTCGGCGGGCAAGACAGTGAGCTACCACAATGTTGCGGTAGCGGATTTCGAGCACCCATTTGTCTGGGTCCTACACCGGATGTTGAGTTTCACATTTTTTGCTCGTAGCGATCTGGCGCTGAGCAAATTTCAGGAGACCGATCTCTTCTTTCTCTACATGCTCCTGAAGCGACAACAATGCAACTGGGGTGCGTTTTTCCTGCAGCGAGTTCTGGCGGTAAAGAGGAGTACGAGGAAGGCTCCGATTCATTTTGGCAGGCTCATCACCAAGTTGGCACACTACCTCGGGCTCAACTTCTCCACCATGACGTCACTTTCCACGAGGAGTAAGGTGAACGTGCAACATATGCACCGTTCAAACCTTATTCTTCTACGGGATGGTTTGGCGTACGCGCACTGCCACGTCAACCACGCTTACCAGGAGTGTGCTCTACCGAATCCCGTCTTCCACATCAAGGGCGCACAGTATTTCAGATGGCCGATCATAGCCATCGACTCCGATGATGAAGAAGGCGGCGACGACGGACAGGACGACGAGGCTGAGGAGGAAGAAGAGGCCTTTACACCTCTTCGAGCACGAGTAGCACCTCGGAAGCATCCTCGGATGCATCCGGGTGCGTCTTCATCATCACAGCCTCTGCCGCCATCACCATAGCCCTCACAGTCGAGCGAGGATGCCTACTCCATGCAAGGCATGTACACGATGCTGCAGGACATCCATCAGACACAGCAGCAGCATCTAGCGATGTATACCGGTATTCAGGACACTACGAACCAGATACTTGACAACCAAAGGGCGATGTTCGAGAATGAACGTCTCCTCCTCGAAAACCAAAAGCAGATACACAATCGGTTGCAACGGATGGAGATGCAGCAGGAGCCCTTCTACGACCACTACTGGAATCAGAGTTACTTTGGAGGCTATCCACAGCCTCCGCCGAGGACCCATTATGATCCGAGCTTCCAGGGGGAGTATCCGTCTTGGGATCCTACGGCTCCACAGTACCCACCTCCACCTCCACAAGAGTGATCGGGTATCTCTGTTCCAACCTTTAAGTTTATTTTTGACTATGAGGCCATAGTCGAATTCAAGCTTAGGGGGGTAGTTGGAACAGCTCTATCTTTTATTGTTTTTAGTTTTTAGCATTGTTATTTGTTTCTTGCATCTTTAGCTTTTGTAGGATCCACGTGCTATCTAGTGTAATTGTGGATGTCGTAAAAGTGTGTCATCTTGTTTGTTAGTGCATGGGGAATTTAAGGGAAATTTAAAAATTCTTATGTCTTTGGATAGCTTGCTTTGGTTGACCTTGGGGAACACATCCTACGAAAATGATTGATTATGTCAACTTTAAAACAACATTTCATACCTGTACTCCTAATGATTCATGAAAGTGGACGGAAATGGTTGTTTGAGCCTAACCTAACTAAATGGTAATGAGACCTTAATTGGATGTAAGAGAGAGAACCCTCTAAACTACTACAAAGGTCAGTAAGGAGGGACACATAATATCTTTCTAAGGTTCAGTCATCTAGTCTTGTGATCGTTCCACTTCATTTTTCCATAATCCACCTAAGAATTGGAAGTAAAGTGCAGTTTTAATTCCTTTTGTGTGCATAGCATTTAGATAGGACTTGCATGGGTATTTTCCATATGTTTGCATAAAAAGAAGAAAAAAATGTAGGGATTCATGCACATTACCTTTAGGTGCATGCCATGTAGTTGCATTCATGAGTTTCATGCATAAAGTATATCATGTATCTCAATTTTTCCCCAATGGTGAATTAAACTGTTCCATACCTTCTGAATATTGCAAAATCAAATTCTGAGCATGAAGAAAATAGCCCAATAAACCTATCTTTAAGCAATTATGGATATGTGGGCTGAAAAAAAATCTCTGAAAATCTGCAATATATAAAGAAAAGAAAAAAAAGAAAAACAAAAAGAATTTAGAAGAAAGTGAAATAAGAAGGAGAAAGGAACATGATATCACCTACATCTCAGGATAATTGAGTATATGATGTAGCTTGACTAGATATCCATCTCATTTTGAGGTGGATGGTTAGTGCATGCATCATTCCACCCAATTTTAGACATTAGGGCATTTCTAATGTGCATGTGGATCATATAGGACATTTTTGTATTATGCATGTTGAAACTGTACAATACTTCCAAGTTCTTCCATAAGCCACCCATTTTCATCCACTCGTTGCTCGGATTGGTAGGCCACCGTGATTTTCTCCTCACTAATGAATATCAGGAGAACTGCTTCCATGCAGATGGTAGTTAGGGCGAGCAATGTAGTATAGGCGATCACAAGATGCACCAATGCTGAATCGGCGAATTTTATTATGTTAACTGCCTTATGTGATAGTGTTCATTGGTTTGGAGGTTAATTTCTTTTATTGATGATTACTGTCGCCTTTAGGGTAATTACCGTTTTGTGGTTAGGAAAGGCCAGTTTGTGAATGTTCAGTGGGAGTCATATGGGATGTTGGGTTGGTGTGTTGTTTTCCAGTTGACATTTGCAATTCTATTCTAAGGATTAGTTGCTCGAGGGCGAGCAACGTTCAAGCTTAGGGGAGTTTGATGCGATGATTTTGAGTCGCATTTATAGACCTATTTTCTATGTGGTTTATGCTTTAATTAGTCATTTCTATGGTTAATATCGCATAATTTATCCATTTTGGTCTTTGCCATCATTTTATGTCAAATCCCCTTAGTTTTATCATTTTGAGCATTAATTATCACATTATTATTATTTGTGTGGATTTATTTGATCTTGTCTTTGAATTTCAGGAAAAACAAGTATTTACTTCCGTCGATACCATCGCCGGAATTCGATACCATCGACAAGACCGCAGGTTGCCATCCGAAAGGAGCAGCAAAGAGTCGATACCATCGACGCTGATGTCGATAGTATCGAGACACCTTCAGGTTGCTGGCGAAGAAGCAGTCGATAGTATCGACACCAAGTCGATACCATCGACACATGGAGGCTACAGCGTCGCAAAACGACAAAACTGACGCCTAAAGGGAGTCGATACCATCGACCCGAGTCGATGGTATCGAGATGATGAAAGGCGCGACAAAGGAAGGATTTGCAGCCAGCCGCTACTGTAGCGGGTCGATACCATCGACTCGCGTCGATGGTATCGACGCCATCAGATATGCGTTGGATTTAGAATGATTTCAATCGGACGGCTGGAGTTAATTATCGACCTAATTAGGAACTTATACCTGATGACGGCCGCCCAGACGAGAAGAGGATCTCAATTACTATTGCACAAGTGCCGAGGAGCGAGAGAGAGGAGAACGGAGTCTAGGATTTCATACATGTCGATCCGGACACTGCCGAAGACGGATTTCACCACCGAGAGGCGGGAAAGCTCGTGTTCTACGCAAAGGATCAATCGGTTCTTCTCCGTTCAGGGGTTTTCCCATTCAATTCACGTTTTTCATATGATTTCCCCTATTTCAACCATGTACTTGTGTGAGATGAACATGCGGGGCTAATCCCCTCCATCTTTAGGACCGGGAGTAGCCCGGGAATGCATTGTATGACAGTTTATATTAATAATTAATATTTTCTCTCTTAAATATGTGGTATAGTTTTGTTTTCTCCATATATTGTTATGCTTGATCACCATAATAATAACCTAATGCCCTTACTCACTTCGACAGAAGGATTAACGGTTGAAAAGAGACGAAACATACATTAATTGATAAATCCCTTGACAAAGGAGGTGTAAAATTAATGGTGGAAACTGAGAGATCGTTCGTAATGCACTTAGTTTAGGGGATAGATTACTACGACGGTGGAATCGACCTAAACCTAAGTAGCGAATTACACCACGACATTGGGTAATTTTGTTTTCAGGCCACTACCCGGATAGAGAGAGAAGATTGAGGAATTATATGAAATGTAATACAATGATAAACCGCGGTGAAACCGCAATCCTAAAGATACCTTTTTGAATTGATTAAATTAACCTTTAATCGATTGTTTGCTTTGTTTTATTTATATTTTCTTTTAATTTTATTCAACAACCCCAATTTGTTATTCGGTTTAGCTGATCGCAAATAGTTAGTAGGAGTCTCCAACAGTTCCGAGTATCCCTGTGTTTGACTCGGGCCTCACAAGGCCTGTACTACTCGACGCGTATACTTGCGATTTTAGCGCGTAGTAAAATACACGTCATGGAGCTACCCTTTGTACCCTGTGACTTTTCGGTTGATAATGTGAACCTTAGGGTTATTAGGTTAGAGACACAAGGACCTAATGCACAACCCTAGGATGATAAGACATGTTAGTTAGATGCTTGACCAATGAATAACATAAAAAGTATTCACAACTAAGAGATTCATATGAAACCCTAATATCTTTAAGAATTGTTTAGTTTGACTTATTAGGCTAAACCTTTTAAGGAGTGGAGAATAGTTGGTTTATGGTGTATGAATGATTAGATTTTGAGGACGAAATCCTTTTAAAGGGTGAAGTGTTGTAACATGCCGAAACCTAGCCTCTTGTCCCTAATCATATGCCTTGGAGGATGGAAAGTTTGATTCTATAGAATTGGCCAAACAAGGATAACATTAGAGACCTAACTAAGACATGATTAGGCTTGCAAACAAATATGACATAATACCCTCATATTAATCATAAGACCAATAAGGAATACATAAAATATGCCACATATGATAGTATTATTTAAGGTGTGATGTTAAGATAATGTGACTTTAATCTAAGATTATCAATTAAAAGGGGACATAATGAAATTTATGGTTTAAACCATAATGTTGATATAATTCATCTAAGATAAAAATCGTGTTCCTTGGGTCCCAATTTTCCTGGGTGCCAAGTTTCACCTTATTTGTACAATAATAATTATCCTAATTACATTTAGAAAAGGAAATATGAGTTTTTCTCTAAAATATCGAATAAATCACTAAATGACATCAAAATTGAAAGAAAATCTTAAATGTGTAATCCTCATGTTAAAATTAACCTATTTGTGAATTTCATTTATGTTGGACAACCTTAAATGTTTAAGTGTAGTTTAGGATAGAGAAAGTGTTTAAAAGTCCAAAATATTAAATAATGTTATAAATAATTTCAAGATATGTAATTAATGGCAAAATTGTGTTCCATATGTTTTAGTTTGCTTGAGGGCGAAGTTTCACATTAATCGTGTGAATCAAGGTGTCTTTAATACATTAGGAAAGAGAAAATGTGGTTTGCTTTAAAAGAATTAAATAAAATCACAAAAGTATCCAAAAGGGAAAACTAATGAAAAAATCAAATTTTACATGCCTTAATTAGCCTAGGTCCAAATTTTCATATTAACTAGATAGTGTTTGACCCCTCAATTTTTAAGAGAGAGAAAAGGAAATAATGTACACAATTCACTTTATTTGATATTGATTTGGATAAGGTTTCCTTGTCGCGCAAGTTTTATTTGACTTCCCAATTTCATGACACTTCATGACCTTTTGATTTCAATCAGACGACACACGGGTCGTCTCCTACCTTGAGTAGGAGATGAGTGTGTGTGAATAGTATCACGACGCCAATCAGATTGATGTTTCTCCCTATGTGGTCCACAATTTTGCATGAACTTACTCATATTGTGACCAGGAGAGGATTCCAAATATTCATATCCCTAATTCATCTCTTTTCCTCTAGTGACATGGAAATGTCCAAAAGTGGCGTCGACGCTCTAGTTTTGTGGACAAATGCAAACCTATAAAAACCCTACTTATCCACCTAGAAACCATTTCCAGATCCCCTACAACTCCCCTCCATCGTCAATTGGGTCCCTTGACTAGTGTATTGTTGTCGTGAGCCCCATTTACACAGCCTACCATCTCACCTTCCTCTGAGCATTCCCTTCCACCACAAGCTAATCAAACTGGTGATAAGGTTTCCCCAATCCCCCTCTTTCTGTTCTACATGTTTTTAGCTCATTCATTTTAGCGCATCCCTGATTTCAATTTTACTCAAAAAATCTCTAATACCGGCGAGGGAGAAGGTGTCCCCAAGGCTTTTCTCACCCACTTCATTTGGATTTTGCTTCTCTAAGTTCTCAGTGGTCTTTCATTTTATTTTCCTTGGATTCAATTTCCCTTGCCTTATTCTCAGACCTCGATGCTCCTCCACCTACCTAGTAATGGCGGAAGTTTGAACTCACGACCATGGGTGCCTCTTGGTATGGGAAGAGGGTCTATGGGTCTGATGGAACTCCACAAACTTGATCATGCATTTCCCTCATGTTTTGGTGTTGTTTTCGTGCTTCCAACACTCTAGGAACAGGGTGAGCAGGCAATGGTTGTCGTCGCTATGTTCTGAGCCATGGGTACTCGAAGGGGGATGAATCCCCTCTATTTATTCTATCCTTTACCCCTCTTGTTCCTTTCCCATTTTTGTTTTTCAACAGGGGAAAATTTTTCATTTTACCTCTATTTTGGAGCTTCTATTCTGTCAAACTTCCTTTGCTGTCTGTGGGGCCAGCTGATTTGTCCACTTCTAAGTGGGTCAACTCAGCAAGTTTCACCGCTTACTGGATTATGTTTCATGATGTGGATTTTTGGTATAATTTGATTGGTCGAATTTTTGAAAATTCATAACTAAAAATTTATAAGTCCAAAAAATAAAGGAAAATATGTTTTGAAATCAGAATAACATAACATAATATTGCATGGTTTTGATAACCTAATTCACATATAATAAAAAGGTGATTTTTAGGTTTTATGAAATTAATGTAAACCTAACCCTAATTCTACATATATGCTTAATAGGTGCTTTGGAGACCTAGTGTGGGCTCCGATCTCCAAACCACGATTTAAAGACGATTTTAAACTCAGCGGAAACATTCGATTAGCAGCGGAAGACAAAATCACGGGAAATTAAAACTTTTTGAGATAAGAGCTTGAAACCATAGGACTTCCTCCATAGAAAAGGGAATAAACTGTTTGCATCTCTGATAATTACTTCTTGAGCAATTATACATATCATGATACAAAATCTCAAGAGTCAAAACCAAAATCTCAGACACTAACTCCTAGGACCTGAGAGTACAGAGACGGCATAGGACTATCGAACAACATGACTCAGCAGTCAGTATCTCCACCTAAGATTCACTGCTGCTCCTGGTGCTGCTGTTGCTGGTTTTGGTCACCTATAGGCTGGTTCCTCCGTCTTTGACGACCACCTAAAATGTTGAAGTCTACGAGGTGAGACAATTTTAATTAATTGTCCCAGCGAGAGTTATAACTCTCCACTAGAAGCTTTATATAGAAAATCAAAGAACAACAAGCAATAACATCTTTTAAGGTAAACAACAGTAGATTGGTATTAAGCAAAACAACAGCAATTAAGAAATGTGAACAACACATCTACTATGCAGTGTAACATCATTCAAGTATCTCATAGTTTAACCTAAGTAGTTATACTACGCGGCTGATTATGTTTTAGAAACATCATTATGCCCTGCGGAGATGAGGTATACCGCTCATACTCCAACCGATCACTGTTAAGTCGCATCAGTATCATACCTAGATCATCAAAAGAGCCAGATTCTTATGACCTCATCTTCCTCAGTCAGAGTGAGGATAATTTGTAGAACATCTTATGTCTCTGCTACTATAGCTCAGCAGGGTAATCTGGTACTTCGCTATTTTAAAGTTATAGTGGCATTCTGTACTCTCTTCATCATCGAGAGATTTCTTGTTTATCTCTGATCGATGCGGTATAAGGATTTCCTCGAGTGTTACAACATAAACATATAGTGAAGAGTTGATGGATTAAGATACATCTACATCAATTCCTACACTAGGATGTAAGGATTTACACATCCATATTCCCCCACATACTCAAAAGTATGTGATCCAGGAGTTCCCTTAGGAAAACCTGTTTCACCATCATTTTGCTTTCTGACAATGATGGATCTATGATCAGGGCTCTACATGGTATGATTATACTTGATTAGTTAGGTACATTTCAGTATTCTTTTAACATCATACATGTTCTCAAACATTAATCATTAGCATATTAGCTATGAAAATAGAATACTAAATGTAACAAGTCTAACTCACATCAATTATCATTTCTCAATCATCTCATCACAAGTCATCTGTTAAGCATGACCTTGATGATACTCATGGCTCTCACAACCCATCAATCTCATAAGATGCTACTTACTTGAGCAACAGGGTATTTCACTATTCATAAAGCTAAAGCATGCTTTCAATGAATATAGCATCATAATCCATACCTGGATATGATCATCATCTCATAAAAAACTTGCATGGTTAATTCAACTGATAATAGTAAACAATTCATATTAAGAGTTGTACCTTCCTACTCATATAATAGTTAGGGTCCCTGATTTCTCAACAATTAGGGTTTACTATTCACAATACATGTTATCTCCCTAAAATTAGGGTTTACTATTCACAATACATGTTATCTCCCTAAAATTAGGGTTTACTATTCACCTCATGGTGAATTGATCTCATAACATCATCATGTATGAGAAACATCACCATTGATGTCCTCAGATTAGATTAAGATTCATCAATTATCATATTTAGGGTTTCCATGATCTCTCATAGGTGGATCATACCCTAATCATGCATATTCATATGTTTTGAAGGTACTTTACTTGATTTTTAACCATAAATGATTCTTTCTCTCTCCTCTTACTAATAGATGGTGATTACGCCAGTCTAGATTAGGTTGGGTCAAGTCCTCATTGACTATCATAAGTCAAATCATCATTAACATGTGATTAGGGTTTACTTAGAACAAGGTATCACTTGATTTAACCCTTCAAGGGTATTTTGGTAAATTATACCATTGATCATCATCATGGGTCAATTCATTAGTCACTTAGTCCCTTAATGTCCTAGGTTATCATAAGGGTTTAGATAAGATCACCATTGAACCAAAAACACCTTCAATTTGATTAAGTATAAACAACCTTGAAAACCTTCAAACGGTTTCAACCTTCAACCACCAAACGGTCTTTAGACCGTTTGGTCTCAAACGGTCTTGAGACCGTTTGGGTGTGTTGACCGTTTGGGAAGGTTGACTTCCAAACCGTTTGAAGCTTATGCAGTTTGAAATCGTTTGATCAACACGACTTGAGATCGATTGGTCCAAACGACCTTGAGATCGTTTGAGCCCAAACTGTCTTGAGACTGTTTGGCCCCAAACGGTCTTGAGACCGTTTGACCTCAAACGGTCTTGAGACCGTTTGACCTCAAACGGTCTTGAGACCGTTTGGACATCAAAAGTGGTTCAAAAGTTACAATCGATTATGGTTATATATATATGGAAGCCCTCAATTATCTAAATCCATGTTAACCACTTACAAATTGAGTCAATTAGGATGATCCTTAATCAATTGGACACCAAATTGACCCTCAATTGAAAATCAATTAGGGATTAAGTCCATCTCAATTAGGGTTTCAACCGGATAGTCATCAATGTTCAACAATGTGAATGAAGTTGAGGTTGAACCCATCAATTGACCTCCAATTGGGCCCAAACTTGGCCCAAACGGTCTTGAGGTCGTTTGAATGACCACCAAACGGTCTTGAGACCGTTTTCCCAAGGTTTGACCAAAAACCAAGTCGGTTGGATATGGGTTGAACCCTAAAAGAGTCTAAAATCAGCACTTTTATCAATTCATCAATCTATTGTAATTGGACCCTCAATCCATCAAATTGGCTCAACACTAGACCTTCAAACAGTATTGGGTTGTGTCCAAACGGTCTTGAGACCATTTGGGTCCTTCAACCCAAAACTCAACAAGATCTATACTTATAAACAACAATTTCAACCCGATTAGGGTTAGGGTGTTGAAGTACCTTCAACTCTCAATTGGTTAAGAATTAGATTATTATTCTTTGTAGGAATGAAATTCAATATGTTACCATCAGACCCTCAAATGGTCGCTCCTTGGTCAACATTATCAAATGGTCTTGAGACCATTTTGATCCAAACGGTCTTGCAAGATCCTTTTGAGATCAAACGGTTTGAGACCGTTTGACCTTAAACGGTTTGCAACCGTTTGGACCAAAAAGGGTCAAAGGTCGGTTGATAAAGTTGCCTAGGAATTCACACCCATCATCTTCAACCTCTGTTCAGGTCGGTTACTCCATCGTTTTGCTTGCAAAAGTGCAAGGAAGAAGGGAGGTAGAAGAAGAACTAATCACTAAAAGCAAGAACAAAGATATGCATATAAAGCAAAGAGTTTAGAGTTATAAAACCCGCCTCAAACGTTGTTCCTAGAGCTCCAAGCTTCCAAGCTTCAAGCCTCTAATGGCGTATTGAGCTCCACAACTCGGCCAGAGGTGATTCTCCAAGGAAAAGATGGGGATGGTCGGCTAGAACAAAGAATCTAAGTGAGTTAACCATAGAACCAACCTTTTAAGAAGAATTCCTCCATGAATTCGAGCTTGAAGATGGTTCCTAATCACCTTAGGACTACTTGGTCGTCTCCCTAACTAGAGCTCTGCCTTGGCCATTTGAGAAAGATGAGAAATGAAAAGGATAAGTGATACGTTCACTTGGTTTGCAAGGGTGAAGGCTTATATACTTTAGGCTATTTTCCACCATAAGGACCTCTAGAACATGAAATTCTCATCTAAGCCCCTCCTTGTTTCTAAGGCACGCCCAAGCTATCCAAACTTATGCAAAGCTCATCAAAACTCAAGATCTAAGGGCAAAGAAAACCAACCTTCAACTAGGGTACATATATGAAGGGTCTCCTTACACATACTTGGTGAATTTTATGCACAAAAATCATTTTTCTTATCTGATTACTTATTCATGTGTCCCTTTCATAATTTTTTTACTCTAAATGATGTCAAGAGTCATAAAAGATGTTCTAGATGGTGTATTTTATAAATTGCACCCCACAATTTGGGTAAATTGCACTTTACTCCAAATTAGGGTTTTTAAGCACACAGATCATTCCACAAGCTGCATCTTGATGCCCAAGCTTGGAAAATCCATCATACCTCTTCATATTCACTCATATGATGTCTCATTTTTAGAGGAACATCTTAACCTGTGAAACTTGCAAGTTAATCCCCTTAACTGGGTAATTTGCACTTGGGTCCATGCATTACAAAACAATACTTACAACTTTGTTTATAAAGGAGCAAAATTGAAAGTATATGTTCTTGAGGAACTTAATTACATGCCAGGGAGTATTCAAAAGTATATAATTACATGTTTAGGCAAAACATCTAGGGTTAGTTTATAACCCAGGTCAGGGATGTTACAAATTATCCACCCCTTACAAGGATTTCGTCCCCGAAATCGACAAAACATATTTTTAGGAGAAAAGAGTAGGGTATTTCCTTCTCATCTCATCCTCTAGTTCCCAAGTGGCTTCTTTGACACCACGATGGTTCCATAGGACTTTCACAAGACTTATATCTTTCTTCTTTAGCTTTTTAATTCTGTTATCAAGGATTGATACTGGTCCTTCCTCATAAGTTATATCTTCATTCAATTCTACTTCCATGGGTTGTAGAACTGACTTGGTGTCTGGGTGACATTTCCTCAGCATAGAAATGTGAAACACAGGGTGTAACTTCTACAACTCTGGAGGTAACTCTAGTCTATAGGCTACCTTTCCAACTCATTCAACAATTGGATAAGGCCCCATAAATCTAGGAGCTAACTTCCCTTTCCTTCCAAAATGAAGGACTCCTTTCCAAGGTGATACCTTGAGATACACTCTGTCTCCAACCTGGAACTCTAAGGGTCTATGACGTCTGTCAGCATAAGACTTCTGCCTATCCTGTGCAGTCTTAAGCTGTTGTTGTATAACTTTGATCTTCTCTATAGTTTGCTGCACAAGATCAGGACCTAATAACTGATGTTCACCAGTCTCATACCAACATAAGGGTGATCTACAACGTCTTCCATACAAGGCTTCATAAGGTGCCATATCAATACTATGTTGATAGCTATTGTTATAGGCAAACTCTATCAAGCTTAGGTGTAGATCCCAACTTCCGGTAAACTGAAGAACACATGCTCTCAACAAGTCTTCCAAGGTCTGTATAGTCCTTTCTGACTGTCCATCAGTCTGTGGATGAAAGGTTGTACTAAACCTTAACTTGGTTCCTAAAGCTCTGTGTAACTACTCCCAAAAATGACTTGTAAACTGGGGACCTCTGTCAGAAACTATAGTGACAGAAACTCCGTGCAAACGCACTATCTCTTGAACATACAACTGTGATAACCTTTCAGCAGAATAGGTTGTTTTGACAGGTAAGAAATGCGTTGTCTTTGTCAACCTATCAACAACTACCCAGATGGAATCATGTCCTTTACTTGTCCTGGGTAGGCCAACAACAAAGTCCATGGTCACATGATCCCACTTCCACTGTGGTATGGGTAAAGGTTGCATTGTTCCTGCAGGCTTCTGGTGTTCAGCCTTAACTTGCTGACACATAGGACACCTTAAAACAAACTCAGCAACATCCTTCTTCATCCCAGGCCACCAATACATATCCCTTAAGTTTTGATACATCTTGGTGCTCCCTGGATGCATAGCATACATTGAAGAATGAGCTTCTTCCAAGACTAACTTCCTCAAGTTATTCACATCAGGTACTATCATCCTCCCATGATAGCATGCTACCTGATCATCTGAATCATGGAAACCATCTCACTTCTCATTACCATACTCAGATCTGATCTGTTGAACTGCATCATCAACTTGTTGTGCCTCCTTGATCTGTTCTCTCAGAGTAGGTTTAATATGCATCTCAGCTAACAAACCGGTTAACAATGACACCTTTAACTGCACATTGTCTTGCCTTAAAGAGATAAGCATATCTCTTCTAGAGCATACTAAGGAACTTAGTTGTGCTCTATTCATGGTTGATGTTGTTGATTTCCTACTCAAGGCATCTGCAACCACATTGGCTTTCCCTAGATGGTAATCAATTGTACAATCGTAGTCCTTGATTAACTCCATCCAGCGACGTTGCCTCATGTTAAGTTCATGCTGAGAGAAGATATACTTAAGATTTTTATGGTCTGTGAAAATCTGGAATGTGTCTCCGTAGAGATAATGTCTCCAGATCTTCAAGGCATGAACCATAGCAGCTAACTCCAGATCGTGTGTCGGATAATTCTCTTCGTGTTTCTTAAGCTGTCGGGAAGCGAAAGAAATCACTTGCTTATCATGCATCAACACACATCTGAGTCCATTCTTGGAGGCATCACAGAAAACTATGTATCCTTTGCCTTGTTCAGGTAGTACAAGTACATGTGCACTTGTTAACCTCTCCTTCAACAGCTGAAAAGACTGTTGACACTTATTACTCCAGGCAAAAGGGACATCTTTCCGGGTTAACTTGGTCAAAGGTAAGGCTATAGAACTGAAGTTCTTAATGAACCTTCGGTAGTAGCCGGCTAACCCTAAGAAACTTCAAATCTCCGTCGGCGTCTTCGGTTGTTCCCACTGTAGAATAGATTCTACCTTTTTAGGGTCAACACGAATACCCGAGGCAGATACCACATGACCAAGAAAAGATACTTCAGATAACCAAAACTCACACTTGCTAAACTTAGTGTATAGCTTGTGTTCTCTTAGCAAGGTCAAAGCTTGGCGAAGATGCTATTCATGCTACTGAGCGTTCTTACTATAGATCAGAATGTCATCTATGAAGACAACAACACACTGATCGAGGAAAGGTCGGAAGATTCTATTCATGAGTTCCATAAATGCAGCCGGAGCATTAGTTAGTCCAAATGACATAACTGTGAACTCATAGTGACCATATCTTGTCCTAAAGGCAGACTTGGATATGTCACTGTCCTTAATACGGAGTTGATGATATCCAGACCTCAAGTCTGTCTTTGAGAAGACTGTTGCACCACGCAATTGGTCAAAAAGATCATCAATCCTCGGCAGAGGGTACTTATTCTTTATTGTTACTTTATTGAGTTGTCTATAATCAATGCACAACCGCATTGATCCATCTTTCTTTTTAACAAACAAAACCGGAGTACCCCAAGGTGAAGTATTCGGTCGGATGAAACCTTTCTCAAGTAACTCTTGAAGTTGTTTCTTGAGTTCTGCCATTTCGGCAGGCGCCATCCTATATGGTGTCTGGGCTATGGGTTGTGTAGCTGGGACTAAATTGATTTCAAAATCAATTTCCCGAGGCGGTGGTATACCGGGAAGTTCTTTAGGAAACACGTCCTCAAATTCCCTGACTACAGGAACTTCAGCAGGGTTGGGACTATCTATGGTAGTATCTACTACATGGGCCAAGAATGTATAACATCCTTGCCTCATCAGCTTATCAGAAACCATAGCTGATACAAGACAGGTGGGTAGAATCTTCCTTTCTCCTTGAAATATCCATGTGTTTCTTTCATCAGCAAACACAACCATCTTGGATTCACAATCCAAAACAACTCTATACCTTTCTAAGGTATCCATTCCAAGGATTATATCGAATCATTTCATATCAAGTGGTATAAGATCCACTTGAATGCGATGATCAGAAAAGATGAGGATGCAGGGAGAGCATACCTCCTGCAAAACAGCAGACCCACTCAACGGAGTCTCCAACAACAAGCTATCTGCCCTATGACTGACTATCATATTGCAATTGTGAATCACCCTTCGAGTGATAAAAGAGTGTGTAGCACCCGGGTCAATCAAAACAGATACTACACAGGATTTAGACATATCAGAATATAAAAGTTCCATCTGACCTGCCACAACCCGTGGATCGACCACTGCATCTGGTGGGTTCATAGCATAGAACCTCATTGTCGCCTGGGGTTGAGTTGGTGCTGACGATTCAGCTTGAGATGCTTGTCCACATCCCCTAGCTGCTCCTTGAGACTGCCTTCTTTGTGATCCATGTTGATTCTGTATCTGAGGCTGTGTCACACTGACAGGCCTAGACGTGTAGTCCTTCATCAAATGTCCCACCTTCCCACAGTTGTAACAGCTTCTTTCCAGTTGTTGTGGTCTTGGTGGTCCTGTGACTGACATTGATGCTGAACTACGAGTCTCTTGTAGTGGTAGCCTTCGTCCTCTACCTCTACTCGGTGTCCACTGTGTCTGAGCACTAGATCTGGGTGGTGGAGGTGTAGGTGCAGAGAATCTAGGCTTCTTAAAGTCTCTAGATGAAGAACTCTGGAACTGTGGATATCTCTTATGGGTTTGCCTCTTCTCAACTACGGATCTCTCTATCCTTCGGACTGACTCAACGAAGGTAGCAAACCTCTCCCGGTTTTCTAGAGCAGACATGGGAGTAGTCATGTCGGCATTCAAACCCTTCTCAAACCTTCTGATCCTTTCTTCTTCTGTGGCAGCCATATGCGGACAGAATCGCAACAACTCCAAGAATTTAGCTTCATACTCACTAATGTTCATCATGCCCTGCCTCAATCTCTCAAACTGAGAGATCTTCTCGTCCAGGAAGGTCTTTGGAAAATATCTGTGGACAAATTCCCGACGAAAGTCTTCCCACGAAATCTCTATTCCAGGTCTCTTCTGCTCTTCCATGGTCCACCAGTGACCAGCACTTCCTTTGAGAAGATAGACAGCATGTCTACCTTCTCGGCTTCAGGGATGTTCAAGATTCTGAAGGATTTCTCCAACTCAGTTAACCACAGATCGGCATCTGCGGGGTCAGCTGTCCCAAAGTATTTGGTAGCTCCGACACGACGAAGTCGTTCGAACGTCTTACTAATACCTTGTCATTCAGGCTGGACAGGTGCCCTAGGTGCAGGCAAGGGCATCCTGTCGGTGATTTGTGTCATGGTAGTCATAAACTGCCCAAACATGGTTTGAACAGCTGGGTTACCCATATCAGCTAGGTCAAACTGAGGTGGCTCAGGTACGGGTTGCTCTATTTCTGGGTTCCTTGCACCTTCCCGAGGTGCAGCAACACTACTCTCCGCCACGTACTCCTCATGTGGCTCAGACATCCTTATATATCTTCTTCTCCTGAGGAGCAGAAGATTCTATTAGATAAGGAAGAAAATACTAGAGATAGACTCGACATCCTAAGTCCTATGTCTCTGTAGACTCAGCGAACCTAGAGCTCTGATACCACTTAATTATGGGCTCCGATCTCCAAACCACGATTTAAAGACGATTTTAAACTCAGCGGAAACATTCGATTAGCAGCGGAAGACAAAATCACAGGAAATTAAAACTTTTTGAGATAAGATCTTGAAACCATAGGACTTCCTCCATAGAAAAGGGAATAAACTGTTTACATCTCTGATAATTACTTCTTGAGCAATTATACATATCATGATACAAAATCTCAAGAGTCAAAACCAAAATCTCAGACACTAACTCCTAGGACCTGAGAGTACAGACACGTCATAGGACTATCTAACAACATGACTCAGCAGTCAGTATCTCCACCTGAGATTCACTGCTGTTCCTGGTGCTGCTGCTGCTGGTTTTGGTCACCTGTAGGCTGGTTCCTCCATCTTCGACGACCACCTAAAACGTTGAAGTCTACGGGATGAGACAATTTTATTTAATTGTCCCAGCGAGAGTTATAACTCTCCACTAGAAGCTTTATATAGCAAATCAAAGAACATCAAGCAATAACAGCTTTTAAGGTAAACAACAGTAGATTGGTATTAAGCAGAACAACAACAATTAAGAAATGTGAACAACACATCTACTATGCAGTGTAACATCATTCAAGTATCTCGTAGTTTAACCTAAGCAGTTATACTACGCGGCTGATTATGTTTTACAAACATCATTATGCCCTGCGGAGATGAGGTATACCACTCATACTCCAACCGATCACTGTTAAGTCGCATCAGTATCATACCTAGATCATCAAAAGAGTTGGATTCTTATGACCTCATCTTCCTCAGTCAGAGTGAGGATAATTTGCAGAACATCTTATGTCTCTGCTACTATAGCTCACTAGGGTAATCTGGTACTTCGCTATTTTAAAGTTACAGTGGCATTCTGTACTCTCTTCATCATCGAGAGATTTCTTGTTTATCTCTGATCGATGCGGTATAAGGATTTCCTCGAGTGTTACAACATAAACATATAGTGAAGAGTTGATGGATTAAGATACATCTACATCAATTCCTACACTAGGATGTAAGGATTTACACATCCATATTCCCCCACATACTCAAAAGTATGTGATCCAGGAGTTCCCTTAGGAAAACCTGTTTCACCATCATTTTGCTTTCTGACAATGATGGATCTATGATCAGGGCTCTACATGGTATGATTATACTTGATTAGTTAGGTACATTTCAGTATTCTTTTAACATCATACATGTTCTCAAACATTAATCATTAGCATATTAGCTATGAAAATAGAATAATAAATGTAACAAGTCTAACTCACATCAATTATCATTTCTCAATCATCTCATCACAAGTCATCTGTTAAGCATGACCTTGATGATACTCATGTCTCTCACAACCCATCAATCTCATAAGATGCTACTTACTTGAGCAACAGGGTATTTCACTATTCATAAAGCTAAAGCATGCTTTCAATGAATATAGCATCATAATCCATACCTGGATATGATCATCATCTCATAAAAAACTTGCATGGTTAATTCAACTGATAATAGTAAACAATTCATATTAAGAGTTGTACCTTCCTACTCATATAATAGTTAGGGTCCCTGATTTCTCAACAATTAGGGTTTACTATTCACAATACATGTTATCTCCCTAAAATTAGGGTTTACTATTCACAATACATGTTATCTCCCTAAAATTAGGGTTTACTATTCACCTCATGGTGAATTGATCTCATAACATCATCATGTATGAGAAACATCACCATTGATGTCCTCAGATTAGATTAAGATTCATCAATTATCATATTTAGGGTTCCCATGATCTCTCATAGGTGGATCATACCCTAATCATGCATATTCATATGTTTTGAAGGTACTTTACTTGATTTTTAACCATAAATGATTCTTTCTCTCTCCTCTTACTAATAGATGGTGATTACGCCAGTCTAGATTAGGTTGGGTCAAGTCCTCATTGACTATCATAAGTCAAATCATCATTAACATGTGATTAGGGTTTACTTAGAACAAGGTATCACTTGATTTAACCCTTCAAGGGTATTTTGGTAAATTATACCATTGATCATCATCATGGGTCAATTCATTAGTCACTTAGTCCCTTAATGTCCTAGGTTATCATAAGGGTTTAGATAAGATCACCATTGAACCAAAAACACCTTCAATTTGATTAAGTATAAACAACCTTGAAAACCTTCAAACGGTTTCAACCTTCAACCACCAAACGGTCTTTAGACCGTTTGGTCTCAAACGGTCTTGAGACCGTTTGGGTGTGTTGACCGTTTGGGAAGGTTGACTTCCAAACCGTTTGAAGCTTATGCAGTTTGAAACCGTTTGATCAACACGACTTGAGATCGATTGGTCCAAACGACCTTGAGATCGTTTGAGCCCAAACGGTCTTGAGACTGTTTGTCCCCAAACGGTCTTGAGACCGTTTGACCTCAAACGGTCTTGAGACCGTTTGGACATCAAAAGTGGTTCAAAAGTTACAATCGATTATGGTTATATATATATGGAAGCCCTAAATTATCTAAATCCATGTTAACCACTTACAAATTGAGTCAATTAGGATGATCCTTAATCAATTGGACACCAAATTGACCCTCAATTGAAAATCAATTAGGGATTAAGTCCATCTCAATTAGGGTTTCAACCGGATAGTCATCAATGTTCAACAATGTGAATGAAGTTGAGGTTGAACCCATCAATTGACCTCCAATTGGGCCCAAACTTGGCCCAAACGGTCTTGAGGTCGTTTGGATGACCACCAAACGGTCTTGAGACCATTTTCCCAAGGTTTGACCAAAAACCAAGTCGGTTGGATATGGGTTGAACCCTAAAAGAGTCTAAAATCAGCACTTTTATCAATTCATCAATCTATTGTAATTGGACCCTAAATCCATCAAATTGGCTCAACACTAGACCTTCAAATAGTATTGGGTTGTGTCCAAACGGTCTTGAGACCGTTTGGGTCCTTCAACCCAAAACTCAACAAGATCTATACTTATAAACAACAATTTCAACCCGATTAGGGTTAGGGTGTTGAAGTACCTTCAACTCTCAATTGGTTAAGAATTAGATTATTATTCTTTGTAGGAATGAAATTCAATATGTTACCATCAGACCCTCAAATGGTCGCTCCTTGGTCAACATTATCAAATGGTCTTGAGACCATTTTGATCCAAACGGTCTTGCAAGATCCTTTTGAGATCAAACGGTTTGAGACCGTTTGACCTTAAACGGTTTGCAACCGTTTGGACCAAAAAGGGTCAAAGGTCGGTTGATAAAGTTGCCTAGGAATTCACACCCATCATCTTCAATCTCTGTTCAGGTCGGTTACTCCATCGTTTTGCTTGCAAAAGTGCAAGGAAGAAGGGAGGTAGAAGAAGAACTAATCACTAAAAGCAAGAACAAAGATATGCATATAAAGCAAAGAGTTTAGAGTTATAAAACCCGCCTCAAACGTTGTTCCTAGAGCTCCAATCTTCCAAGCTTCAAGCCTATAATGGCGTCTTGAGCTCCACAACTCGGCCAGAGGTGATTCTCCAAGGAAAAGATGGGGATGGTAGGCTAGAACAAAGAATTTAAGTGAGTTAACCATAGAACCAACCTTTTAAGAAGAATTCCTCCATGAATTCGAGCTTGAAGATGGTTCCTAATCACCTTAGGACTACTTGGTCGTCTCCCTAACTAGAGCTCTGCCTTGGCCGTTTGAGAAAGATGAGAAATGAAAAGGATAAGTGATACGTTCACTTGGTTTGCAAGGGTGAAGGCTTATATACTTTAGGCTATTTTCCACCATAAGGACCTCTAGAACATGAAATTCTCATCTAAGCCCCTCCTTGTTTCTAAGGCACGCCCAAGCTATCCAAACTTATGCAAAGCTCATCAAAACTCAAGATCTAAGGGCAAAGAAAACCAACCTTCAACTAGGGTACATATATGAAGGGTCTCCTTACACATACTTGGTGAATTTTATGCACAAAAATCATTTTTCTTATCTGATTACTTATTCATGTGTCCCTTTCATAATTTTTTTACTCTAAATGATGTCAAGAGTCATAAAAGATGTTCTAGATGGTGTATTTTATAAATTGCACCCCACAATTTGGGTAAATTGCACTTTACTCCAAATTAGGGTTTTTAAGCACAATGATCATTCCACAAGCTGCATCTTGATGCCCAAGCTTGGGAAATCCATCATACCTCTTCATATTCACTCATATGATGTCTCATTATCAGAGGAACATCTTAACCTATGAAACTTGCAAGTTAATCCCCTTAACTGGGTAATTTGCACTTGGGTCCCTACATTACAAAACAATACTTACAACTTTGTTTATAAAGGAGCAAAATTGAAAGTATATGTTCCCGAGGAACTTAATTACATGCCAGGGAGTATTCACAAGTATATAATTACATGTTTAGGCAAAACATCTAGGGTTAGTTTATAACCCAGGTCAGGGATGTTACACCTAGGCTTGGATCTAAGACTGATTATGGACTTGTTTAGACTTTGAAGTGAGGTATGTTTGCATCCCCAATTATTTTGTATTGAGCAATCATCCTAAATTATCATTCTTTTGATATCCCACACAATATCTCTCTTGTGAGAGTTTATTCCATGTGAAATATTCTAATTGATTGTGATGTTATGAATATCCTTTTTTTTGGACTCTCTTTTGACTCCAACTTATGCTTTTATTCTTGAAGAAACCCTAATTTTTCCCACGTATGTGGTTGATACTTATTTTGTCCATTTTTTAGATGCCAACTTTATTTATTTTAAAAAAGATTTATACTTGCCTCAACATTAAGCATGTTATGTGATTCAGTAGGCCTATAGTAGTGTAAGTACATTGGTTTTTGGGTTGTGTGCCCTTATTATATTTTTAGGATGGAGGTTGTGTGCCCCATACCCAGATTTTGTGCCCACTTCTATCAGGTTTCAAGGTTGTGAGTCTTGGATGTCATTTTTATTTATATTGTTCTTGTGATATGCTTATCTCTCATGCATGCAGGTTGATATTATTGTTATGGGTTTTGTGCCAAATGATGAGCAAAATTCGGTTAATAACTGATTAGCCGAATGGTTAATTCCGAATGGTTAATTTTTTTTAGACAATTTGGTTAATTCGGTTAATTTGGTTAATTTATTTCGGCTAATTGGTTAAACGGTTAATTTTTCGGTTAAAAAATTTTGTGTTTGGTTAACTAAATTAATCGAATAGTCACAATTTATTAAAAAAATCTTGCTCATGTATATACCTATATAATTTTACTTATATTTCAAAAAACCACCATGTTTATAAACTAATCAAGCTTTTATGAACTAGATATCACTACGTTTATATGTAATATTACTATAATATAATAATTGTTCAAAATTTTATAATTATTTTCATACAATATTATTATAAGAGTGTTGTTTGGTGAACCAAATTAACTAACAAAATTAACCATTAACCGATTAACCATAACCGAACTAACTGACACTAATTTGGTTAGGTTAACAGTTAAAATCTTAAACCACAAATTAACCTTTTAATCGAACCAAATTAACCGTAATCGACCGAATTAACCAAATGCTCACCCCTACAATGATGTATATGTACTTGTGTGGCACAACTCTTATGTTTTATTAATGCCAAGTATCTCTTTTATCATATGGTTGTAATTCATTTCTCTTGATGCCCACTTGGGTAGTTCTCTTCTTTTCTATGGGAAGTCTTGTTTATTTGATGTCCTTTATTTCATAACATTGTTCAATACATGATTTAGTATGCACATACCAACCTTATGATGATGTCGTTTATTTTTCTCCTCTTACTGGGGTATGCTTCCAACCCTAAGTGTTGGACATGGAGTCAATGGCATGCTGAGATAGACCTAGCTTAAGGAGTTGATGCTTGGAGAGAAACTTGATGTGATTTAGATTTCCCTCGACTAGATCCTTATGATGTAATATCCATGTAAACTCAATATGGGAGATGATGATGTACATTTGTAAAATTGATTATAGTCATATTTTATATTCTTCTGTTATACTTTGGTCTTTTGTATACCATCATTTGAGATTTGAGAATTTTACACCTATTCCAACATACATTTTTTGTGTGTTTAAAATGGATGCTTTATTCCTCAAATTTTAGTAGGGAGTGGATCCCCTATCGGGTCCCACTCTTTACAACATGTCTCATTACAACATATAAACTTTAATTACATTCCAAACAGTCTCGGTCCAATTCTTCTTTGTGACGATGGTCCAATCTTTAATCCATGATTTTTTATTCAGTCTTTGTCATGTATGGGTGTGGACCAATGATCACTCTAAGTAGTTCGGACCTGGTCACAAAATGTCATATATTGATTAATTCTTTTGTGAAAAGAGTGTACAAAATAAAATTAAGTAAAAGAAAACAAATAATTAGTGTACAAGTTGCAGAACACAAATGATGTTGGTCAGAGTCCAAAGGAATTGGTGGGGGCTCGGTCCTACCTTGATCTGTCTAATTTTCAATAGAGATATGTATAGTTCGAACTTCTTTGATTCACCGTAAATCTACAAATCAAACGGTTCATAAAAATTTGTATATTTTCCAAATGGAACCGCATTGCCAGCTAGTCTAAAATCAAAGTGAAATAAACTGTTAATTTATAGTCTGGTTTGAGTTAATTTGGTTTCATATTGTAACATCAGAAAGTTGCTGATATGATTTTCATTAAAAATCTAATTATTTTTCATCATGTTTATCTATCTATATAACATAAAATATTACAAAAATAACATTGTTAGGTTGTCATATAAGAACTTATATTTAAACCATGTGTTGGCATTATTCAACAAATTTTAAATAAACATCCATCATACCACATAGTTTATTTATTTATCGAAACATTTATTTCATGAATTTGTATTAGATTTATACTTTAACATACACAAACTAATTAAGTGCAATATCACTTAGTTAGTATGAGAATATTTACATAACAAATGTATATATAGACATATACATCAATATTTTTATTTTGTTGGCTTTGTTATGGTTAAACTACACACTCAAATTGAATCAGATTGTTATTTGATTTGATTTTAAAAAAAAAAATCAAACAAAACTATTCATTCCTTGAAAACCAAACCGAACTAGTCAATCTGATGTAGCTGTGTTTATTGGCCAGGTTTGGTTTTGTGTCTGATCTTAATTTTAGTCCGTTTTATAATTTGGACTTTGCCGGTTGCGAAATGATGCTCACTCCTAATAGTTTGGACATGGCCACCAGAAGTTATTTTAAAGCAGAAAAAAGGAATCACCTACAGTCTGCGTGAAAAAAGTGTTGCTGTTTGTTAATGGGGGTGACAGGATGCCACTTCGTTGGAATTCCCAGGCAGAAAGTGAAGGTTATCTCTAAAATTTTGGGAAATCAGTAGGGTACTTAGGAAAAAACTCAAACAAATGGCACCTATAAATCTTCTTAACAAGTTGATGTTCCAAACTATGTCTTGTTTAATTTTCACCCTAAACAAATTCCAAAAATCTACTCCTAAAAAAATAATCAGGCATGTTAATGACAGAAATTATTTGGGACACCCCCAGAACAACCTGAACCCCATAAAATCTCCGGTGCATCCCCAAACCTTCCCTCTGATTTATCACTATATATATCCCTCGTCTAGTTTATTTATATATCATTATCACATCACCGGTTGTGGTTGGTTGCATGGAAGTTCATTGACAAAATGTCCATGGTTAATTGGAAATATTAGCAAGGTGTACGGTTGTGTTTGGGATCAATTTTTTATCCCAAGGAAGTTTCTCGAAATTTACTTAAACTATGAGTTTTTTTTCTTCTGAGGATCGACTATTCTAAAGCCCCTGATTAAAATTGGTCAAAAATTGTGAATTGGCGGTTTATCTTTTTCACTTGGAAAGCGCCAACCAATTTGAGTGGTGTTTTATTAGGCTATTTTGAGAAATATTATCATGGAAGTGCTATACTTAGAAATATTTTTGTCAAAGTGTACCATTTTGATTTTTTTCCTATTTTTTATTATTTTCCAAAGGACAAAAACATCAGTCGCTGGTTACAAAAAACCATGTGAATTGGCGGTTTATCTTTTTCACTTGGAAAGCGCCAACCAATTTGAGTGGTGTTTTATTGGGCTATTCTGAAAAATATTATCATGGAAGTGTTATACTTGGAAATATTTTTGTTAAAGTGTATCATTTTGATTTTTTCCTATTTTTTATTGTTTTCCAAAGGACAAAAACAACGGTCATTGGTTACAAAAAAAAAAGTCATGGTACTCGTTGCAAGAAAAAGTTTTGGGTCAAAAAACATAAATGGCACATTTCCCATTTTTTATTCCCTAAATGGCACGTTCTTGAACTTATTGTCCAAAATGGCACATTTATAGGTCAATGCGTCCCCTGCTGGGACACATTGCTCTCTCAGGAGGCAATGCGTCCCGAAGCCGGACGTATTATTTTTTTTATTATGATATCATGTATATTATATATACATATATGTTAAATTGTTAAATTAATATAATCTCAATTAACATATATACAATTAACCATATATTTATAATAATATCTGAAGATAATAAAATAATAATAGAATATTATATTTATCAAAACATAATATTTATAAATGTAGATAAAATATTCAAAATTAATAGATATAATACCAAAATTATATAATAAAGTTTAAAATTATAAAAATAAAGAAAATATATACATTTATTTATTTGTAAACTTAGAAGAAAAAAACTAATATAGCTATAAAAATAAGAAAATACTAATATCAAAAATAAGAAAATACTAATATAAAATACTAATATCAAAAATAAGAAAATATTAATATATTAGTATTTTCTTATTTTTGATATTAGTATTTTCTTATTTTATTGCTATATTAGTTTTTTTCTTCTAAGTTTACAAATAAATACATGTATATATTTTCTTTATTTTTATAATTTTAAACTTTACTATATAATTTTGGTATTATATCTATTAATTTTGAATATTTTTATCTGCATTTATAAATATTATATTTTGATAAATATAATATTCTGTTATTATTTTATTATCTTGAGATATTATTTTAAATATATGGCTAATTGTATATAAGTTAAATTAGATTATATTAATTTAGCAATTTAACATATATATATGTATATATAATATACATGGTATACATGGTATCATAATTAAAAAAAATTAAATTAAAAAAAAAAAAGCAATACGTCCGGCTTCGGGACGCATTGCCCTCCGGTTGGGACGCATTGCTCTCCTGCCCAGCAGGGGACGCATTGGTCTGCAAATGTGTCATTTTGAGCAATAAATTCAAGAATGTTCCATTTAAGAAATAAAAAATGAGAAAAGTGTCATTTAGGTTTTTTGGCCAAAGTTTTGAGCTAAGGCAGGACCGTTTCATATCTTCAATGTCCCTGTGATTTGTAGTTATAATCATACACAAACGTGAGAAATTTATGCAATGCTTGGTCTTCAAGAGAGAAAGCAAAGCAGACAATGAGGAAAGAAAAGGTTTTCAGAACACACTGAAGACAAAAGAGCCGCCCTCTCACGACAGCATAGTGGCAAGTCCCAAAATGGTACCAAACACATTAAGATAGTCTCTCAGAATGATATCATTCAAGAATCAGAAATAGATAGAACCCAACAGGCAACAGTATCTCTGAACAATATCATTCACAAATCAGTAATAGATAGAACCCAATAGTCTCTCAGAATAGTATCATTCACGAATCAGTTATAGATAGAACCCAAAAATCACCTTCTTTGTTGAAAAATTGTAAAACTACATCGAAAGGAGAATACAGCCGATGATCATTGTCAGATACTGTGGAGAAAGAATTGTTCTATTTTTATAAATCTCACCCGTGTTCTACGTCCTTCCCCAGTTGCTCGACCCAGCTACAAGAGCTTTAGCAGAAGGCGAGGGAGGGAGTGGTCAAATCAAGCACGAACCAATGAATACTAAAACAAGTAAGAATAATGCTGTATGGAGTATTATAGCAACAATCCCAAGCAACCAAGAAAAAAATCCCAGAAAGCGTCTCCAAATTGGAAAAGCCAGAAAACCCATAACGAGTGCGAAGACGGGCGCCGTCAATCCGTGGCAGAGATTCGGGAAGAAGAAACAAAGAGGTCTAGTACCAACCACTTGCAGCACTATTTTCACATGTAACGCCGCATGCTTGACAGGCTCTTCCTCACGATCGCACCACCCCTAGCGCTTGCTCCGCCGCCGCCGCCAACACCCTTCCTGTTGCTATCCAACTCCGTCGCCGCCGCAAACCCCTTGAGCTCTTTGAGGCACGAGACGCTCCTCGTCGCCGCCGCGGCCCCTACCCCAGCGACCGGAATCCTCCCGACGGCGAGTTTCCTCCGGGCCGCGCTCCGACTGGGTGCAAGGGAAGGCGGAGGGGTCCGAAAAACCGGCGGTGGTGGGGCCTCCCAGACCCTGGCCAGCTTTGAGGCCGGAAGCATCGGTGAGGCGGCGCCGACCGCAGCAGGCTTCCGGTTTTCCTTCCTCATAACCGCGCGGAAGTTAGGCACCGAACGGCACACCATCGGCGAGGCCGCCGCAGCCGCCAGCGGGGTCTTCTTGGGCTGCGGCGTGGCGTGGAAGGTCGGCAGACAATCGTCGCCGCTGTTGTATTCCTCTGCTGTGGTAGCACCCCCTTCCAGCTTCCTCCTCAGGCGCCGCTCCCTGAGCTCAGCGTATGCGGAGTACATCGGTCCTCGGTGCAGTCGGGGCGTGGTTGCCGGTGGCATCCGCATGAGCTCTGGCGTCGCCGGGAGGAGGTCGAGGTCGAGGTCCATGTCCAAGTCGGAGAAGAGCGTCGCTTCTAGTTCCGAGTCCATGTCGCAGAGGATCGTGCGGCTGGGGTTTGGGGTCGAGAAGATGCTGTTCGCCATGGTTCAATGAGGCTACTGCCACTTTGACGATGCGAGACGGCTGATTGTAACAGGCCGATTGCTTTAGTTATGAGAGGAAGGGAGCGGACGCAACGGTCGAATTGGCAAACTGAGAGGGAGAGAGAAAGAGGGAGAGAGAGACAAAAGGAAAGGAGGCCGCTCCTTTTCCGTTAAATCGACCCGTTAAACTTTAGCTTGTCAGTGATGCGGTCATTATCGACATATGCCTCTGTGTTCTACCCTCTCCTATTGTACACAATAAATTAGTGTTGGGGCGAAAAATCTCTCTACACCAAGAATATACAAATGTGACTCTTTTCCTAGTAATGTAATCAAGTCAAGCTTTATGCCAATGGGATCCCCATCCCACATATATTTTCTTGATATAAAGTCTTTTCGAATTTAACTTCGGCCACTAATGGTGTTCGCTTTGTACATGCTTTTTTTTGCCATTAAACATGCAAATTTGTTTTTTCTCATAAAGATATAATATAAAATTAGAAGTTTTATTTCGATGCGCAGTTTGTTATCCGCTTGTCTTATATTTCCATGTAAAAAGGTCATCCGTATCTATGAAAACTTTATAAAAATGTTTTTACATAAATGTGGGAAATAATAAGGTTGTGAGTCCTATATGGATTGAAAAGCATATACATCTAAAAATGAAATTATAAGAAGTAAAAGATAATAACAGATGTTCATATTCGTAACATGTTGAGAGCGACGTAAAAGAGGGGTCACATCATCGACAAGTACTCCAAAGGTGTCAAAAGTAAACGGTAAAAATGATGGTGGTCATACAAACAGCATTATGCTTTTGTACCCTTTTGTGTAGCGGCATGTCCCCTGTCTTTCCTACTTTAAAGATACTTTAAAGAATACCTCATAGAGGAGAGACTCCAGTGTGAGGGCATACATGTGTGTGTTTCATCTGTTAAACATATAACAAGATGTCAACATGACGTTGGAAGTGGATACCATCAGTTCAATGTGCCAAGAAAAGTTACATGAGTGTCTTTTAGGACCTTTAACCCAGCTAGAGAGGTAAGATAAAAAAGAGTATCACGAACGGAGTCTTTTCGAAACTGATGTCTAGGTCTTATGCACAATGAATAGAGCAATAAGTGAAATTGTCGAGGCCAACGGTGTTACAAAGCGGGCAACGTTTATCACCTGGGTACAAAGGAATCATGAGTTTATAACAAAAGATAGCTCAATATTGAATAAATGACATTGACAAACAAAACTTATCAATGAGAACTACAAGTAGGGAGTCTTGTGCATGGTTGACTTGCAGAGAAGTGGAGATAGCTAGTTGTCACTTAGAGAGGCCACCTATAGTGGATTGTTGGACTATAATTTTTTTAAGTATCTGTCAATATAGATCAGATTTTTGGAATGAGCAGAAGGCATACTTGTTAGGTTTTGGGGAAGGCAGAGAAGGCAGCGGAAACAAATATTTTCTCCTCCCCAAACCCAGAATAAGGAAACGCGTCAACGTCTATACAATAGGAAATGATGGTTTGTGGAATCATACATTGTCCCGAGGCTTGCTCGGCGACAATACATCGCGTCTTGCGCGGTCTTCATCTCCTGTCTTGGACGGTGTCTGTGCAGCTCCTGGTCGCACCGGGACTGACGAGATTGACAGTTGTCCTCTGAGCGGCATAAATCTCCCGCCTCTAAAGTAGTCCACACGGACCACCTGGAACTCCAATCTCCTTGTCCCACAAGGAATTGGAAGGATTCGCACCCTCCTGTCAGCGTACTAGTCGTCAACACACTCTCCTGCCACCAATCGCTTTCTGCAGTTGTCTTTCCCTTGCTGTGCCTCCCTTATCGGGTAGCACTTGCTCGGGCTCTCTCTTGGTTACCAAAACCAGAGAGAATGAAAACTTTGCAGAGCAACTGGTTTGCACTGAGTTGTACTTTGAGAAGCCCCCAATACCCCTATATATATCGGAGGGTCATGGGACAGGGTTCTCCATCCCGGGCAACATGGGACTAAAAGTAGGAGTAGAAGGGTTCGAGATTTTCCGCAAAAACAACCAACTCGCTACCTGAACCGATCGTTTCACAACTGAAACAGTTGGTTAGGGACCTGAGCCGGTCGGTTGGGACCCATGAGTCGGTCGGTTCACATGTGAACCGATCGGTTTGTGGTCCTGATCAGTTCCCGATTGACTTTCCATCTTTTATTTCTAATTGGTATCAAATACCAATCCTTGTTCCAATCAAATAGGACAAGTGAAACGAAAGGAAAATTCTCACCAATCCTACTTTCCCAACTTGCTCGGTTGCACCAGTTGAACCGATCGTTTCAACACTTGAAGCAATCGTTCACCCTGTCCATGAGCCGATCGACTCACCACCTGAGCCGACTGGTTCACCAAGCTGAGCCGATCGGTTCATCTCATGAGCCGATCGGTTGGGAGTGCAGATTGTGCAGAATTAGTCAATTGCGGTTTCAATCAATCTGATACTCTAATCAATCAGTCCAACACCTTGAACATTATGATTTTGAGCTATCAATTAATTGAGTGTTTAATTGAACTACTAAACTCCTTTAGTAATCAATCTAAACATTGTTTGTGGACAAAACTCATCTTCCAGGTTAAATCCTATGTGTGTGACCCTGCAGGTCCTTTTCACGTTGGTAGTGAAAGTCCATAACACTTATGACTTCACAAGCAAAGAGCGGTGCCTAGTCACACATCAGTGCTACCCAAGTGAAATAGAAAGTTGGAGAACAACTTTCAATCCTACAATCCGTGAATGGTGTTACAGTGAATGTATAATTCCTTTGTCACTGATATCCTGAATGAACTCGAGGCATGGAACAGTCATCCTGTCAACGTTCATTCACTTTCTTGATCTCAGAGCAGATTGGAAGAGATATGTATGACATCAATATCACATACTGATTCACACATGTGTGCGCACGCCTATTTCAATTCTACTCATCAAGTGGCCTTGGATATCAAACTCCCTCAGGAGGGACAAATCCCATATCTATCACTCACCCCTCAAAAGCCCCATGTGTCAAAGCCACCCAATCATCACCTTTATAACAACCCATGTTTCAGGACTGCGTTTGATGATGTCAAAGTGTGCCCAACGACATGTGTTGAGTGTAGTTATTTCAGGTCAAAGAATCACACTCACCACCATCACTGTGAGTACTGACTGTGACTACCATGTCATGGTTCCATGTGTCAAACTCACGGTGGGTCTGTCCGGTACACTTGTTCTCTAACAAGTACCTATGTGTTTGGTTTGATATCTCTATATCATGACTAATGAGATTCTGTCATCAACCAACACCACAATCTAGTCTTGTGTGTCATTGCTGTCTATCTACCTTCCACAATGACATCTGACTAGGGACATAACAAGAATGTACAAACTCTTAGCATCTGTATGATCTCATCATTCAGGTCCTCAACCTGAAAGCATATGTCATTGAGTATTGTCATTCTCTAGACATTCAATCTGTTCTGTCACTATCTCATATGAATGAACCAGAAAGAATTGGAAGCTTGCCTTTGATGTTTATCAAATCAATCTTAATGTATCCCACCAATCATCCCATGATTGGCTCTCAGGGCATATATACCAACAGACTTCCACTTGCACTATGAGCCAATCACCCTTGAATCATATTCATAGTGATCTTCAAACATGTCCCACATGTTACTGTGCTCTAGTGCCAACATAGTGAGTAATGGCAACACCTTGCCAAAGTCAGTATAAATTGCATGTCTCACATCTCTTCGATGTACGTCATACGTATGAGATGGAGTTGCCGTAATATGCGGTCTAGTATTCCTTTGCTAGCCTTTAGCCACATTGCATGATCAAGGATTCCATACTTGTCATCAATGAGCGGAATATCTATAAGTTCATCTTTTGAACTTCCAGATCCATATAGTATCCACTGTTGTTCTCTAACACACGGATACTCGACATTTCCTTTTAAATAGTTTTATTGGAACACTTCCAATTATCAATAAACTTTCACTTTATATATATCATATATATATATATATATATATATATATATATATATATATATATATATATATATATATATTGCGATTAATTTTCTGTCCTTTCGGAAGTTCGCATCAATGTAACTCTTTACATTGAACTCTTCCTTATCTCCATAGAACTAGTACTTCTCAAGTACTTATCAAGTTCTTATGGTTTTCAGTAACCCTTACTGGAAGTAGACAGACATCCACTCGTCATGTCCCACATACGAGTTATCAGGATGAGCACATCATATTGTCATGTCCTACATACAAGATGATGAATGCATTTTATTCTTGCCATGTCCATACATGCACTATAATGGGATGATTACATACATGATAGATCCATATCTATTCTTAGTGTTCCCATTCTTCATAAGAATTGGACACTTGGCCTTGGGATACTAACTCTATGTATTATGGACAAGTTTTCTTCCACTGAATCTGTGTATACTAAACCCTTCAGTACAGATTGCCAATGTATGCTCTCTTTTTTCCAGGTCAAGAGGTTTTCGAGAACTATCTCTATAGATCTCTATTCCTATCACATAGGAAACATCTCTATCTTCCTTAAAGATAATTTCCACTTTTGAATTTCCATTCTAGAACAATTTCCATTTCACATCAACATGTGGAATGTGAATACACTCCCACTAAATCACAGATCCCTTCTTTATCTTTGACATATCAGTCAAACCCTTTGACTATATCATCAAAGTAAAGATCCAATTCTGAGTTATGCTTGTACTCAATCAATCACATTGATTAGTCCATTGTAACTTATAGACTTCATTTGCATTAGTGGATTCATAAACCTTATAGGTTGTGTCACGTACACATCCTTGTTTTATTCCTCATAGGAATGCGGTTTTAGTATCCATATGCCAAATGTCTTAGTCATTAAGTTGCAATCAACAAGCATCATCCTTCTCAAAATGTTGTCTAAGTGTCTTAACACTTAAGACTTATTCACACTTATGGATTTCATCCCAATGAGTGCTACCATCAAGGTCATACCTTATGGTTTACATGGAAGTCATTTAGGATGCAATGGTCATCTACCATAACTCAAAATTCGGTTCCTCTCATTCATCTAGATAGTTGACTCATCACATAACCAACTCATCATATAGATGATCGAGATGTATCTGTCAAGGATATAAGAACTCACAACCTTTGTGATTCTTAATGTCCTTTATTAGTGTGGGGTATTCTTTATTTAAGAAGGATTTAGTTATTTGATAATCATTCTCTAACTCCTTAGAGTATGATTCCTTCTTGATTTAGACATCACCATGCCTTAATCATGAGTTCACTATGATACACTATCATAATCACTCAAAAGGATCTCAAACATTTGGTCCAAGTATTTCATTCATTGATCTCATCAAGAATTAACACTTTACCACATTTGCACTTCATCTATGATAATCTTGAACACTTCAAGATATTCATATTGGTATTTCTCTTAAACACCATTTGAAGTATTAGCATTTGTTCCAATAGGTATGTAAATACATCACATGTATCGTACCTAATAGGATAATCATTCTCCCACTACCATTAGTGAAGATTGATTAATCATGTCCAAGATATTCATGTCTCTTACTGGTTCTCTAACCAAAAGAGTCTAGATTTATCCATCATATGGAAACTAGAAATGAATTTCTCATGATTGATGCTAATTTGACTGTTTGAGTTATCAATAACTTTAGGTATCATTTTATCTTATGCATACCATGTATCACAAGATAAACAAGGCATTTCCACAAAGATCATATCTTTAAGATTTAAACATAAACTTTATTAATTGCCATCATTGTCATACAATATGCAATAATAAAGTGTTTCTATCTATTGGAAATATATGAAATAGCAGTTCTCAACTCTATTTCATGCCCTTTAGGCTGAAATAAACTGAAAGATACTCCTATCTATGGCAGCAACACTTGCTCCAATGATAGGTACTTCTTTCTTGGTCCTTTCACAAAGGCCATCACTTATTTGCGGATCTTGCATATCATATATGATATATCCATATCTTGGTATCATATACCTCAGATAAAGAAGCGGTTCATTTCATGATACCTTAGGTGGAGATCTCCATCCCCTCCTTCATCTTCTTTTGTTCTTCCAGATATAGAGGGCAATTCCCTCATACACCCTTTCCCCATGTGCCTTGAGGCTGAAGACGACTTGGATTGCTGGCTAGCATCAGAACACTTCTTTGCTTTGCCCTTGTCCTTGCCCTTAAGAATTACCTTTTCTTTGATCACATCAAAGATTATGGTTTGTCTTTCTTCATCTTTGCATCTACTATCGTCAACATGTCCAACAACTCTGTCAACGCTTGTCAAAGTTGTTCATGTTGTAGCTTACCATGAATTATATGATTCTCGCAACATTTGCAGTATCATACTAATAGCCAACTCTTGGAGCAGAGGGAATCCTTCTTAGTCAGGTTTTCCACATACCCAATCATATTGAGTGCGTGAATACCTTATTGGATCTCCTTCTATCATGACATAGTAGGATAGTGTCCTTGAGACATCATATGTCTCATGTTGTCTCTGCAACTCATTGTTCAGAGAACACAACATCAAGCACTCCTCATCAATGTCATCCTCGGTATGCTTCCATAAGCATACTTTCAGCCATTGATGTGGTGGGATCTAGTTCATCTGGTTCTGGTATAACTAGGACTTAAAGCTTTTGCTCTTTGATTGAGAACACTTCTCATCATCCTAACTAGTCGTGGAATTATTCCCATTTAATTTGTTGGTCTCAAAGACCGATCGCAAATAAAGTGATTATTAACCATTTATTTTAACAAAAGGAAATATATGCAATTTTAGTCCAAAACTCTTTTGATGTATTTGATTTCTTTGAAAAGTTGACGATATAATTAGGCCTTTAATTAATCATCGCTCCCACTATTTTACTACAAATTGATAGCCCTCACCATCAATTCATAAGATTGCAGCGTACAACCTTCTAGTGGGCAAGATCTTGAAATCCTCTAAGTCATGGACCAGCTTGGGTTGTCACCCACAACTTAGATCTCTCAGGTAGGCAACTCTTGCCAATTGCATCATATGCAACTCTTGATAAGATGTCATATGCAACTCCTTGCCATGATCATCTCCATGACTCAAGGTGCTAGATCCTATCTAGGTCACCTTGTTAAGTTTGACCCAAAGCCAACACGATGAATATGCACCCTGCTTGGGAAGACCCACACATTAATCCTTCACGCTTCCACGAGATAGACGGTGCACCACGCTTGGGCGTGCCCACACTTGGTCGATCAATCTTTTCACGCGTGTCACATTTGGAAGGCATCTAAAACTTAATATTTAATGATGGATTTGATTTTATATACATATACATATCCAATCACCACAATACATAGAACGTATCATATACATGCTATATCCGACAAAAACATGCAAAATGATAAAAGCAATGATTATGGCCATCCTAATGTGATTCCTCGAGCCAAGAGGAATCACGCTCATCTAGGTCTACATCACATGCAACATGTACAAGATGAACTATGTGCTTTGCCTTCTGAGTAGATCAACTCATCACATGAATGACATGCTCGTTCTGGCCCGGTCGTCTGGGTGCCACCAGCCGATTGGTTGGCTCCTCCAACCGATGGGTTTGCCTGGTCGTCGTGCATCTCATCATGGCCGCCACCCGCTCGTCTCATTCCTCGAACCGGTCATCAACCGATCGGCTCACTCCTTGAACTGATCGTCTCGAACGTCAACCGATCGGTTCACACCTTGAACCGATCGTCTCAGCTATCGTCAGATGTCCTCCGTTCTTTGACATAACAGGAAATAAAAATCTATCCTATTTTAAATTATAAAAGGAGAAACCTCGAGTTATATTCGAGGGGAGAAAAGGTAGGAAAGAAATCTCGAATTATTTTGAGTTACATCAAGAATAGGAGAAGGAAGATCAGTGCGCAGACCGAGATGCAATCAACCACATACAACCATACAAAGATAGGGTTTATTGGCCATAACCACGCTATACATCCACCACAAAACTCATTTAAGGGTGATGCATATCGAGTGCATTAATAATACATATCATATATGTAAATTGGGATTTATGGATTTAGGATTGGACATGCATAAAGCCAATTTTATTCACATCGTATGCAATAAATAAAGGCGACAAACCAAAATCGATCATATCGATAATCCCTAAAGTATAGAGCAGTTGACGTGGCTCTGATACCACTGTTGGGTTTTGGGGGAGGCAGAGAAGGCAACGGATACAAAAATTTTCTCCCCCCAAATCCGAAACAAGGAAACATGTCAACGTGTATACAATAGGAAAGGATGGTTTGTGGAATCATACCTTTGTTGATATGTATGCCCTGAGAGCCAATCATGGGATGATTGGTGGGATACATTAAGATTGATTTGATAAACATCAAAGGCAAGCTTCCAATTCTTTCTGATTCAGTCATATGAGATAGTGATAGAACAGATTGAATGTCTAGAGAATGACAGTACTCAATGACGTATGCTTTCAGGTTGAGGACCTAAACGATGAGATCATACAGATGCTAAGAGTTTGTACATTCTTGTTACATCCCAAGTCGGATGTCATTGTGGAAGGTAGATAGACAACAATGACACACAAGACTAGATTGTGGTGTTGGTTGATGACAAAATCTCATTAGTCATGATATAGAGATATCAAACCAAACACATAGGTACTTGTTAGGGAACAAGGTACCAGACAGACCCACCGGGAGTTTGACACATGGAACATGACATGGTAGTCACAGTCAGTACTCATAGTGATGGTGGTGAGTGTGATTCTTTGACCTGAAATCACTACACTCAACAGATGTCATTGGGCACACTTTGACATCATCAAACACAATCCTGAAACATGGGTTGTTATAAAGGTGATGATTGGGTGGCTTTGACACATGGGGCTTTTTAGGGGTGAGTGATAGATATGGGATTCGTCCCTCCTGAGGGAGTTTGATATCCAAGGCCACTTGATGAGCAGGTTTGAAATAGGTGTGCGCACGCATGTGTGAATCAGTATGTGATATTGATGTCATACATATCTCTTCCAATCTACTCTGAGATCAAGAAAGTGAATGAACGTTGACAGGATGACTGTTCCATGCCTCAAGTTCATTCGGGATATCAGTGACAAAGGAATTATACATTCTCTGTAACACCATTCACGGATTGTAGGATTGAAAGTTGTTCTCCAACTTTCTATTTCACTTGGGTAGCACTGATGTGTGACTAGGCACCGCTCTTTTCTTGTGAAGTCATAAGTGTTATGGACTTTCACTGCCAACGTGAAATGGACCTACAGGGTCACACACATAGGATTTAACCTGGAAGAGGAGTTTTGTCCACAAACAATGTTTAGATTGATTACTAAAGGAGTTTAGTAGTTCAATTAAACACTCAATTGATTGATAGCTCAAAATCATAATGTTCAAGGTGTTGGACATATTTATTAGAGTATCAGATTGATTGAAATTGCAATTGACTGATTTTGCACAATCTGCACTCCCAACCGATCGGATGAGCTTGGTGAACCGGTCAGCTCAAGTGTTGAGTCGATCGGCTCAAGGACAAGGTGAACGATTGCTTCAAGTGTTGAAACGATCAGTTCAACTGTTGCAACTGGGTAAGTTGGGAAAGTAGGATTGGTGAGAATTTTCCTTTCGTTTCACTTGCCCAATTTGATTGGAACAAGGATTGGTATTTGATACCAATTAGAAACAAAAGTTGGAAAGTCAATCGGGAACTGGTCAGGACCACGAACCGACCGGTTCAGAAGTGAACCGACCGGCTCATGGGTCCCAACCGACCGGTTCAGGTCCCCAACTGACCGTTTCACTTGTGAAACGATCGGTTCAGGTTGCGAGTTGGTTGCTTTTGTGGAAAATCTCGAACCCTTCTACTCCTGCTTTTAGTTCCACATTTTCCGGGATAGAGAACCCTGTCCCATGACCCTCCTATATATATAGGGGTATTGGGGGCTTCTCAAAGAACAACTCAATGCAAACCATTTGCTCTGCAAAGTTGTCGTTCTCTCTGGTTTTGGTAACTGAGAGAGAGCCCGAGCAAGTGCTACCCGCAAAGGGAGGCACAGTAAGGAAAAGACAACTGTAGTTGCAACTGGAAGCAGGAGAGTGTGTTGGCGACTGGTACGTCAACAGGAGGGTGCAAATCCTTTCACTTCCTTGTGGGATAAGGAGTGTGGAGTTCCAGGTGGTCCGTGTGGACTACTTCAGAGGCGGGAGGTTTCTGCAGCTCAGGAGGACAACTATCAATCCCGACAGTCCCGGTGAGAGGAAGAGTCGTCAGTCCCGGTGCGACCAGGAGCTGCACAGACACCGTCCAAGACCGGAGTTGAAGACCACACAAGGCACGAGGTATTTTCGTCGAGCAAGCCTCGGGACAAGGTATGATTCCACAAACCATCCTTTCCTATTATATAGACATTGACGCATTTCCTTGTTCCGGGTTTGAGGGAGAAAATGTTTGTTTCCGCTGCCTTCTCTGCCTCCCTTAAAACCCAACAGTGTTATCAGAGCCACGTCAACTACTCTGTATTTTAGGAATATCGATATGATCGATTTTGGTTTGTCGCCTCTATTTATTGCATACAATGCGAATAAAATTGGCTTTCTGCACGTCCAATCCTAAATCCACAAATCCCAATTACATATATGATATGTATTATTAATGCATTGAATACGCGTCGCCCTTAAATGAGTTTTGTGGTGGATGTATAGCGTGATTATGGCCAATAAACCCTATCTGTGTATGGTTGTATGTGGTTGCTTGCATCTCAGTCTGCGCACCGATCTTCCTTCTCCTATTCCTGATGTAACTCGAAATAATTCGAGATTCTTTCCTACCTTTGCTCCCCCCAAATGTAACTCGGGGTTTCCCTTTTAAGCAATGTAAAATTAGGATAGGTTTTATTTCTTGTTATGTCAAAGAACGAAGGACATCCAGATGACAACTGAGATGATCGGTTCAAGACGTGAATCGATCGGTTGACGTTCTAGATGATCGGTTCAAGGAGTGAACCGATCAGTTGATGACCGGTTCAAGGAGCGAGACGAGTGGGTGGTGGCCATGACGAGATGCATGATGACCGGGCGAACCAATCAGTTGGAGGAGCCAACCGATCGGCTGGTGGCACCCAGACGACCGGGCCAGAATGAGAAAGTCAATCATGTGATGAGTTGATCTACTCCAAAGGCAAAGTACATAGTTCATCTTGTACAGGTTGCATGTGATGTAGACCTAGATGACCGTGATTCCTCTTGGCTCGAGGAATCACATTAGGATGGCCATAATCATCGCTTTTATCATTTTGCATGTTTTATGTGGGATATAGCATGTATATGATACATACTATGTATTATGGTGATTGGATATGTATATGTATATAAAAACCAAATCCCTCATTAAATATTAAGTTTTAGATGCCTTCCAAATGCGACACACATGAAAAGCTTGATCGACCAAGTGTGGGAACGCCCAAGCGTGGTGCACCGTCTATCTCGTGGAAGCGTGAAGGATGAATGTGTGGGTCTGCCCAAGCAGGGTGCATATTCATCGTGTTGGCTTTGGGTCAGACTTAACAAGGTGACCTAGATAGGATCTAGCACCTTGAGGCATGGAGATGATCATGGAAAGGAGTTGCATATGACATCTTATCAAGAGTTGCATATGATGAAATTGACAAGTGTTGCCTACCTGAGAGATCTAAGTTGTGGGTGATAGCCCAAGCTGGTCCATGACTTAGAGGATTTCAAGATCTTGCCCACTAGAAGGTTGTACGCTGCAATCTTCCAAATTGATGGTGAGGGCTATCAATTTGAAGTAAAATAGTGGGAGCGAAAATTAATTAAAGGCCTAATTTTATCGTCAACTTTTCAAATCAATCAAACAAGTCAAAAGAGTTTTGGACTAAAATTGCATATATTTCCTTTTGTTAAAATAAATGGTTAATCAACTAATCACTTTATTTGCGATCGGTCTTTGAGACCAACAAATTAAATGGGAATAATTCCATGACTGGTTAGGATGATGAGAAGTGTTCTCAAAGAGCGAAAGCTCCGAGTCCTAGTTATACCAAGACCAGATGAAGTCAATCCCACCACATCAATGGCTGAAAGTATGCTTATGGAAGCATACCGAGGATGACATTGATGAGGAGTGCTTGATGTTGTGTTCTCTGAACTATGAGTTGTAGAGACAACATGAGACATATGATGTCTCCAAGACACTGTCCTAGTATATCATGACAGAAGGAGATCCAGTAAGGTATTCACACACTCAATGTGATTGGGTATGTGAAAAGACTTGACTAAGTAGGTTTCCCTCTGAGCCAAGATTTGGCTATTAGTATGATACTGCAAATGTTGCGAGAATCATACAGTTTGTGATAAACTACAACATGAACAACTTTGACAAGTGTTGACAAAGTTGTTGGACATGTTGATGACAATAGAGGCAAAAATGAAGAAAGACAAACCATAATATTTGATGTGATCAAAGAAAAGGTAATTCTTAAGGGAAAGGACAAGGGCAAAGTAAAGAAGTGTTCTGATGCTAGCCAGCAATCCAAGCCGTCTTCAGCCTCAAGGCACATGGGGAAAGGGTGTATGAGGAAATTGCCCTCTATATCTGGAAGAACAAAAGAAGATGAAAGAGGGGATGGAGATCTCCACCTAAGGTATCATGAAATGAACCACTTCTTTATCTGAGGTATATGATACCAAGATATGGATATATCATATATGATATGCAAGATCCGCAAAGAAGTGATGGCCTTTGTGAAAGGACCAAGAAAGAAGTATCCATCATTGGAGAAAATGTTGCTGCCATAGATAGGAGTATCTTTTAGTTTATTTCAGCCTAAAGGGCACGAAATAGAGTTGAGAACTGCTATTTCATATATTGCCAATAGATAGAACCAATTTATTATTGCATATTGTATGACAATGATGGCAATTAATAAAGTTGATGTTTCAATCTTAAAGATATGATCTTTGTGGCAATGCCTTGTTTTATCTTGTGATACATGGTATGAATAAGATAAAATGATACCTAAAGTTATTGATAACTCAAACAATCAAATTAGCATCAATCATGAGAAATTCATTTCTAGTTTCCATGTGATGGATAAATCTAGACTCTTTTGGTTAGAGAACCAGTAAGAGACATGAATCTCTTATACATGATTAATCAATCTTCACTAATGGTAGTGGGAGAATGATTATCCTATTAGGTATAATACATGTGATGTATTTATGTACCTATTGGAGCGAATGCTAATACTTCAAACGGTGTTTAGAGAAATACCAATATGAATATCTTGAAGTGTTCAAGATTATCATAGATGAAGTGCAAATTTGGTAAAGTGTTAATTCTTGATGAGATCAATGAATGAAATACTTGGACCAAATTTTTGAGATCCTTTTGAGTGATTATGATAGTGTATCATAGTGAGCTCATGATTAAGGCATGGTGATGTCTAAATCAAGAAGGAATCATACTCTAAGGAGTTAGAGAATGATTATCAAATAACTGAATTCTTCTTAATAAAAGAATACCCCTCACTAATAAAGGACATTAAGAATCACAAGGAGTTGTGAGTTCTTATATCCTTGATGGATACACCTCGTTTATCTATGTGATGAGTTGTTCATGTGATGAGTCAACTATCTAGATGAATATGAGGAACCAAATTTTGAGTTATGGTTTATGACCATTACATCCTAAATGACATCCATTTGAACCATAAGGTATGACCTTGATGGTAGCACCCATTGGATGAAATCCATAAGTGTGAATAAGTCTTAAGTGTTAAGACACATGGATAACATTTTGAGAAGGATAATGCTTGTTGATTGCAACTTAATGACTAAGACATTTGGCATATGGATACTAAAACCGCATTCCTATGAGGAATAAAACAAGGATGTGTATGTGACACAACCTATAACGTTTATGAATCCACTAATGCAAATGAAGTATATAAGTTACAATGGACTAATCAATGTGATTGATTAAGTACAAGCAACTCGGAATTAGAACTTTACTTTGATGATATAGTCAAAGGGTTTGACTGATATGTCAAAGATAAAGAAGGGATCTTAATTTAGTGGGAGGATGTTCACATTCCACATGTTGATGTGAAATGGATATGTTCTAGAATGGAAATCCAAAAGTGGAAATTATCTTTAAGGAAGATAGAGATGTTTCCTATGTGCTCGCTCGGTGACAATACCTCGCGCCTTGCGCGGTCTTCACCTCCTATCTTGGACGGTGTCTGTGCAGCTCCTGGTCGCACCGGGACTAACGAGATTGACAGTTGTCCTCCAAGCGGCAGAAATCTCCCGCCTCTGATGTAGTCCACACGGACCACCTGGAACTCCAATCTCCTTGTCCCACAAGGAATTGGAAGGAGTCGCACCCTCCTGTTGGCGTACTAGTCACCAACACACTCTCTTGCTACCAGTCACTTTCTGTAGTTGTCTTTCCCTTATCGGGTAGCACTTGCTCGGGTTCTCTCTTGGTTACCAAAACCAGAGAGAATGACAACTTTGCAGAGCAACTGGTTTGCACTGAGTTGTACTTTGAGAAGCCCCCAATACCCCTATATATAGGAGGGTCATGGGACAGGGTTCTCCATCCCGGGAAATATGGGACTAAAAGCAGGAGTAGAAGGGTTCGAGATTTTCCAAAAAAACAACCAACTCGCAACCTGAACTGATCGTTTCACAATTGAAATGATCGGTTGGGGACCTGAGTCGGTTGGTTGACACCTCAAGCGATCGGTTGGGACCCATGAGCCGGTCGGTTCACATGTGAACTGATCAATTCGTGGTCCTAATCAGTTCCCGATTGACTTTCCATCTTTTGTTTCTAATTGGTATCAAATACCAATCCTTGTTCCAATCAAATTGGATAAGTGAAATGAAAGGAAAATTCTCACCAATTCTACTTTCCTAACTTGCTCAGTTGCACTAGTTGAACTGATCATTTCAACACTTGAAGTAATTGTGCACCCTGTCCATGAGCCGATCGACTCACCACCTGAGCCGACCGGTTCACTAAGATGAGCTGATCGGTTCATCTCATGAGCCGATCGGTTCATCTCATGAGCTGATCGGTTGGGAGTGTAGATTGTGCAGAATCAGTCAGTTGCGGTTTCAATCAATCTGATACTCTTATCAATCAGTCCAACACCTTAAACATTATGATTTTGAGCTATCAATTAATTTAGTGTTTAATTAAAATACTAAACTGCTTTAGTAATCAATCTAAACATTGTTTGTGGACAAAATTCCTCTTCCACGTTAAATCCTATGTGTGTGACCCTGCAGGTCCTTTTCACGTTGGCAGTGAAAGTACATAACACTTATGACTTCACAAGCAAAGAGTGGTGCCTAGTCACACATCAGTGCTACCCAAGTGAAATAGAAAGTTGGAGAACAACTTTCAATCCTACAATCTATGAATGGTGTTACAGTGAATGTATAATTCCTTTGTCACTGATATCCCGAATGAACTCGAGGCATGGAACAGTCATCCTGTCAACGTTCATTCACTTTCTTGATCTCAGAGCAGATTGGAAGAGATATGTATGACATCAATATCACATACTGATTCACACATGCGTGCGCATGCCTATTTCAATTCTACTCATCAAGTGGCCTTGGATATCAAACTCCCTCAGGAGGGACAAATCTCATATCTATAACTCACCCCTCAAAATCCCCATGTGTCAAAGACACCCAATCATCACCTTTATAACAACCCATGTTTCAGGACTGCGTTTGATGATGTCAAAGTGTGCCCAATGACATCTGTTGAGTGTAGTGATTTCAGGTCAAAGAATCACACTCACCACCATCACTGTGAGTACTGACTGTGACTACCATGTCATGGTTCCATGTGTCAAACTCACGGTGGGTCTGTCCGGTACACTTTTTCTCTAACAAGTACCTATGTGTTTGGTTTGATATCTCTATATCATGACTAATGAGATTCTGTCATCAACCAACACCACAATCTAGTGTTGTGTGTCATTGCTATCTATCTACATTCCACAATGACAACCTACTAGGGACATAACAAGAATGTACAAACTCTTAGCATCTGTATGATCTCATCGTTCAGGTCCTCAACTTGAAAGCATACGTCATTGAGTACTGTCATTCTCTAGACATTCAATCTGTTCTGTCAGTATCTCATATGACTGAACCAGAAAGAATTGGAAGCTTGCCTTTGATGTTTATAAAATCAATCTTAATGTATCCCACCAATCATCCCATGATTGGCTCTCAGGGCATACATACCAACAATACTGTTCTTTGAATTTAATCCAGGTTTTTTTAAGATTAATTTGCAAATATGCCCACATAGTAGCCAAAACCTTGGTCACATCACACCAAATCTAGTAATAATCACATTTCAAACCAAACAAAAAACCTTAGTATGAAATTATTCTCGTCATCTAGGCACATAATTAGTTTGTACATAGTTGACAATTAGCACAAACTGTTATGCCTTAAAAACTGCTAGTCCTAATCCTACATGGTGTGGCAGTCCTATTTTGGGTCTTGTCTTTTTTTTTAATTGCCAGGGGAAACCCACCCCCTAGGTGGAGGCCGAGATAGAAGGGATGATAAACCTAGGAGACCCGTGTGCCCGCACACCGATATCTCAATAAGTCGCATTAGAGGTCGGCTGATGCTGTGGGAAATTCATTTCTGAGCAACACTTCCAGCGAAAGTCGAACCCGAGGCCCTTCGTGAGGGGCCCTGAGCTACAACCAGCTGGGCTACTGCTCTCTGACAATTTTGGGTCTTGTCTTAGTTTGAGTCTAACCCATGTTCCTACTTGGATTTGGATTAGTATTCCTATTTGGAGTTGGAGATGGCTCTATCTACATGCAACTGGACTCCTATTGTGTACTACACTCCTATTAGGATTGTTTATTCTTAGTTGAAAACCTTATGGCATGGAGACTATAAATAGGACCCTAAGAGTATGGGATTTTCTTGTACTGAGAAGTGCTAATGTATAATTTTGTACCGAAGAGAGTTATCTCTCTTCTTTGGGGGTAATCTTCTAAAGGTTTTTTTCAGGTTCTCTCTCTTTGAGAGTATCTCTCCTTTGTAATCTTCTTGCAATAGTGAAATTCTCTCTCCTCTAGTGGAGTAGGTCGTCTAGATTGAACCATGTAAGTCCTATTCTCTTTGGTTGCGTGATCGTTCTCTTCGTTCTCATCTTGTTATTTTGCTTCGAACTTGTCATATTCTATCGTTCAAATCCTAACAAATAGGTATTAGAGCCTCATGTTTAAGATCCAAATGATGATGAGTTTATACAAGATTGAAAATTTTGATCGCAAAATCAATTTAACACTGTAGCAGATTACAAAGTGTATTCTTGTTCAACAAGGAGTCGTTGCGGCTCTGGAAGGGATCAAGAAGATGCCTGCCACTATGAAGGATGAAGAAAAGGAGATGGACCAGAAGGCTCTTACCACCATTCAGTTATCCTTTGGCGATAAGGTTTTGGCTGAAGTTGCTAAAGAAACTACTACTGTAGGGATTTGGAAGACACTCGAAGATCTCTGTATGACGAAGTCTCTCCGACCAAACTCTATCATAAGCAGTGTCTCTACTTATTCTGGATGGTAGAAGGTGCTTCTATTCGTGATTACATTGACGAATTTACTTCTATTATTATGGATCCAGAAAACATATATATTAAACTCGAAGATGAAGAAAAATCCCTTATTCTGTTGTGCTCTTTGCCCCCTCATACAAGCAACTTCGTGAAACTATTCTGTATGTAAAGTCTTCAATCAAGATGGAGGATGTTATATCCTCATTTTTGTCAAAGACTGTGGTTAATAAAGATCTAATTGCTTCTTTTAGCAATATTTAGTCAAAGACTTTTATGGTGAGGAGTCGAACAAAGAAAAAGGAAAACAACAAGAAGGAGACACAGATCTAAGTCTAAATCCAAGAAGATCTGTAAATATTGTAAGAAGATTGGATACATCATTAATGAATGCTACAAGTTACTGAATAATAAGAAGAGGGAGAACAAGAACAACATGTAGATGCTAATGTATCACGATAAGATCCATATTATGCTCTTATGAAACCATCATCTCTTCCTCATCCGTCAAATTTTAAACTTCTTAGATTTTGGACTCTGGATGTTCATATCACATGTGTCCACATAGAGATTGGTTTTCTTCTTATGACCACTTTGATGGAGGCATAGTAAACATGAAGAACGATACCACCAGTAAGACTATTGTCATTGGGTCAATCTACATAAAGATGTTTGATGGTGTTATCCAAACTACCTCAAATGCTCATCATGTTCAAAGCCTTCTGAAAAACCTCATCTCAATTGTCTTGCTTGAAGCCAACAATTTTCCATACTAGATCAAAGATGGAATCTTGTCCATTACCAAAGGAGATGATGTTTTGATAAAGGGAGTATGTAATCCTGGAAACCTTTACAAATTAATTAATGAAATTGTGACCGATGTAGATGTTGTTGTTTCTTCCTCAACCACTTCAGATCTCGATGCCACCAAATTGTGGCATATGAGGCTGGGACACATAAGTCAAAAAGGTCTTGAATTATTAAGAAGAAGAGGACTTCTATGTGATATTAATACTAAAAAGTTGGATTTCTGTGAGCACTGTGTAATAAGAAAATAGAAAAAGGTCAATTTTTTCAACTACAAACCATACTACAAAGGGTATTGTTGACTATATTCATTTAGACATCTGGGGTCCTTCTCTAGTGCCTTCTAAGGATGGTGCCAGATATATGCTTACCTTCATTGATGATTTCTCAAGGAAAGTTTGGGCGTATTTTTTGAAGCATAAGTCTTATGCTTTTGATAAGTTTAAGAAGTGGAAGATTCTAGTCGAAAAGAAAACAGGAAGGTGCATCAAAACACCGAGGACAAATAAGGGGATGGAGTTTTGTTCTTCTTAATTAAATGAATTCTACCCATCTGAATGTTATTGCAAGACACCGAACAGTTAGACATACACCTAAGTATAATGGCTTTGTAGAACACATGAACACAATTCTTCAAGAGTGTGCATGATGCATGTCAATAAGTGTAGGTCTTACTAAAGATTTCTGGGTTGAAGACATCTCTATTGTAGCCTACCTAGTCAGTCGTTCTCCATCTACTCCACTTGGTTTCAAAATTCTAAAAGAGGTTTGGTCTGGTCATCCTACAAAATATTCAAATTTGCATATTTTTGGTTGTCTTGTGTATGTCTATTCAAATGAAGGAAAGCTCAAGCCTAGAGAAAATAATTGCATTTTTTTTCTAGGTTATGCTGATGGTGTGAAGGGATATAGATTCTAGTGCACTAAGCCAAACTCAATCAAGTTCTTGATTGAAAGAAATGTCACATTTGATGAGTCTTCCATGTTTTTTGCAAAACAAAATGTAGTTAGTTCTCATGTTATGGGTTCTTAGAGTTCCACAGAGCTGGTGGAGCTTAAAGTTAGTGCACATAGCCCGATACCTCCTCTTGATGTATAGGAAAATCCAAATGATAATGAAGATGACATTCCTAAAGAACAAACGTATAACATTTCCTCTGGGAGACTAAGAAGACAGATCAAACCACCTTCAAGGCATTTAGATTACATTGTTGTGTATGCCTTGGCTACTACAAAAGAGACAAATGATTTTGGTGAACCATCTATCTATCTTGATGTTGTGTCTAATCCAAATTTTGCTATGTGGATTGCAGCTATGAAGGAATAGATGGAGTCTCTTCAAAGGAACAACACTAGGGTACTTGTAAATTCTCCTATGGAAAATAAGATTGTTGGATGCAAATGGGTATTCAAAAGAAAGGAAGCTGGTCTGGAGATACTACTGCAAGGTAGAAAGCACAGTTAATTGGAAAAGGCTACAATCAGGTGGAAGGTGTAGATTACAATGATGTTATCTCTCGTATTGTTAGACACACCTCCATCAGATTTCTATTGGAATTGTTGGATCCTAGATGGGTGAGTGGATGCTCTAGAGGGGGGTGGTGAATAGAGATGAATGCACTTAAACAAAATTCATTTGACCTTCAAGATATATCACAAGATAAGTGTAACATCCCTGACCTGGGTTATGAAATAACTCCAGGTATTTTGTTTAATAATGTGATTAAATGCCTGTGGTTATCTGTTGATAATGTAATTAAAGCTTCTGAGGAACATATATTTCCCTTTCTATCCTTTTTAAACAATATTGTAATATTGTTTTGTTAGAAGTGGACTTATGTACAAATTACCCAATTAGAGGGGTTAACTTGCAAATTGCACATGTTTAGATGTTCCTCTGATGGTAATACATCATAAGAATGAATTTGATGAAGTATTATGGATTCTCCAAGCTTGGGCACCAAAAGGCAGCTTGTGGAGCAATCCTTGTGCTTTAAACCCTAGTTTTGGTGTAAAGTGAAATTTACCCAAAACATGGGGTGCAACATGTAAAATATACCTTCTAGAATATCTTTTATGACTCTTGGCATCAATTAGAGTAAAAATGATAAAGGGGGCGCTTCATTTGAATAAACAAATAAGAAGGATAACCCTTGTGACTAAATAACCAAGTTGTAAGCATAATGACCCTTTTATATGTGTGCAACTTAGTAGGATGTTTGGCTTCCTTTTCACTAGACTTTGGTTCAGAAAGAAGTTTTTCTTAAGAATAGGAAGGAGGGGTGTGGCCAAGAAGGAGAGAAGGACCCATATGAGAAATAGAAGAAAAGATTATCCTTATCTTGAAAACATGCCCAAAGTATATATACACCTTTCTTTTACAACCAAGGGATCGTTTCCCTTTCTCTCTTCACTTATCTCTTGCTGTGGCCGACTAAGGAAGGATCTCAGGAGCAGGGGAGAACGTCCAAGTAGGTTTGGGTAATCTTTGGTTATCTTCTAGCTCAGATTCATGGAGGAAATCATGATACAAGGTTGGTTTGCTACTTTTTCTTACTTAGTTCTTCTTTCTAGCCATCCTTTCCAACCAATTCTTGAAGAAGAAACCTTGGACGACCTGTGGAGCTCAAGCCACCATTAAAGCAACGAAGCTTGGAGCTCTAGAGATGGTTCTAAGGCGGGTTTTATAACTCTAAACCCTTAAACTTTGTTATGCACCTTTCTTTCTTGCAAAAGTAGCTTGTCCTTCTTTCTCCCATCCTCCCTTGATTTCTTGCAACTAAAACCATGAAGAACAGACCTGGATCTGGAGGTATAAGAAGGGGGGGCGTGAATACCAATTCTACTTTATCAAATGGTTTCCCACCCTTTTGGTCCAAATGGTTTGCAAAACCGTTTGGGACCAAACGGTTTCAAAGCCGTTTGGTCTCATGCGGTTTGCAAAACCGTTTAGACTCAAACGGTTTCAAAACCATTTGAGGGCGTTGACCAAGGGTTGACCGTTTGGGATTTCTGTTCATGATTATGTTAGTTAATAGCCCACCAAATTTTATAGGTTAACTCCCAAGGAATCATGAGTTAAAGGCTAATCAATTAGGTAAACCTAATTGGATTAAGTGCTGATTTTCAATCTGATTAACTTGAACTTTTTGGGCAAACGGTTTCAAAACCGTTTGAGGGCGTTGACCAAGCATTGAACGTTTGAGATTTCTGTTCATAATTATTTTGGTTAATAACCCTCCAAATTTGAGGGATTAACGCCAAAGGAATCGTGAGTTGAAGGCTAATCAATTAGGCAAACCTAATTGGATTAAGTGCTGATTTTTCAGCTTGATTAACTTGAACTTTTTGGGCAAACGGTTTCAAAACCATTTGAGTGAGTTGACCAAGCGTTGACCGTTTGATATTACTGTTAATAATTATGTTGGTTAATAACTCACCAAAGTTTATAGGTTAATTCCAAAGGAATCATGAGTTGAAGGCTTACCAATTAGGTAAACCCTAATTGGATTAAGTGCTGACTTTCGACTTGATTGATTTGACTTTTTGGGTTTTCTTGCCCAAACGGTTTCAAAACCGTTTGGGGATCACCCAAACGGTCTCAATACCGTTTGGGGGTCACCCAAGACCTTTTGGAGGTCTAGGGTGAAGTATGGATATGTGTTTGAAGATCCAAAGATGTGGCATGAACCCTAATCGGCTAAATGCTGATTTTGCAAGTGAATGAGATGATGTTTTGGGTTGATTGGCCCAAACGGTTTCAAAACCGTTTGGGGATCACCCAAACGGTTTCAAGACCGTTTGGGGATCACCCAATACCGTTTGGAGGTCTGGGGTTAGGTATAGTTGACCAATTGAAGGTCCAAAGGTACCAAATCATATTACAATTAAGTGCTGATTTGTTGATCAACTCGATAGACCGATCCTTGATAGAATTTCACTAGAATCCAAGGGTTGGATGATCCAAACGGTCTCAAGACCATTTGGAGCTCAACAAAACGGTCTCAAGACCGTTTGTAGGTCACCCAAGACCGTTTGGAGGTCTAGGGGTGAGTATGGTTAAGCCATTGATGATCCAATGTTACTAAGTTAAAGTGTAATCAATTGCTGATTTGGTGATCAATCCAATGATCCAAACCTTAATTGGTTGACTTGGATTTTGGTGATATGATGGGAAAAAGGTCTCAAGACCGTTTGGAGGTCATCCAAATGACCTCAAGACCGTTTGGGGTCAGGTCATACCCAATTTGTATGATGGTTCTATGGTTTCAAAGTAACTAGTCTTACATTGATTAGTATTGAAGGATCATCGATTCCCAAACCCTAATTTATTTGAATCAAACCCTAATTGATGAATAATTGCGGGTCAATTCAGGGTCAAATCAGTTTAAGGTTGAACTATTTAACTCAATTTAAGTATGAGGATAGGTCCAATTGATGATATGTTCCATGAATTCAATGATTGAAGGAATCAATATTGAGAACCCTAAACCGATTGGTGTAGTTGAGACCATCCTTGTTCCATGCAGTTTTGAGGAGGTTTGGACCAAACGGTCTCAAGAACGTTTGAGTCCAAATGGTCTCAAGACCGTTTGGGAGAAAACGGTTTCAAAACCGTTTGGATTCATGCGGTTCTAAAACCGTTTGGAGGTTGAAAGTGCAAAATCGTTTGGGATCTTTTAAGGTCAAGAATGCTTAATGCTTTAAAGACTTCGTTGGTTCAATGGTTGTTTAACCTAAACCCTGAATGTAAGGACCCTGACCTACGTTTAGGGTTTACCCTATTTGTTTTGCTTAACCTTGGTGGTTTGAGCTTGCTAATCACCTTTGAGTGGTGATTAGGGTTTTTGTTGTGCCTTGTTGAGAATTCGAGGGGATACTTGCAAATAACCCAAGTCTAGGGTTTTGTGTGCAAGTTTACCATCTTGTGAGATGTTTTCCCCTCTTTGCTTCCTCTAGGGTTGAGAGGAAGGCTTGGGCTTGTTGTTTGAGTTTCTTGGGCCTTGCTTGAGCTTGTTTGGGCCTTGAGGTGCTTTGTTTGGGCTTGCTTGAGCCTTGTGTCGGCCAAGACCAGCTTGTGTCACCCAAGGAAGAGTGTGTGTCAACCTAGAGGTGGTGCGTCACCCTGGAGTAGTGTGTGTCGCCCAGAGGAGCTGCTAGTTGTGTCGCCCATGTTGCTTGGTCCAACCTTGACCATGTTTGGTGGACACTTGGTGTGTATCTTGGACAAGTGTCTCTTGGTGTGCTAGAGTGTTGGCTTGAACCCTAGGACAAGTGTCCCTTGGGTGGACGACACTTAGCATGGATCTACCTTGTTTTCTCCTCCCTTTCCTTTCTATATATGTGGCTCTTTCCCTTGCCTTAGTTTCCTTTTCTCTTTTGGTCTCTCCTCCACCTTGAGTGCATGACACTCCTCTCCTTTCCTTGTGTGTTGGCTGATACACTCTCTTGGAGTTGCAGTGGTGGTCGATACCCTCTCTTGGAGAAGCTTTGGTGGACGACATCCCTTGGAGCATGAAGTGCTTCTTCTTCCTTGGAGCTTGGAGCTTAAGGTGGGTTGCATAGCTTCTAACCCTAACTCCTTTACCTCTAGATATGATCTTGTTGCATGTTAGTAGCTTAGCTTAGTTCTTTGCTTTTATACCTTGTTTGTGTACCTTTGGTGGCCGATCCCCCTCTAGGGTTTAGGGTTCCTTTGTGCACCTTGCTTTCTAGGGTTTGGGTACTCTTAAGTTGGAGGTTGAACTGACCCTTGTTGGGCGACATGGTGAGTGCTCCTGGAGTTGGGCAATACCCTCTCTCTTGTTTGAGTGTGTTGGGCGACATGGTCCTTGTGCTAAGTAACACCTTTGTTCTTGTGTTGGGCGACATAGTGGTGTTCTTGTGTTGGTCGACATGGAAGGTGTTCTTGGTGATGGGCGATACCCTTGCCCTTGTGTTGGGTGACAGGGTGAGCTTTTGTGAGTGTTGGTTGATATAGTGACCCTTGTTGAACGACATGGTCCTTGTGTTGAGCAACACCTTTGTTCTTGTGTTGAGCTTGATGGTATGTTGGTGTTGGGCGACATGGGTACCTTGGGATGGACGATATGGTGGGTGCCCTTGAGTTGGGTGATCTCCTTGTCCATGTGGTGGACGATAGGGCCATGTATGGCATGTGTGATTAGGGTTGGACGATAGGTTGACCTAGCATGGGCGTTGGCCGACATGGTAACCATGTTGGGCGATATGGTTCCTATGATAAGCAATCCCTTTGTTCTTGTATTGGGCGAGACCCTCTCTTGTCTTGGTGTTGGGCGAGATGGGTACCTTGTGATGGGCGACATGGTGAAGTGCTCTTGTGTTGGGCGATAGGTCAAGCTAGTGAGGAGTTGGCCGATATGGTTGAGTTGGCCGTTGGATGTTGTTGGGAGATACATCTTGAGGTGATGGCTGATAGCCCTAATGACCGATAGCCATGGTGGGCGACAACCTTGAGTGGTGCTGGCCGATAGGGTTGGGTATGTGTCAGCCGATAGGCCTTGATGGGTCTTAGTGAGGGTTGATAAGAGTTATGGTGAGAGTCTTGTAATCATATAGTAACGGTTCCTTTGTGATGTGGAACTGATTAGCTATGCACCAATAAATGATGGTGGTGTCTTGTTAGTAATAACAATAATGAGTATGATACCTTGTAAACAATAATAATGCTAATGATAGTAACAATGATGATAATGGTAGTTGCATAAATGGGAATGATAGTAATAATGTTGATCATAATAATGATGGCAATAATGATAGCAATGATATGCATGAAGTAATCCTCGTACTTAATTGTTAAATGAGAATGGTGATAGTTACACTAGTAGCTTGCACAATGATAATAATGATAATAATGGTGATAGTGACATAATGGTAGTGGTAACAATAGTACTTGTTCTGTATGTTTGGACACCGTAATTACTTGTATAATCTTGAGATAAGAGTAAGCATGTATATGGCTTGTTAATAATGTGACTTGATTACCAAATAGGGTAAGAATTATAAGTAGAGTATCTTGAATGGCATTTCATGATGGTAGCATATTCCTTATGATTGAATCTACGATTATTGTATACCCTAACCATGCAGGTGATGATTAGCCATGAAAGGGCTATGAGACATATGTGATGAGTAACATCACTTTGATAATTACTCTATAAGGTTGTATGTATGATGTGTTTGTCCCATGATGATGATGTGAGCCTTGAGAGGCAGTGACAGTACATGATGAGGGATTGAGATCCCATGGTATGTGATGGTCCTTGAGATGGATCTGGATGATTGCAAAGAGGCCAAGTGGTAACATGTGATGCTGGATTCTTGAGATGGATCAGGTTGATGTGTTCCATAATAGTATAATGTTATTTACTTTTGTTATATCTTGCATGTTATACAACTTGGTTGAATCCTGCAATCCATCTAAAAGATACTAATTAATCACAGTGAAATATATCATGTAGTTTGCCCTGGCCATAGATCCATCATCGTCAGGACTTGGTGATGGTGAAATAGGTTCTCCTACGGGTTAACCTGGAAGCGCATATTGTTGAATATGTGTAGGTTGCTCGTAGCCTGAAAATGAGGAGGTAAGAGTGTTACTTCGGTTGCAGACTCAGATACGTATATAGAGCATGGTGAACAGGCCCATGGCTCAGGATATGTGATGTGAAGAGCATGAATGCGTTCATGGCTCAGAGCACGGTGAACAGGCCCGTGGCTCAGTTTTACTAGCGCCGAGACTTGTACCAAGGCGGGCTAGAGTGAGGGTAGCCTATGGAGCTGACCCTATGGCTTAGACCACTTCAGCATGTGACTGCGGTCCTGCTTGTGTTGTACTCGTGTACTGACCACGAGGTGGGAGGTCGTGGAGTCCGGCTCTTCCATTGACCTTGTATGGCACCGGCTTGGGTTTCATAACCGAAGGTTGGATTTGAACGGTATGATTCAAATCCTCAGGGCATAATAATATGTAATACAACCGTTTAGTACTTATTACTTAGGATAAACATGAAACATTGGTTGAGGCCTTGTTTGTGTAATATCTTTGTTATATCTTGCAGGTTATGTGATAATATGTCTGATCTTGATAAGCAGGTTATGTGGCATTATATTTTGTTCTGATAATCATGTTACATAGTGATACATCTTATCTTGTTAATCATATTCCTTGAGATATATCTGGTTATATGCTTTCGTATAACTGGTAAGCGTGTCAGTAAGAATAGCTTTGCTTTATATAAACTGCTCATGTTGTATCTGTTAAATAGTTATCTTCTGTTATAATTTATCTTGCTGAGGTTCTGTAGTTGCGGCGGGGATCTATGCTTCCCGCTGGGACAATTGTTCAATTGTCTCACTCTGCTGGTTTACACCCTTTTTAGGTGGTCGAGGTAGACGTGGTCGTGGTCGTGGTGTTGCGGCCGAGCAACTTGACGAGTAGTAGAAGGCAAGAGATGGATGGGCTGTTGTTTTGGATGTTTTGTAGTAGAGTCTAGAGTCATCCCTGTACTCTCAGGTCCTTGGCAGTGTTTTGACGTTGTTTCACGATGATCGATCGATGACGTTTGTATATCCTACTATTGGCCGGATGTGGGCCTTTATGTATATGAATAGGTGGTGAACTCATGTGATGGATGAACAGCTGTTCTTGAGCTGTGGACATGTATCAGATCTCATGTATGTGTATATATATGACATGTTTCTGTGCAGGATGAGGACTGAAAAGTAATAGTTTCACAGTTTATCAGTTTTCCGCAATCGGTTTTAATTAACCCATGTTTTCATAATATGTGGTTATGGTGATTTCTGCACGTTTTCGCGTAACACCTCGTTATCTGTATGATAATGGGATGTGTTACCACAAGTTTTGGTATCAGAGCCTTAGGTTCGCTGAGTCTACAGGGATTTAGGACTAGGTTGAGTTGTTCTTATGAGTTTTCTAGATTTTCTTACAATATCTTCTGCCCTCAGCGGAAGAAAAGTCAAGATGTCTGGAAACCATGAAGAACACTCTACTGAGTACAGTGATGATACATTGGTTGATGGAGCAGATAGACAGGCACATGAAGATCGGGTGCCTGAGGTTCCCCAATTTAACCCAGCCATACTTGAACATCCTTCTTACCAACATCTTATGGGGCAGTTAATGGATACGATGAATCTCATGGTTGAGCGATTACCAGTGCCTCCTCCACGAGTACAGGTTCCCCATGGAGAAGCATCGGGTATTGGGAAGACCTTTGAGCGGCTTCGCCGAGTTGAAGCTTCGGATTATGCTGGGACGGCTGATCCAGCAGATGCAGATCTGTGGCTGACAACTCTCGAGAAGGCTTTCCAGATCCTTGACATCCTGAAGCAGACAAGGTAAAGCATGTTGTCTACCTTATGAAGGGTAGTGCTGGTCACTGGTGGACCATCAAAGAGGAGAAGCGGCCGGGTGAGGTAATCTGTTGGGAAGTGTTTCGACGCGAGTTCGTCACCAGATACTTCCCAAAGACGTACCTGGATGAGAAGGTGAGTTAGTTCGAGAATCTGAGGCAAGGAACGATGAACATCACCGAGTACGAAGCCAAGTTTATGGATCTGTTGAGGTTCTGTCCTCACATGGCGGCAACAGAAGAGGAACGGATCAGACATTTCGAGAAGGGTTTGAGTGCTGAGTTGAAGACCCCTGTGTCTGCGTTGGAGAATCGAGAACAGTTTTCTACGTTCGTCGAATCAGTTCGACGGATCGAGAGGACAATACGGGAGAAAAGAGAGTCTATGTCTCTTAAAAGACCTACTTAGTTTCAAGGACGAATGTTTGGTGGCTTTAAGAAGCCCAAGTTTTTAGCACCGTTAGCAATGAGGAGTGCTGGTGTACCATCTCAATGGTCTCCGAGTAAGGGGAGAGGTTATGTTTCTTCCCCATCTAAGGCACACAGTTCAGCTTCTGTGGCAGTGATAGGGCCAGCTAGGCCACGGTTTGAGGACAAGTCATGTCATCTTTGTGGACAAGTCATGCATTTCAGGCTTAATTGCCCGAATAGAGACGTTGAAGTGACACAGCAGCCGAGACAGAGTTTTTAGAGGTCAGAGAGACCACCGGCCAGTGGTAGCAGAGGACAAGGACGCGGTCAAGAGTCTCAAGCTGGATCGTCTGCTCAAGGAAGCAGAGGTCGTGGATAGCAAGCAACGGCTCGATTCTATGCCATGAATCAGCCGGAGGTGATAGTCAACCCGCGAGTGGTGACAGGTCAGATGGAGTTATTTCATTCTGATATGTCTTCTTCTTGCTTTATATCTGTTCTGGTTGACCCGGGTGCTACACACTCTTTTATCGCCTATAGTATGCTTGAAAACTGTCGTTTACCTGTTAGCTGTAAAAAGGATAACTTGTTGTTAGAAACCCCTCTTGATGGTTCCTCTTTGCTTCGAGAAGAGTGTCCATCTTGTGTTTTGTCTTTCTCGGGACATTGTATCCAAGTGGATCTTATACCAATTGATATGCATGGTTTCGATGTTATCCTTGGGATGGATACCTAAGAGAAGTATAAGGTTGTCTTGGACTGTGGTTCCAAGAAGGCAGTGTTTGATGTCGCTGGAGAGAAGTGGACCTTCCAGGGAGATAGGAAGATTCTTCCGACGTGTTTGGTATCAGCTATGGTGGCGGATAAGCTGTTACGACAGGGATGTGAGGCGTTCTTAGCTCACGTGGTGGATACCGTTGTGGTTAACAAGGAGAAATGTCCTAGTCTTGAGGAGGTGTCCTTGGTTCGAGAGTTTGCAGACGTGTTTCCTGAGGAGTTTCCTGGTGTTCCTCCACCCCGAGAGATTGATTTCGAGATCAGTCTAGTTCCTGGAACACAGCCTATTGCATAGTCAGCATATAGGATGGCTTCAGCAGAGATGGAAGAGTTGAAGAAGCAGTTGCAAGAGTTGTTGGAAAAAGGTTTTATCCGACCGAGTACGTCGCCGTGGGGTGCTCCCGTGTTGTTTGTTAAGAAGAAGGATGGTTCGATGCGGTTGTGTATAGATTACCAGCAGTTGAACAAGGTCACGATCAAGAATAAGTACCCGTTGCCGAGGATAGATGATCTATTTGATCAGTTGCGTGGTGCTACAGTGTTTTCAAAGATCGATCTACGGTCTGGATATCATCAGTTGAGAATAAAGGCAGATGACATACCAAAGTCAGCCTTCAGGATGAGGTATGGTCATTTCGAGTTCGTGGTTATGCCGTTTGGGTTAACCAATGCGCCTGCAACTTTCATGGATCTGATGAACAGAGTGTTTCGTCCATTCTTAGACCAGTTTGTTGTAGTCTTTATAGATGGCATCTTGATCTATAGCCGAGACAAGCTAGCACATGAACAACATCTTCGTCGAGTGTTGACACTTCTTCGTCAACATCAGTTGTATGGCAAGTTTAGTAAGTGTGAGTTCTGGTTGGATGAAATGACTTTCTTGGGTCATGTGATATCTGCAGAAGGAGTCAAAGTAGATCCGAAGAAGGTGAAATCCATTGTGGATTGGGAACAACCAAAGACGCCGACAGAAGTTCGTAGTTTTCTTGGTTTGGCAGGATACTACCGGAGGTTTGTCAAGGACTTCAGTGCGATCGCTTTACTGATGATGAAGTTGATCAGGAAGGATGTACCTTTTTTTTGGGATGATCGATGTCAGCAAGCTTTCTAGAGTTTGAAGGAGAAGCTGACCAGTGCTCCAGTGTTGATCTTGCCAGAGCCTGGGAAAGGCTATGTTGTTTTCTGTGATGCTTCCAAGAAAGGTTTAGGTTGCGTGTTGATGCAGGAAGATCATGTGGATTCTTTTGCTTCGCGACAACTCAAGAAGCATGAGGAGAACTATCTGACTCATGACTTAGAGTTAGCGGTTGTGGTTCATGCGTTAAAGATTTGGAGACACTATCTGTATGGGGAAGTGTGTCAGATCTTTACGGATCATAAGAATCTGAAGTACATCTTTACGTAGCAAGAGTTGAACATGCGACAACGACGATGGATGGAGTTGATCAATGATTACGACTGCACGATCGAGTATCATCCTGGTAAGGCAAACGTGGTAGTCGATGTGCTTAGCAGAAAGTCTTCTTCTCTTTCTTCAAAGAAGGCACAATTGAGTTCTCTGGTATGCCATAGGTGAGATATGTTTGTTTCTCTGCGGCAGATGAATGTGCAGATGGAAGTTTCTTTGTTGTCTGGTCTTTTCGCACAAATGCAAGTTAAGCCTACGTTGAGACAGCATATCAAGGATGCCCAGCAGATAGATGATGCAGTATAGTTGATCAGATCAGAGTTCGGCATCGACAAGCGTAATGGGTTTCATGAGTCCGAGGATGGGCTACTTTGCTATCGTGATAGGATGGTGGTTCCAGATGCTGATGATCTGAGGAAGTTGGTGCTCAAGGAAGCACATACGTCGATGTATGCGATGCATCCATGTGTCACCAAGATGTACCATAGTCTAAAGGACTTGTATTGGTGACCCGGTTTGAAGAGAGATGTAGCTGAGTTCGTGGCGAGATGTGCGGTGTGTCAGCAAGTGAAGGTTGAACATCAGAAGTCAGTAGGTACGTTGCAACCTTTGCCGATACCGTAGTGGAAATGGGATCACATAACCATGGATTTCGTAGTTGGTCTACCCCGGACAACTAGGAATCATGATTCCATTTGGGTGATAGTGGACAGATTGACTAAGTCTGCCCATTTTCTACCAGTGAAGACGACGTATACAGCTGAGAAGCTAGCTCAAGTATATGTGGATGAGATAGTACGTTTGCATGGAGTGCCAACGACAATAGTTTCTGATAGAGGTCCTCAATTTACGAGTCATTTTTGGGAACAGTTGCACAAGGCGTTGGGAATGCAGTTGAGGTTCAGTACAGCTTTTCACCCGCAGACAGATGGATAGTCTGAGATGACTATTCAGATTTTGGAAGATCTTCTTCGAGCTTGTGTTTTGTAGTTTCTAGGCAACTAGGATGTACATCTGAGTTTGATAGAGTTTGCCTACAACAACAGTTATCAACGTAGCATCAACATGGCTCCTTATGAGGCTTTGTATGGAAGGAAGTGCAGATCCCCTTTGTGTTGGTATGAGTCTGGTGAGTATCAGCTTTTGGGTCCTGAGTTAGTTCAGCAAACGACAGATAAAATCAAGGTGATACAACAACAGTTGAAAGTGGCACAGGACAGGCAGAAGTCTTATGCAGACAATCGTCGACGACCTTTGGAGTTCCATGTATGAGACAAAGTGTATCTTAAACTCTCACAGTAGAAAGGTGTGCTAAGGTTTGGGCGGAAGGGTAAGTTGGCTCCCAGGTATATGGGGCCTTATCCAGTGATAGCACATGTTGGCAAGGTAGCTTACGAGTTAGAGTTGCCTCCAGAGTTGCACAGGTTGCATCCAGTGTTTCATGTCAGTATGCTTTCGAAAATTCATCCGGATTCTGGTACAGTGATACAGCCAGTTGAGGTTGAGCTTGATGCAGATGTGACCTACGAGGAAGGTCCTGTGGTGATCCTTGACAGAAGGATCAAGAAGCTAAAGAGAAAGGATCTGGCTCTTGTGAAGGTTCTTTGGCAGCGTCGTGGCATCGAGGAAGCCACGTGGGAGCTTGAGGAAGAGATGAGGAGGAAGTATCCCTCGCTTTTCTCTTCGGATTTCGGGGACGAAATCCCTTAAAGGGGGTTAGATAATAAGGACCCTGACCTGCGTTTAGGGTTTACCCTGTTTGTTTTGCTTAACCTTGGTGGTTTGATGCTTGCTAATCACCTTTGAGTGGTGATTAGGGTTTTTGTTGTGCCTTGTTGAGAGTTCGAGGGGCTACTTGCAAATAACCCAAGTCTAGGGTTTTGTGTGCAAGTTTGCCATCTTGTGAGATGTTTTCCCCTCTTTGCTTCCTCTAGGGTTGAGAGGAAGGCTTGGGCTTATTGTTTGAGTTTCTTGGGCCTTTATTGAGCTTGTTTGGGCCTTGAGGTGCTTTGTTTGGGCTTGCTTGAGCCTTGTGTCGGCCAAGACCAGCTTGTGTCACCCAAGGAAGAGTGTGTTTCGACCTAGAGGTGGTGTGTCGACCTGGAGTAGTGTGTGTCGCCCAGAGGAGATGCTAGTTGTGTCGCCCATGTTGCTTGGTCCAACCTTGACCATGTTTGGTGGACACTTGGTGTGTATCTTGGACAAGTGTCTCTTGGTGTGCTAGAGTGTTGGCTTGAACCCTAGGACAAGTGTCCCTTGGGTGGACGACACTTAGCATGGATCTACCTTGTTTTCTCCTCCCTTTCCTTTCTATATATGTGGCTCTTTCCCTTGCCTTAGTTTCCTTTGCTCTTTTGGTCTCTCCTCCACCTTGAGTGCACGACACTCCTCTCCTTTCCTTGTGTGTTGGCCGATACACTCTCTTGGAGTTGTAGTGGTGGCCGATACCCTCTCTTAGAGAAGCTTTGGTGGACGACATCCCTTGGAGCTTGAAGTGCTTCTTCCTCCTTGGAGCTTGGAGCTTAAGGCGGGTTGCATAGCTTCTAACCCTAACTCCTTTACCTCTAGCTATGATCTTGTTGCATGTTAGTAGCTTAGCTTAGTTGTTTTCTTTTATACCTTGCTTGTGTACCTTTGGTGGCCGATCCCCCTCTAGGGTTTAGGGTTCCTTTGTGCACCTTGCTTTCTAGGGTTTGGGTACTCTTAAGTTGGAGGTTGAAGTGACCCTTGTTGGGCGACATGGTGAGTGCTCCTGGAGTTGGGCGATACCCTCTCTCTTGTTTGAGTGTGTTGGGCGACATGGTCCTTGTGCTAAGTAACACCTTTGTTCTTGTGTTGGGCGACATAGTGGTGTTCTTGTGTTGGTCAACATGGAAGGTGTTCTTGGTGATGGGTGATACCCTTGCCCTTGTGTTGGGCAACATGGTGAGCTAGTGTGAGTGTTGGTCGATATAGTGACCCTTGTTGAACGACATGGTCCTTATGTTGAGCAACACCTTTGTTCTTGTGTTGAGCTTGATGGTCTGTTGGTGTTGGGCGACATGGGTACCTTGGGATGGACGATATGGTGGGTGCCCTTGAGTTGGGTGATCTCCTTGTCCATGTGGTGGACGATAGGGCCATGTATGGCATGTGTGATTAGGGTTGGACGATAGGTTGACCTAGCATGGGCGTTGGCTGACATGGTAACCATGTTGGGCGATATGGTTCCTATGATAAGAAATCCCTTTGTTCTTGTGTTGGGCGAGACCCTCTCTTGTCTTGGTGTTGGGCGAGATGGGTACCTTGTGATGGGCAACATGGTGAAGTGCTCTTGTGTTGGGCGATAGGTCAAGCTAGTGAGGAGTTGGCCGATATGGTTGAGTTGGCCGTTGGATGTTGTTGGGCGATACATCTTGAGGTGATGGCCGATAGCCCTAATGGCCGATAGCAATGGTGGGCGAAAGCCTTGAGTGGTGCTGGTCGATAGGGTTGGGTATGTGTCAACCGATAGGCCTTGATGGGTCTTAGTGAGGGTTGATAAGAGTTATGGTGAGAGTCTTGTAATCATATAGTAACGGTTCCTTTGTGATGTGGAAGTGATTAGCTATGCACCAATAAACGATGGTGGTGTATTGTTAGTAATAACAATAATGATTATGATACCTTGTAAACAATAATAATGCTAATGATAGTAACAATGATGATAATGGTAGTTGCATAAATAGGAATGATAGTAATAATGTTGATCATCATAATGATGGCAATAATGATAGCAGTGATATGCATGAAGTAATCCTTGTACTTAATTGTTAAATGAGAATGGTGATAGTTACACTAGTAGCTTGCATAATGATAATAATGATAATAATGGTGATAGTGACATAATGGTAGTGGTAACAATAGTACTTGTTCTATATGTTTGGACACCTTGATTACTTGTATAATCTTGAGATAAGAGTAAGCATGTATATGGCTTGTTAATAATGTGACTTGATTACCAAATAGGGTAAGAATGATAAGTAGAGTATCTTGAATGACATTTCATGATGGTAGCATATTCCTTATGATTGAATCTACGATTATTGTATACCCTAACCATGCAGGTGATGATTAGCCATGAAAAGGCTATGAGACATATGTGATGAGTAACATCACTTTGATAATTACTCTATAAGGTTGTATGTATGACGTGTTTGTCCCATGATGATGATGTGAGACTTGAGAGGCAGTGACAGTACATGATGAGGGATTGAGATCCCATGGTATGTGATGGTCCTTGAGATGGATCTTGATGATTGGCAAGAGGCCAAGTGGTAACATGTGATGCTGGATTCTTGAGATGGATCAGGTTGATGTGTTCCATAATAATATAATGTTATTTACTTTTGTTATATCTTGCATGTTATACAACTTGGTTGAATCCTGCAATCCATCTAAAAGATACTAATTAATCACAGTGAAATATATCATGTAGTTTGCCCTGGCCATAGATCCATCATCGTCAGGACTTGGTGATGGTGAAACAGGTTCTCCTACGGGTTAACCTGGAAGCACATATTGTTGAATATGTGTAGGTTGCTCCTAGCCTGAAAATGAGGAGGTAAGAGTGTAACTTCGGTTGCAGACTCAAATACGTATATAAAGCATGGTGAACAGGCCCATGGCTCAAGATATGTGATGTGAAGAGCATGAATGCGTTCATGGCTCAGAGCACGGTGAACAGGCCCATGGCTCAATTTTACTAGCGCCGAGACCTGTACCAAGGCGGGCTAGAGTGAGGGTAGCCTATGGAGCTGACCCTGTGGCTTAGACCACTTCAGCATGTGACTGCGGTCCTGCTTGTGTTGTACTCGTGTACTGACTATGAGGTGGGAGGTCGTGGAGTCTGACTCTTCGATTGACCTTGTATGGCACCGGCTTGGGTTTCATAACCGAAGGTTGGATTTGAACGGTACGGTTCAAATCCTCAGGGCATAATAATATGTAATACAGCCGTTTAGTACTTATTGCTTAGGATAAACACGAAACATTGGTTGAGGCCTTGTTTGTGTAATATCTTTGTTATATCTTGCAGGTTATGTGATAATATGTCTGATCTTGATAAGAAGGTTATGTGGCATTATATTTTGTTCTGATAATCATGTTACATAGTGATACATCTTATCTTGTTAATCATATTCCTTGAGATATATCTGGTTATATGCTTTCGTATGGCTGGTAAGCTTGTCGGTAAGAATAGCTTTGCTTTATATAATCTGCTCATGTTGTATCTATTAAATAGTTATCTTCTGTTATAATTTATCTTGCCGAGGTTCTGTAGTTGCGGCGGGGAGCTATGTTTCCCGCTGGGACAATTGTTCAATTGTCTCACTCCGCTGGTTTACACCCTTTTTAGGTGGTCGAGGTAGACGTGGTCGTGGTCGTGGTGTTGCGGCCGAGCAGCTTGACGAGAAGTAGAAGGCAAGCGATGGATGGGTTGCTGTTTTGGATGTTTTGTAGTAGAGTCTAGAGTCATCCCTGTACTCTCAGGTCCTTGGCAGTGTTTTGACGTTATTTCACGATGATCGATCGATGACGTTTGTATATCCTGCTGTTGGCCGGATGTGGGCCTTTATTTATATGAACAGGTGGTGAACTCATGTGATGGATGAACAACTGTTCTTGAGCTGTGGACACGTATCAGATCTTGTATATGTGTATATATATGACATGTTTCTGTGCAGGATGAGGACTGAAAAGTAATAGTTTCAAAGTTTATCAGTTTTCCACAATCGGTTTTAATTAACCCTTGTTTTCATAATCTGTGGTTATGGTGATTTCCGCACGTTTTCGCGTAACACCTCGTTATCTGTATGATAATGGGATGTGTTGCCACACTGAAGACACCTAAAGTCATTAAAGGGGTTAAGTAATTAGTGAACTAATGTATATTAGGTTTAATGGTGAAGATTACAAAAGTACCCTTAGTGGGTTAGTGTGACTAGTACCCTCGATCAGGTAAACCCTAACGACCTTAATGGTGATGACTTGACTTATGGCAGTCAAAGTTGAGTTGACTTAACCTAATCAAGAGTGATGTAAACATCATCTATTAGTAAGAGGAGAGAGAAGACTCCTAATATCAATGACAATCAAATAAGATACCTTTAAAATGTATCAACACACACCATTAGGGTATGATCCTTCATAAGGAGATCATGGAAACCCTAATTATGGAGATTATGAATCTTAACTTAATTTGAAGGTGTTAATGGAAGTAATCTTCATAAATAATGATGGTAAGACCTCAATTCACTATGATATGAATAGTAAACCCTAATTTTAGGGTAAATCATGTAATGTGAATAGTAAACCCTAATTCTAGGGGAATAACATGATGTGGAATAGTAGTCCCTAATGGTGGGATATTAATCATAAACCTAATCTAGGGGAGATGTGATATGAATAGAAACCCTAATTGGAGGTGATGTTATGGGAAACCCTTATTAAGATGAATAGCAAGCTTAACTTATGGCTTATTAATCAGGAAAACCTTGAGATGGTTTACTAGATTGTACAATAAGGTGAGGTGTACCTAAATCAATGAAATAAGATGATTAAGTCATAAGCTTATAGAATAGGGTTAATGAACCCTGTGAATGATAAATGTGGCAACTTCAATAAATAAGGATTTAAAAGCTAAGATGATGCCTAGATCCAAATATTCCTAAGAATGAGTAAATGCTTTTGTACCTTACAATAAGGATGGGCATGAAACTCTTAGAAATGATGTGTACCAAAGAATGATGTAGATAACACCCTGAATATGGAGATACCTAGAATAGTTGATGATGGTTTATCCTACATCAACAATGTTTAAACCTACATCATTAAAGACAATTGGATAATTCTGATATATGATACATGCACCATATGAGGAAGGTAACAAGTTAGTGGATAAAGTATTAAAAGAGAAAATATCTTAATACTGAGTTAATAAATTATCTTAAGTAAGAAGGTAACAAGAAGAAAGTAATACATCTTGGGAAGGGAGTAAGCCAAATCAATAAGTAAGATGTAATCATATCATGATATGAATGTGAAATGAGCTAATACTTAGAATTGATGATCATTAGACGTTATATGATGAATATAGTAATCGAAAGTAAACATTTATAATGTCCTTGTATGCTCCCAAGAGTGGTGGAGTAGTATGTTAGGATTGGACTGATAACATGAACAGGAAACCCTAATTATTGAAAGGTGGGATACATTAACCCTAATCTTTGATTATGCCTTCAAGCATGAAAACCTATGAACGAATTACAATATAAGAAATCCTTATGCCTTGTAAGTAAAAAAGGTTTATTAACCCTAATTGAGTTGAATAAACCCTAACCCTAGAAACCAATCATGGTGATGTAACATGGTCATGGTATGTTGTTGATAGCACGACCATGCTATGGATCACGACCGTGGTAGCCTCTCCTTGCATGACCATGCAAGGTAGCATGACCATGGTATTCTATGAATAAATTGAAAAGAATTGGTATTGTGATGATATTGTTATATATGCATGTCTTCAATTATATTAGTCATGCAGGTGATTAGAAAGAAGTAACCATAGCCAGGTAAGGGTTATGATGTTTTATTCATTGAAATTATGTTACAAGCTTTATGAATAATGGTATACTATGTATCCTGGTCTAAGAGGTAACATATGAGACTGATGGGATGTAAGAACCATGAACAATATCTATGTTGTTATAATCAAGGTCATGTTGTTAAATGACTTATGATGTTCTAAAGATTTGAATACTTTCTGTTCTTAAATCATGATGATGAGATGATTAAGAAATGATATCTATATGATAACTGATGTGAGTTGAACTTGATACATTTAGTATTCTTCTTTCATAACAGTTGTTTTAATGATTAATGATTGAAAACATGCTTGATGCTAAAAGAATACTAAAATGTACTTAAATAATAAAGTATAATGATGTCATGTAGGGCCCTGACCATAGATCCATCATTGTCAGAGACCAAATGATGGTGAAATAGATTTTCCTAAGGGAACTCCTGGAACATATACTTTTGAATATATGGGGGATTATGGACACGAATATCCTTACGTCCTAATGTAGGAATTTATGTAGGATGTATCTTTAACCTATCAATCCTTCATTACATGTCTATGCCGGGTGATGTAACACCAATCTCTTGAGGGAATCAACAATGCCGCATCGATGAGAGATAAACAAGAGATCCCTCGATGACGAAGAGAGTATAGAATGCCACTGTGACTCTATAGCGAAGTTTCTATAATACCCTAGATAGCTATCACAACAGAGACACAAGATGTCCTGCAAGTAAATCCTCTTACTGACTGAGGAAGATGAGGTCATAAGAATTCAGATCTTTTGATGACCTATGTATGGTACTGACACCATTTCGTAATGGTCGGTTGGAGTATGAGCGGTATACCTCATCTCCGTAGGGCATAATAATGTTTGGAAAACATAATCTGCTGTGTAGCATAACTGCTTAGGTTGAACTACGAGAAACAATGATTGATGTTACATTGTTTATAATGTTCTAGTTAAATAACTAGTATATATGTTCACCATATTCTTTAATGAGATATGCTTTGATATCCAATTAAATCATAATTGAAATGTTGCTTTACTTGACATTAAACCTGCTCTTAAATGTTAATAATTATACTGCTTACTGTTATTCCTTATTGCAATAACAAAGCTTCTGGAAGAGAGTTATAACTCTCACTGGGACAATTATTCAATTATCTCACCCCCGTGGGATTCAACTTTTTAGGTAGACGTCGAGGACGAAGGAATCCATCGAGGTATGAGCAACAACAGTAGTAACAACATCAGGGACCGCAGTGAATCTCAGGTGGAGATGCTAATTGTCAAGTCTTGTAATTAGTATGTCTTATGTCGTCTATGTACTCTCATGTCCTAGGAGTCAGTAGGTCTGAGGTTTTCAACTTAGGGCCTCAAGATTTTGTATCTTGCCTTGTACAGATAACAGGGCAATGGATGTATGTAATAGTGAACCATGTTGTAAACAATTATCTTGCTTTCTTATAAAAGAGTTTTATGGTTTAAAGATCTCTTTCCTAAAAAGAATTAAAATTTTAGTGATTTTTCATAATTCCACTGCTAAACAATCGCTTCCGCATTAGTTAATCCTGTTTTCGCGAGACGGTCGCCACAATTTAGTGGTATCAGAGCTCTAGGTTCGCTGATTCTACAGATACATAGGACTAAGGTAGTAGAGTTTGTTCTAGTGTCATCTAGTGTATCTGATGGTATCTTCTGCTCACATAGGAGGAGAAGAACTTGAAGATGACTGGATCAGATGAGGAGTTTGTTGTAGAGAGCAACAATGCTACACCAAGAAGAGGTGCAGAGGAGCAGGCAAGAGAGGGACAGTTGCCTGAGATTCCCCTAGCTAATTCAACCATGATAAGGAATCCTTCCTTAGGAATCACTGTTAGGGAATTTAGGGCAACCATGATGTATCTAGTGGATCAAGCACTAGCAATGCAACCTAGGTTGCCAGCTCCTAATGATGATGTTTTGGATATCAATAGAATATGTAACCCACAACAGCAAGTTGAAACAATGGTAAATGATGAAGTTCTGAACTTAGAACGAGTCTGTGCTCAACCTCAACCTATTGAATCAATATATAGTAATGTAGGGGTTAGAATACAACTAGAAACCAGGATCTGCCATAGGTGTAGGAAGCCTGGACATATCAGACCTAATTGTCCAGAAAAGAAATATAAAGGAAGAATTGAGAAAAGGCCTATCCAAACCCAGGAGCAGAGACCTGGTAGTTCCAAAAGTAAGGAGTTTCTGGTGTCACCAACACAACTAGGACCTAGTGCACCAAGGCAATGGTTATCCAGAAAGGGTAAGGAACCCTTTAGACCACACCGGGCACCCAGAACTTGCTATCAATGTGGATAGGTAGGGCATCTGGTAAGAGATTGCCCAGCTAGAAATGTTATGGCAAATTGATCTCTGAGACAGAATCAACCTGAGACAATGAATAATCCTCGAGTCATGACAGGTTAGACGAAATAAATATTATTCTTATATGTCTTTTTATGATTTCTTGGATAAAACTGAGAAAGTAATTGATTGAACTTTTCTTGATTAGTCCTATAAGGAATTATAATGTTGTATAAAATAGATGTTTCATGTTGCATGCTTACCTTCATAAGAAGGTGAGGTATTAAAGAATTGGTCTGGATAGAAAATTCAGTAAGATGAATACTTATACTTGTGATGATCAGAAAAGAGAAGGAATATGGTAGTATACAAGTGCATATTACCTTATCTCAGTATTTATATACCCTGGCCAGGTATACAATTGCTGATGATAAAGTAAATATAGAAACTCTTAGATTGTTATCTTTTTATTGCTCTGATGAAGCAGTCATTTTGAGACAATCTAATGAGTATCATGAAATAAGAAATATGGGAATAAGGGAGGTCAACCCGAATCAGTAAAGTTGTAAGGATAATAATAAAGATGTTTACGGGTATTTACTTATAAAGGTACCAGTTTACCCTGGACTTTGGTTCTAAGGTGAGAATATATGTAATAAGTAATGTCCCATGATGAAAAGAAGAAAAATATGTAATGTGTTGATAACACATGTGATAGGTACCAAACCAAGAATGTAATAATATATCAAATGATTTATATTAATTACCTAGACTGGTCAACTATGAAATTAGACATATAGAATAATATAAACATCACATGTTAGGGGTTTATATTTTTCATAAACATATCTTTCTCCAAGATATCTGTCCAATAAGTCCTTGTTTGATAAGTAACTTTTCCCTATGATAAGAGAATGTACAACTAATGAGATAGTTAGTGCAAATAATAAGGAAAGTTAGTATGGTGTTATCAGATGTGATGATGCAATCAAGGTATGGAAGCACTTATATAGTCTCAAAATAAATAACAGAGTATGAGTGTGATCTTAAGAAAAGTTGGTCAAAACTTTATAATATCTCCATAATAACGAAATGTTATCTAAGGATGTAATGATATGATGCATAAATAATATTTGCTTTCCCTTTTCTTTCTGGGATTTCGGGGGCGAAATCCTTGTTTGGGGCTTATAATTTGTAACATCCCTGACCTGGGTTATGAACTAACCCCAGGTGTTTTTTTTAATCATGTGATTAAATGCTTGTGGTTATCTATTGATAATGTAATTAAAGCTTCTGAGGAACATATATTTCCCTTTCTGTCCTTTTTAAAAAATATTGTAATATTGTTTTGTTAGAAGTGGACTTATGTACAAATTACCCAATTAGAGGGGTTAACTTGCAAATTGCACATGTTTAGATGTTCCTCTGATGGTAATACATCATAAGAATGAATTTGATGAAGTATTATGGATTCTCCAAGCTTGGGCACCAAAAGGAAGCTTGTGGAGCAATCCTTGTGCTTTAAACCCTAGTTTTGGTGTAAAGTGCAATTTACCCAAAACATGGGGTGCAAAATGTAAAATATACCTTCTAGAATATCTTTTATGACTCTTGGCATCAATTAGAGTAAAAATGATAAAGGGGGCGCTTCATTTGAATAAACAAATAAGAAGGATAACCCTTGTAACTAAATAACCAAGTTGTAAGCATAATGACCCTTTTATATGTGTGCAACTTAGTAGGATGTTTGGCTTCCTTTTCACTAGACTTTGGTTAAGAAAGGAGTTTTTCTTAAGAATAGGAAGGAGGGGCGTGGCCAAGAAGGAGAGAAGGACCCATATGAGAAATAGAAGAAAAGATTGTCCTTATCTTGAAAACATGCCCAAAGTATATATACACCTTTCTTTTACAACCAAGGGATCGTTTCCCTTTCCCTCTTCACTTATCTCTTGCTGTGGCCGACTAAGGAAGGAGCTCAGGAGCAGGAGAGAACGTCCAAGTAGGTTTGGGTAAGCTTTGGTTATCTTCTAGCTCGGATTCATGGAGGAAATCGTGATACAAGGTTGGTTTGCTAGTTTTTCTTACTTAGTTCTTCTTTCTAGCCATCCTTTCCAACCAATTCTTGAAGAAGAAACCTTCGACGACCTGTGGAGCTCAAGCCACCAGTAAAGAAACGAATCTTGGAGCTCTAGAGCTGGTTATAAGGTGGGTTTTATAACTCTAAACCCTTAAACTTTGTTATGCATCTTTCTTTCTTGCAAAAGTAGCTTGTCCTTCTTTCTCCCATCCTCCCTTGCTTTCTTGCAACTAAAACCATGAAGAACAGACCTGTATCTGGAGTTAGAAGAAGGGGGGGGGGGCGTGAATAACAATGCTAATTTATCAAATGGTTTCCCACCCTTTTGGTCCAAACGGTTTCAAAACCGTTTGGTCTCATGCGGTTTGCAAAACCGTTTAGACTCAAACGGTTTCAAAACCATTTGATGGCGTTGACCAAGGGTTGACCATTTCGTATTTCTGTTCATAATTATGTTAGTTAATAACCCACCAAATTTTATAGGTTAACTCCCAAGGAATCATGAGTTAAAGGCTAATCAATTAGGTAAACCTAATTGGATTAAGTGCTGATTTTCAATCTGATTAACTTGAACTTTTTGGGAAAACGGCTTCAAAACCGTTTGAGGGCATTTACCAAGTGTTGACCGTTTGCGATTTCTGTTCATAATTATGTTGGTTAATAACCCTCCAAATTTGAGGGATTAACTCCAAAGGAATCGTGAGTTGAAGGCTAATCAATTAGGCAAACCTAATTGGATTAAGTGCTGATTTTTCAGCTTGATTAACTTGAACTTTTTGGGCAAACGGTTTCAAAACCGTTTGAGTGAGTTGACCGAGCATTGACCGTTTGATATTACTGTTCATAATTTTGTTGGTTAATAACTCACCAAATTTGATAGGTTAATTCCAAAGGAATCATGAGTTGAAGGCAAATCAAATAGGTAAACCCTAATTGGTGGATTAAGTGCTGACTTTCGACTTGATTGATTTGACTTTTTGGGTTTTCTTGCCCAAACGGTTTCAAAACCATTTGGGGATCACCCAAACGGTCTCAAGACAGTTTGGGGATCACCCAAGACCGTTTGGAGGTCTAGGGTGAAGTATGGATATGTGTTTGAAGATCCAAAGATGTGGCATGAACCCTAATCGGCTAAATGCTGATTTTGCAAGTGAATGAGATGATGTTTTGGGTTGATTGGCCCAAACGGTTTCAAAACCGTTTGGGGATCACCCAAGACCGTTTGGAGGTCTGGGGTTAAGTATAGTTGACCAATTGAAGGTCCAAAGGTACCAAATCATATTACAATTAAGTGCTGATTTGTTGATGAACTCGATAGACCAATCCATGATAGAATTTCATTAGAATCCAAGGGTTGGATGATCCAAACGGTCTCAAGACCATTTGGAGCTCATCCAAACGGTCTCAAGACCGTTTGGAGGTCACCCAAGACCGTTTGGAGGTCTAGGGGTGAGTATGGTTAAGCAATTGATGATCCAATGTTACTAAGTTAAAGTGTAATCAATTGCTGATTTGGTGATCAATCCAATGATCCAAACCTTAATTGGTTGACTTGGAGTTTGGTGATATGATGGGAAAACGGTCTCAAGACCGTTTGGAGGTCATCCAAACGACCTCAAGACCGTTTGTGGTCAGGTCATACCCAATTTGTATGATGGTTCTATGGTTTCAAAGTAACTAGTCTTACATTGATTAGTATTGAAGGATCATCGATTCCCAAACCCTAATTCATTTGAATCAAACCCTAATTGATGAATAATTGAGGGTTAATTGAGGGTCAAATCAGTTTAAGGTTGAACTATTTAACTCAATTTAAGTATGAGGATAGGTCCAATTGATGATTGGTTCCATGAATTCAATGATTGAAGTAATCAATATTGAGAACCGTAAACCGATTGGTGTAGTTGAGACCATCCTTGGTCCATGCGGTTTTGAGGAGGTTTGGACCAAACGGTCTCAAAACCGTTTGAGTCCAAACGGTCTCAAGACCGTTTGAGTCCAAACGGTCTCAAGACCATTTGGGAGCAAACGGTTTCAAAACTGTTTGGATTCATGCGGTTTCAAAACCGTTTGGAGGTTGAAAGTGTAAAACTGTTTGGGATCTTTTAAGGTCAAGAATGCTTAATGCTTTAAAGACTTAGATGGTTCAATGGTTGTTTAACCTAAACCCTGAAGACACCTAAAGTCATTAAAGGGGTTAAGTAATTAGTTAACTAATGTGTATTAGGTTCAATGGTGAAGATTACAAAAGTACCCTTAGTGGGTTAGTGTGACTAGTACCCTCGATTAGGTAAACCCTAACGACCTTAATGGTGATGACTTGACTTATGGCAGTCAAAGTTGAGTTGACTTAACCTAATCAAGAGTGATGTAAACATCATCTATTAGTAAGAGGAGAGAGAAGACTCCTAATATCAATGACAATCAAATAAGATACCTTTAAAATGTATCAATACACACCATTAGGGTATGATCCTTCATAAGGAGATCATGGAAACCCTAATTATGGAGATTATGAATCTTAACTTAATTTGAAGGTGTTAATGGAAGTAATCTTCATAAATAATGATGGTAAGACCTCAATTCACTGTGATATGAATAGTAAACCCTAATTTTAGGGTAAATCATGTAATGTGAATAGTAAACCCTAATTCTAGGGGAATAACATGATGTGGAATAGTAGTCCCTAATGGTGGGATATTAATCATAAACCTAATCTAGGGGAGATGTGATATGAATAGAAACCCTAATCGGAGGTGATGTTATGGGAAACCCTTATTAAGATGAATAGCAAGCTTAACTTATGGCTTATTAATCATGAAAACCTTGAGATGGTTTACTAGATTGTACAATAAGGTGAGGTGTACCTAAATCAATTAAATAAGATGATTAAGTCATAAGCTTATAGAATAGGGTTAATGAACCATGTGAATGATAAATGTGGCAACTTCAATAAATAAGGATTTAAAAGGTAAGATGATGCCTGGATCCAAATATTCCTAAGAATGAGTAAATGCTTTTGTACCTTACAATAAGGATGGGCATGAAACTCTTAGAAATGATGTGTTCCAAAGAATGATGTAGATAACACCCTGAATATGGAGATACCTAGAATAGTTGATGATGGTTTATCCTACATCAACAATGTTTAAACCTACATCATAGAAGACAATTGGATAATTCTGATATATGATACATGCACCATATGAGGAAGGTAACAAGTTAGTGGATAAAGTATTAAAAGAGAAAATATCTTAATACTGAGTTAATAAATTATCTTAAGTAAGAAGGTAATAAGAAGAAAGTAATACATCTTGGGAAGGGAGTAAGCCAAATCAATAAGTAAGATGTAATCATATCATGATATGAATGTGAAATGAGCTAATATTTAGAATTGATGATCATTAGACGTTATATGATGAGTATAGTAATCGAAAGTAAACATTTATAATGTACTTGTATGCTCCCAAGAGTGGTGGAGTAGTATGTTAGCATCAGACTAATAACATGAACAGGAAACCCTAATTATTGAAAGGTGGGGTACATTAACCCTAATCTTGGATTATGCCTTCAAGCATGAAAACCTATGAACGAATTACAATATAAGAAATCCTTAAGCCTTGTAAGTAAAAAAGGTTTATTAACCCTAATTGAGTTGAATAAACCCTAACCCTAGAAACCAATCATGGTGATGTAACACGGTCATGGTATGTTGTTGATAGCACGACCATGCTATGGATCACGACCGTGGTAGCCTCTCCTTGCACGACCGTGCAAGGTAGCACGGCCGTGGTATTCTATGAATAAATTGAAAAGAATTGGTATTGTGCTGATATTGTTATATATGCATGTCTTCAATTATATTAGTCATGCAGGTGGTTAGCAAGAAGTAACCATAGCCAGGTAAGGGTTATGATGTTTTATTCATTGAAAGTATGTTACAAGCTTTATGAATAATGGTATACTATGTTTCCTGGTCTAAGAGGTAACATATGAGACTGATGGGCTGTAAGAGCCATGAAAAATATCTATGTTGTTACAATCAAGGTCATGTTGTTAAATGACTTATGATGTTCTAAAGATTTGAATACTCCTGTTCTTAAATCATAATGATGAGATGATTAAGAAATGATATCTATATGATAACTGATGTGAGTTGAACTTGATACATTTAGTATTCTTCTTTCATAACAGTTGTTTTAATGATTAATGATTGAAAACATGCTTGATGCTAAAAGAATACTAAAATGTACTTAAATAATCAAGTATAATGATGTCATGTAGGGCCCTGAACATAGATCCATCATTGTCAGAGACCAAATGATGGTGAAGCAGGTTTTCCTAAGGGAACTCCTGGAACATATACTTTTGAGTATATGGGGGATTATGGACGTGAATATCCTTACGTCCTAATGTAGGAATTGATGTAGGATGTATCTTTAACCTATAAATCCTTCATTACATGTCTATGCCGGGGTGATGTAACACCAATCTCCCGAGGGAATCAACAATGCCGCATCGATGAGAGATAAACAAGAGATCCCTTGATGACGAAGAGAGTACAGAACGCCACTGTGACTCTATAGTGAAGTTTCCAGAATACCCTGGATAGCTATCACAGTAGAGACACAAGATGTCCTGCAAGTAAATCCTCTTACTGACTGAGGAAGATGAGGTCATAAGAATCCAGCTCTTTTGATGACCTATGTATGGTACCGACGCGATTTCGTAATGGTCGGTTGGAGTATGAGCGGTATACCTCATCTCCGCAGGGCGTAATAATGTTTGGAAAACATAATCAGCCGTGTAGCATAACTTCTTAGGTTGAACTATGAGAAACAATGATTGATGTTACATTGTTTATAATGTTCTAGTTAAATAACTAGTATACATTTTCTCCATATTATTTAATGAGATATGCTTTGATATCCAATTAAATCATAATTTAAATGTTGCTTTACTTGACATTAAACCTGCTGTTAAATGTTAATAATTATACTGCTTACTATTATTCCTTATTGCAATAACAAAGCTTCTGGCAGAGAGTTATAACTCTCGCTGGGACAATTATTCAATTGTCTCACCCCCGTGGGATTCAACTTTTTAGGTAGACGTCAAGGACGAAGGAATCCATCGAGGTATGAGCAACAACAGCAGTAACAGCATCAGGGACCCCAGTGAATCTCAGGTAACGATGCTAACTATCAAGTCTTGTAGTTAGTATGTCTTATGTCGTCTCTGTACTCTCATGTCCTAGGAGTCAGTAGGTCTGAGGTTTTTGACTTAGGGCCTCGAGATTTTGTATCTTTCCTTGTACAGATAATAGGGAAATGGATGTATGTAATAGTGAACCATGTTGTAAACAATTATCTTTCTTTCTTATAAAAGAGTTTTATGGTTTAAAGATCTCTTTCTAAAAAGAATTAAATTTTTAGTGATTTTTCATAATTCCACTGCTAAACAATCGCTTCCGCATTATTTAATCCTGTTTTCGCGAGACGGTCGCCATAATAAGGTTGCTAAAGAGGAAGTTTGAGTGCAACTAAAACATGGATAGCAAGGGAGAGAGAGATTGAACATACACCAAGTAACAAGCTATGTAGAGTGGTTCCACACTTCAAACCAGAAGTGAGTCAATCCACTACCTAGAGAGATCAACCTCTAGGATTTCTTAAACATTGCACTCTTATATTCATTCATAAGACTTACAATACATGACCACTGAAGGACTTACCCATCCAAGAACAAGGAGATATCCACCTTACCAAGGACTTACCCACTTTGCTTGACTCTTCAGCCTTCACCAAGGTCTTACCCACTCAAGCACAAGTCTTCCGCCTTCAAGGACTTTTCCACTCCTCTTGGATCTTCATCCTTTGACAGCACCTTCACTCGGAGAAGCTTCCACCAAAGACTTACCCTTTTGAGCAAGAAGTCTTCTGCCTACACCAAGGGCTTACCCACTCTTGCTCCAAGTCTTCAGCCTTGATCTTCACTAAGGGGCGCCTTCCCTTATTCTTCTTCACCTCTCTTATCCAAGAGAGAAAACCTTCATCTTCATGGTTGAAATGAGAGATATGGTGGTGGTGGAAGTGAGAGACTCACAAGATATACATGTAGGACTAGCTCTCTTATAGATTTCCTACTCACTCTAACGAATGTAGCAAGTGATTAATCTTAGAGAGAGAGAGGAGGTTGTAGGAAGCACTCAACTATAGAATAGAAACCTCACATAGAGTTTTGCATTGAATGCTCAACCTTGGAATGAAGACCAAGGGGTCCTATTTATATATGGGGATGCCCCTTAGCCTTTGGAAACACCTAAGAATGAAAACTAGCCATTTTGTGTCGTGAAATAGATATATTTTCGATTGTTGCAACTCCAAAATGGCTAGAAACACTTTTCTACACTTTTTCGTACACTGGAATCAGTCGAGTTTCTATAAAGGTAACTCAACCGATCCCACTAAAAGACAATACCAATTTAGTCCATCAGTCGAGTTTTTCCTAGGACAACTCGACTGATTCACTTAAATCAGTTTTGATTAGTAGAGGGATCAGTCGATTTCTATGAAGTGCAAACTCGACTAATCAAAAGTCATTTTCAAGATCCAATCAGGGTAGGTCGAGTTTGCAACTGGAGCGATGAACAACCTGATGTGAATTTTGTAAAATGGCTTTTGAGTGCTTAAACATCCGATCTAAGTGATCCTAATTTTTTTCTAAGCTTAATTACAAGTCATACGATCATTACAAGTGATTTACAACATGATTCTAATGGATTTACATCATATTCCAAAAATGTGCACTTGTATGGACTTTGACTTGTCTTTTCTCCAAGTTGAGATGTGCAAGTTAGGGCATTTGGTGTGTGACATTAGACACAATTAATTGGAATGGTTTAGTCATCATCAAAATAAGGGTTTAGTGAATTTAGACCTTGAGTCAACATTCTCCCCCCTTTTGAAGATGACAAACCATTCCATAAATGTATTGAAATAATTTAAGTAAAGTCATACCTTAGGACGAACCTAGGGGTTTCAATAGAATTGAGTTCATATGCTCCACCTCAATTGATGCTAGTGGAGTTCTCATACTCCCCTTCAATTGATGCTATTTCTCCTACATGGTTAGCTTTCATAATATTTATAGAGTACTATGCCTTCTACTCATGTATGTTCTACACATATATGTCTTCTCCCCTTTACCTTCTCCCCCTTTCATGGACATACTTCTCTTCTTCATGTAAGTCATGCATTCTCCCTATTTTGTCAAAAGAAGACATACCTTTCTCCCCCTTTGTCATTTAAAAAAGTGGGGGTATGAAGAAATAAGAAACACCACTTGTTAAGAGAAAGGAGATAACAAAAAGTTATATAATGAGAGTAGAAGAGAACATATAGGGGTTTGTCCAAGCATAGAAAGAAAAACAAGTTAAAGAATGCACTTGAACAACCCAAAAATGCAAGATAAAGTGATGTAGAAAAATAATAAATCACAATTTTGACCATCAAGATGACGGAATTTGCCCAAAAAGTGTCAGGGCTCATGGTTAAGCAATGAGCCTTGCTCAGAAGGCCATTTCTGCATAAAAAACACTAGTCTTGCACCAAAAACTGAAACTAGAGCAAAATCTGCATGAAAATAAAAAATACTCCAATTTCTACATACAATGTAGCTTTATGTGTCCTGCATCACAATGTTATGCAAGCAACTCAAGATAGTAGATATGCAATTCAAGGAACAAGCTTGAGCATGTATGAGACAAGATACAAGCATAGCATATATTAGATTACCACTTGATAAACAAGGCTAGAACATGTATATGAACTATGATGTCACAAGTTAGGACTACTAGTAGGATCTAGATAATAACAAAGATATCAAGAGATACACAAGATAGAGAAAGATATGAGTAGATGTAGAGATATATCATAAAAAAGAGATATGCAATTTTAGACGCAAGTAAGGATATAACTCACTAGCAAACGTGCAACATTAACCAAAGATGATTATCACTAAGAACCTCAAGGTTGTATCCAAACAAGATATACAGCTAGATAGATGTATCAAGTTAGAGCACAATGGATGCAATTTAAGACACAACCAAAAGATCCAAAGAGATCATCATCAAAACCTACAAAACAACTCAAAGTAAGTAATTACAAGATATAGATATGCCAATTTAGAGCAATTAGAGAGATAGAGTTGTAATCAAGATAGGAAATTTAAAGCATGAAAATATGCATATATAAAGGTACCAAGGGAGTGCCAAAGAATAAGGTTATTGGTTGAGAAAATCTAGTTGAGAGGGAAATTCTCATTCAATAAGCCAAAAGTATATTCTGCACACAATGTTGTTGGTCAAGTTCTGTGTATTGACAACTTGACTGATGACAGTTGTTGGCAATACCCATTGGTGTTGGTCGGTCGAGTTTCTAATAGGACAAACTCAACTGAAAAAAGTTGCTGTCAAAAAGCACATATATTTCATAAAAACATATTTAAAGGCATGCTAAAAATACAAACCATATTCAAACATGTGTAAGCAAGTTAGTAATGCACTATAAAAGCATTTGAAATAGTTTTTGAGCAAGAGTGTGAAGAGAAACACAAAATACCACTTTTGACTCAAAAACCGTATGTATAGTGCACACTATCTTGACAAAAACAAGTTAGGATTGGTTATAAGCAAGAAAAACATTACCTTTGTGCTTACCATTGATTTTCCACTTATTTTCACCTCATACACATCTCACCTTACTTCTTTCATGTGGATTGAGAAGTAAATTTGCAAATCCATAGCTCATATCAATCTATTATCAAAATACCTACAAGAGGAAATATGAAATGGTCCCCAATCATTTTTTGGGTCCGGAGGAGTTAGCTTAGCAACCCAAGTCCTATTGCTCTTGGGTGCTTTCCTAATAGGACAACAAGTAGAATAATGACCAAAAACATTGTAATAGTTGCATGTGACCATAGTCTTAGAACTAGAGGATTCTCCATGGAATATTGAAGGTCATTTACCTTTGTTGTTCCTTTGACTACCATCATACCCTAAACCATGTCTACCAATTTGATTTGTAGTATGGTGTAGGATATCATTAAGATTCTTTTTACAAACTAAGAATCCTTGCAAAGAAGATCTCAAACTATGATTATCATGCATTAGAGAAGTAATAATAGAAGACAAATGATTTATATTTTCTATAGCATGCAAAAGATCATTTTCTAATCAAAGAGCTTTAGTAAAATAAGAATCTCTATCAATATAAAGAGCAGAAACATTATTCTCTCCACGAGTAGAACTAGAACAAGATTCAAGTACATTGATTATAGCAAGCAAGGATGCATTTTTTGTTTCAAGCAAAGCAATCTTAGAAATATAAACACCATTTTCAGATTCTAATTCTTGCAAAACAAAATCTTTGTCCTTATTTTCATATTTAAGAACATCAATGTCATGCATGAGTGAATCAACAATTAAAAAATGCTCTTCATTAGAACTAGGAATAAGAGGTTGAGCTTCTAGAAATCTAATCTTATCAAGCAAACTAGCATTTTCAAATTTAAGAGAGTCTACTTGGCTAAGACAAGCATTTTTATCATCAAGCAAGCAAGTATTAGTATGTTCAAGATCATCTAGTTCTACATGCATATTATCAACAATTCTAGCAAGATTTTTTATTTTCTTTTTAGAAGACTTAAGAGAGCCACGAGTAGCATTAATGATAGAGATTAAAGGTTCTTTATCTAAAGAGTTTAGATTTACCGCATTTGAGTATTTTCTTGTAGAAGCCATAAGAGCAAAATGACATTCTCCTTCTTTACTAGAGCTTGAGCTAGATCCTCCACTTGAATCTTCACTTGAGCTTGAGTTGGATGAATCACTTGAGATTGAGTGCCAATTCTACTTCATCTTGTACTTCTCTTCTCATTTCTTGTGATGATGGGTCTTCTTACTGTTCTAGGACATCCTATGAGTAGAGGAGAGATCAAATCTAAAATACTTAGAACTCTACTCAAGATATGGGAACCCAAGGTGACTTCCATTAAAGAAGTAAGGTCTCTTTATGATATCCCCATTAAAGATCTCATTGGAAATCTACAAGCCCATGAAGTCACACTTGACAAGAGAGAAGAAGTTGAAAGACAAGAGGTGAAAGAGCTAAAGAGAATGAAGAAGGCTGAAATGAAGGCTCAAATTGAAGCTATTATGGGACAAGCCTCTCCATCCTCTCATGTTGAAGAAGTTTCCATGTACTCCAAGGGCAGATTCTACAAAGGAAAGAATTCGTCATGTTAAAAAAAAATGGCTTTTGAGTGCTTAAACATTTGATTTAAGTGATCCTAATTTTTCCTAAGATTAATTACAAGTCATACGATCATTACAAGTGATTCACAACATGATTCTAATGGATTTACATCATATTTCCAAAACATGCACTTGTAAGGACTTTGACTTGTCTTTTCTCCAAGTTGAGATGCACAAGTTAGGGCATTTGGAGTGTGTCTATACCTAATCTGAAATCACTCAAGTAGAGACATTAGACACAATTAATTGAAATGGTTTAGTCATCATCAAAACAAGGGTTTAGTCAATTTAGACTTTGAGTCAACAAGAATTAGTTTTTAGATATGATTTAGAGCTTGAGCAACTTGATGTAAAGACCTCATTCCTCCACGGTGACTTAGAGGAACAAATCTACATGAAACAACCTAAAAGTTATATTGCTGTTGCAAAGAAGGATCATGTGTGCCTACTGAAGAAGTATCTTTATGGCTTGAAGCAATACCCATGTCAGTGGTATCATAGATTTGATTCTTTCACAATCAAGCATGGATATTCTAAGAAAGATATGACATTTGTGTATACTTGAAGAAACTTCATGATGAGTCTCTTATTTACCTCTTGCTCTATGTTGATGAAATATCGATTGTAGCAAAAGATATTTATGAAATCTGCAGTCTCAAGTAGGCACATAGTGGTGAATTTGAAATGAAAGACTTGGGTGCAGCAAAGAAAGGTTCTGGGGATGGAACTTAATAGAAGCCCCAAGTTGGAAGGCTATTTCTTAGTCATAAGAAGTCTATGAAGAAATTTATACAATGGTTTTCTATGTATGATGCATCTCCTATGTCTATTCTTTTAGATGACCAGTTCAAGAAGATCTCATATGTTGAGTTGCCACAATCTCAAGAGGATGAAAGCTACCTGTCTCATGTTCCCTATACCAGTGTAGTTGGCAACATCATGTGTATGCTATGATTTGCATTCACCCAGACATTGCTCAAGCAGTTAGCATGGTGATCATATGCATGTTCAATCTGGGAAAGCTATATTGGCAAGTGGTCAAGTACATTCTTAGGTACCTTGAGGGTACATCTTCTATACGCCTTGGATTTGGAAAAACCACAAAGACGCTCATTGGTTATATTGATTCTGACTTTGCAAATGACCGTGATAAAAGGCTTTATTTAATAGGCTACCTGTTTACTCTTGGTGGTTGTGTTGTAAGTTGGAAAGCTATGTTACAACCCACTATTGCATTGTCTACTGCTGAAGGTGAGTACATGTCATTGACAGAGGCCATAAAAGAAGCTACTTGGCTTAGTTGATTGTGTGTTGAATTTTTTTTCTTGAGAAGATAACAACCATCTTCTGTGACAATCGAAGTAGAACTCACCACACAAAAGACTAGATGTTTTGTGAAATAACAAAGCACATTGACATCAAGTATCACTTTCTCAGGGAGGTGATAGCACAAGGAAGATTGTGGTGGAGAATATTGCAAGTAAACAAAATCCTACTGATATGATGACAAAGTCATTTCCAATTTCCAAGTTCAAGACATGTTTGGACTTGGATAGCCTTCAAAACTGACAGTGATGCCCTTAGGGGCTGGAGGATAAGAAAATTGCTATTTTTTTGCAAGATGTTGACTTCGAGTAAAGATAGAGATTTGTTGTGCCTCAAAGACTCATAGTCCTAATCCTAATCCTACATGGTGTGGAAGTCCTATTTTGGGTCTTTCCTTGGTTTGAGTCCAACCCATGTTCCTACTTGGATCTAGATTAGTATTACTATTTGGAGTTGGAGATGGCTCTACCTACATGCGACTAGACTCCTATTGTGCACTAGAATCATATTAGAATTGTTTATTCCAAGTTGAAGCCTTATGGCATGGAGCCTATAAATAGGACCCCACGAGCATGTGATTTTCTTGTATTGAGATGTGCCAATGTACAATGTTGTACTGAAGAGAGTTCTCTCTCTTCTTTGGGTGTAACCTTCTAAAGTTTTTTTGGGGTTCTCTCTCTTTGAGAGTATATCACCTTTGTAATCTTGTTGCAATAGTGAAATTTCTTTCCTCCCGTGGAGTAGGTCGTCTAGACCGAACCACATAAATCATGTGTTCTTTGGTTGCGTGATCATTCTCTTTGTTCTCGTATTATTATTCTAATGCAAAATCATCATATTCTTTCATTCAGATCCCAACTCAAACTTTGATTTTGAACTCCCAACGTGAACTACAAGATATCCCACAAAACTAAATGGCCGCAATGGACACATATTATATATGTGCCTCTATGAGGGCTTATTCAAACACTCCCCCAACGATCTTGGTTGACTCCAAATTGTATCCATACCTGTCTTTAAGGTCGACAAGGACATACATCAAATGTACACCTTTACAACTTCTGTGCAATTAATGATATTTTTTATTAAATAAATATATCTTGCAATCGAATCATTCAATCCCATTTAAAATTATATCTAGATACTACATAACGTTTTTATGTTTAACTTAGAAGGAAATGAAACCCTTGATCTTGAAATCCTGGACCTTGCGTGCAAGAGCCCCTACCCCTACTGATATGCAACCCTTAGACTTAATGTCCAGTTTAAGGTTTCAAAGACCAGAGATAAATGATGTATAGTCTATATGTCTCCTATAATCTCTACAACAAAAAAGAGAAGGCATGGCACACAAAATCATCCCTAAGAACACTCAAGCATGGAAGGTACAACAATCTATTTAAAGGTAAGCCTAATACATGTAATTAATATCACAAAACTATATTGTTCTTGCTTATAGTTCTATCTATTTGCATTCAAATTTACTCCATAAGATGAACCATTTATATCAATGTAACATTGCTATATGAAAATTCCTAATTTTCTTTGCCAGTTTGAGTTATTTATATTATTGCGGTAGGTAATATCATGTCTAGTGGGTGCATGGGGAGACTAAAACCTTCCCCTTGCATATCATGACACCTTACACATAATTCATATTTTTCTATATTCAAGCTTTAGTTTATTGTTTTTTATGTTTCCCATGTAAGAAAAGGATGTTAGTTTTACATGATTTACTCTATTTCATGTATGAATTGATGATCCTTTGTGTCATTCCCTTTTGCAGTTTCACACACTGGAGAGTATTACCTTGAGGAAACAAGTCTAGAAACACACACAACATTGTTCTTTAGGGTATTGACATATAAGAGAATAAATTCTATATGCATGCATAAAAAAGGAATATTTGGAGGGTGTGACATTTCAACATCGCTGTGATCGATTTTCTTTTATTCGATACATGTGAAACAAACATGCAACCAATATGAACTTGTGATGTGTTGTTTAAGTGAAACGTGATCAATGCTTCACTTTTCCTCCATAAAATCAGCAAGGAGTTCATATGCAAGAGTATAAATGATGCATATTTGCAAATACTATCAAATGGCATGACCTCACTTGAGAATATTGTTACATTGAATGAACTTCTATTATGATCCATGATATATCATAGTGTAAATGATAAAGGACTATATCATCCTATTGAATAAAAAGAAATTGCAGATCAAAAATATTAAAGATTCATACATACTTTAAACTATCTATTATGGGCAGACATAAATTATGCTCTAACCTACACAAAGGATAAAATCAAGATTTTACGTATTATTTGTAGGTGAATGCATGATCTTTTCTGGGGCAAAATGTATAGATATAAATTTTTTAAAGAAATTTAGCATATTCCATTCATCTTGTTTCCCAATAGGTAAAGAAATCAAAGAGATACACCATTTATAGATTCAAAATAAAGAAAAAGAGGGAGCATTAGCAACCAAACCTCCTAAATGTTATGGCTCCAAATTATAAAATTGAAATAAGCATGGCCTCATATACTCATAAAAAAGTAAGTGTTTATGTGTTTATACACATATAGTCACTAGTGAGCGTGATTCTTCTCAGGTAAGTTAAGCCCCAATTCTCTAGTCTATGTACGCTTAGGACTGGTGGTGGCGTTTGTACTAGCCAAATGAAGTTGTATCACTCATTTAGACCTGCTCCATACTCTATCACTCAGTATGATAATATATTAGCTTCTCTGTACACTAACATTCATACGAGATATGGAAGAAGAGTATTTTATTGATCATAGGGAGGGGAGCCAACTCAACTAGAATCCTAAAAATTCCATGATCATCTATTATATGGATACCCTCCAGCCCATGCCCCAAGATCTAATAATCTCTAGGTATTCATATCCCTTACATCGGTAACGGATCTAGAAAATCACTATGGGGGGCTAAGTTGGATGAATCACCATCAATATGGCCTTTCAATTTTAGAATATATTAGATTGACACATAATATATTGCATTAATACCTACTAAAATATTGTGTGTTAATCAACTAATATATTTTCACTTCGTAGATCACATCCAAAATAATATCTAGAAATAATAAGCACCTAGTAACAAAAAACATACAATTAGATACAATAAATGTATTGAATTCTATAAATTTTTACATATTATAATGTTTTAAGATAAATGAATTCATTTGTTATATATATTTTTCTAATGTTTGACAAAAAAATAAGTACAACTAAAAAATTGGTACTTGAACCCAATACAACTAGAATGAGAAAGGAAAAACCTAGTATTTGAGATTCGAACATGGGAACATATGATAGGAAGCAAGGCTCATTTATTGGCTGAGCTGCAGTCATTCAGTTTCTAATAGTGACACAAAATGTTATTATTATACTTTTAGATGTTATATATTTATACATACACTTCATTTTTGGTGTGGGGTTGGGGGGCTAGAGCCCCGACAACCCCCCTAGATACACATCTACCTTACATGGTTATGTGAACCCCTCCAATATTGAGGTCTCCATGATACCTTAAAAATCCTCCTAAAGCGATGCTTCAGCTCACCAACTCATGAATCTTCCAAGTTGTGGTCCCTATTTACATGTTGGTCCAACCAAAGGTTGGCATGTCCCACCTAACCACCCTATATCCCATCCTATCCATCTTGTACCCCAAAAAAACTTGAGGTTTTCCATCTAATATTCAAGTGTAAGGAACCTCCAAATCTCTTAAAGGTTTGGTGTTCCATAATGTTCTCAGAGATGTATGATGCCATCTCCTATACCATTGACCATCCTTTTACCATGATATGTACTGACATATCTTTCACTCTAGATGATTATACAACAAAGGAAAAAGACCTCTCATTACTATAGCTAATATTCTATGTAGTTCTAGCCCAAGTGTATATAAGATGAACCTATTGTTCCATGTACTGCAGGGCTACAATAAAAATCCAGACACTCTTAAGTTTTACCCCAAACCAAAAATCACTACATCTCCTCCTAAAAAAAGATGTTTCATTAATACAATCCCACCTTCCTCACAATACCCACATCGAGAGACTATCCAAATGTTGGAATATCTAAATTTACAGTTTGTTGAGATTGCTCCTTTATGGATTTTCCAACCAAAGGTAGAGACCTTATTGGGTATGAGTATACCTTGCACGTCTAAATGCCCATACATATTGAATCCATAGAGTACAACAAAATATGTATGCTCACTAATTCCAATAAAAAATGTACTTTTCACATTTTATCTTTGGGATTAAGAGAGAAATATTTCTTCCCTCCTCTCCCAAATCCCATGATAGAGGCCCAATGCCCAAGAGAGTGTTAAATTAGGATATGATTAGCAATGTTGTTTGAAATGGGTCCCTTCGTTGGTGTAATGAAAATAAATTTATTTATATTGATATATAGTTTTGCTCAATATTTTTAAAGGAATGAAAAATGATAGTATACATAAGACACACTTACCAATATACAATACCAAGTATGAAAGAGTGGAGACCATGCACATCAACTCAAAACATTAGAGTTATAGTAGAAAAGATACTCCATGAAAGTGGAAGATCCTTATCTTTATATATTCTTACTTCCTTATACCCACACATGATATGTACAAGGCATATCAAAGGTACTACCTCTAACTCGCGAGCCCTGTGAATCGATAAGAATACTATAAACCTCAAAAAAGCTAAGGATTTGTAAAGAGGTAAGATCCCCTCCTTACTAAAATTTAAGGAAATACAAAACATCCATCTTTTCACAAAGATAATAGATATAGAGGGATGCATGTATAATATTCCAAGTAAATAAGCATGGACCATATACATATAAAATGTCAATAGCAGCGGAAAGGAAAAGAAACTAAAGCTATTTCATGGCTTTAATCATTATTCACTATATAAGTTTCTCAGATGAAAAAGATGAGAAAACAAAGGATCTAGATTTAGCAACCTATACATCCTTCAAGCAAGTATTGAATCTACTCCTGGTCTTGTTTTCCTTGATCTTTTTCAACACCTTATCCAAAATCTGGATGGTTGGGAAATCACCCAGCCAGAGAGGTATGTATCAACAATATGAACAAGAACAAAAGAAATAAAAAAACATGGAAGTAAAGGCGATAAGTTCATCAATAGATGAAGAGATCAAGAGTATGATTGTATGAGGCATAATCAAACTAGATGTTTGCCATACAATTAAAATAGTAAAGGAATTGCATGCATGATTAATATTGACTAAAGTAACTAAGTAGGGTCGAGGAACCTACCGGAACCCAACCAATAGATGATGGGATAAATAACACATTCCCATTCAGCTACACAAATTATATGTGGTGGAGAATAACACATTACCCAGGGAGAAATAACCCATGCCCTATCTATGGGTGGTTGTACATAAGTACCACTACATTAGATGAATAGTCCAATAAAATCAACATGCTAAGAGAAACTATGGCAAGTAGAAGCAAATATATATTTGAAACATGATAGTGGGGTACAAGACCCAAGAAATAGAATATCAATACTAGTTTTTTAGGAAATTTAGCTAAAGAGTCATGATTAGAGAAAATAGGGTTCATATAGTCCCTCATTAGGAAATATAGGGTTTGGTTTGCAAATATCCCAACTCAAGGTGTAAGAATGCACATACATCTTTACTGTGTTCAAATACCAAGTTCCATTACTTCTAAATGTTCCAAGTTCAACTTTGGCCTATTTCAATTTATTAACATTCATTAGTGTACATGTTGTACATTATTGCATAGAAACCCTAAGATTGGACCTTTTTCACAAAACTCAGATTTAGACTCTAAAAATCTCACCATTGGACTATAAAGGTTCTACTGATCAAGAAAACACATTTTTATGTCAATTTTGGAGTTTTGGTGATTAAGTTGTAAAATTTATGGATTTTATGTCTTAAAATCATATTCCAAAATTCACCTTTTGGAAAACCTTAATATCAGACCTCAAAATAATTTTTATTAGATCAAGCTTAATTTTTTGATTTAAAATATATTTTAATAAATTTTGGACAACCGAATTAAAAGATGTGAATTTTCCAATTTTGACTAACCAGAAAATGACATGCCAGCAAAATTAGTTGCAAACGAGGAAGAGAGAGGGGGAGAGGGGATGACCCGTGACTTAGCCCCCCACAACCTGTTCTAGGTTAGCCTTTATCCTAGGAGGGATGTACCAATCATTTCAGGTTCATCTAGAGCTAGTAAAAAGTATAAAACAACAAAGAAACAAAACCTTAAACAAGAACATCATCTAAAGGTGGAGATCATCATTTAAGCATAAGAATATGAACTAACAAGCTTTTAATAAGCAATAAACATGGAGCAAGTTATTTAACTTGCCTCTAGGAAGAAGATAAGATCCCAATCAGTAGGAAACTTTAGTAAGATGGGTTGGTAGCTCCAAGCACAAGCTCCAAACTCGAGCAATAATCACCTTCTTCTCAAGGATACAAACCCTAAGCAAGAGGAGCATGGAAAGAAGGCTTTTTTGAGCTTTAGATGGAGTTACACCATGGAAGACTAGGGTTATGACCTATAGGAAGTTGGAAGGAAGAAGAACAGTAGGGAAAATAGAGGAGAAGGGGAAAAACCTACTTGCCTTGGTTGAAAACGCCAAAAGGTGACTTTAGAAACCCTATATGAGCTTAGATGAAACCGTAGAAGACCTTCTTCACCAAGATGGCGTATTCTTATACCATGGGAAAAATACTCTATGGAAAAATAGAGAGAGCATGAAGTTCTAAGTAGGAGGGAGGTGATATGGATCAAATACTTTGATTGGGAGGTAACGAAGGAGTATATAAAGCTTTATGGTTAAGGAAGAAACAAGGCATGTTGGAAATTTTGAAATGTATGTTAAGGGATTGGAATAAATCTATTTATGGAAACATTAATGACAATGCTTCTATTGCAAAAGTGAATGCTTTGAGAGCCCAAATCTAGGCTGATTTAAATCCCACGGATCCTGTTCTCAGAAGAATAGCTAATGAGTTAAGGAAAGAAGTGATAACTCAAGCTATTGTTGAAGACGCCCTTATTAGACAAAAATCTCAGGTTCAGTGGTTACAGGAAGGCAATATGAACACTAAGTTTTTTTATTCTTCTCTAAGAACAAGAAGGAATATAAACATGATTCATTATCTTAACATTGATGGACAAAATCAAAAGGATACAAATGTAATCAAGGATCATGTTGTTGCTTTCTATGAAATCATGTTCTGTAGGGAGGATAAGGGCAGGGCTTGGGAAGGTAATTGGATTGGACCACATGTCTCAAGTGATCAAAACTACTCTCTAACTAAGAAGGTGACCAGGAAAGAGATTGAAGACATCATCAAAAACCTCAATGATGACAAAAGCCATGGGCCTGATGATTTTAATGGGTTTTTTTTACAAGCATGCTTGGAGTACTATAGGAGATTATGTTGTTGAGGTAGTGATGGAATTCTTCACTAATAGAAGGCTCCTAAAGGAGGCCAATAAAACCTACCTTACTCTTCTTCCTAAAAGTAATGATACTTCTCTTATCTCTAATTGGCGGCCCATTTCCCTCTGCAATACTTTCTAAAAAATTATCTCTAAAGTGTTGGCTAATAGGATTCAATCTATCCTCCCTTGCATTATTGATTGTAATCAATGTACTTTCGTGAAGGGCAGGTCCATCAAGGATGCTATTTTTGTTACTAATGAAATTATGAGTGATTTTAAGAAAGATCGCAACCATATGTGTATTCAAGCTGACATCTCAAAGGCTTATGACTCTATGAGCTAGATTTTTCTTTACTCCATTCTTCATAAAATGGGTTTTGCTAGCAAATGGATTAAATGGATAGAAGTGATCTTCACTACTACCTCGTATCATATCCTCATTAATGGAGAGCGTACTTCTCGTATTTTCCCATCTAATGGGGTTAGATAGGGCGACCCTGTTGCTCCCCATCTATTTTTTATTGTTATGCAGGGGTTTTCTGAGCTGATCAAAGCCAAGTGTGCTGAAAATGCTATCCATCCTATCTATGCTTCGAAGATGGTTCATTGTTCCCATCTTGTCTTTGCTGATAATCTTATGGTTTTTGCTAAGGCAGACTCTATGAATGCTAATAACACTAAAACTCTTTTTGAAAGTTTTGTGAGGATGTCCAGTATTCACATTAATAAAGGGAAGAGTATTATGTTCTTGAGCAAGGATAGTAATGAGGTTGATATTTCTCATATTCTCGATATGCCCATTGGTAAGCTTGAAGAATCTAAGTACTTGGGTCTTCCCTTGTTTATTGGCAAACTTAACAAAAGCCGTTGTGTTAATCTGATTGATAGAGTTAAAAGGAAACTTGAATCCTGGAAGAGTAGATGTTTATCCTTTGCTGGTAGGTTAGAACTGGTGAAATCTACCCTGGCCACTATGAATGTCTACTGGGTTTTATCCTTTCCTATTCCTAGTTCTATTCTTGAGGAGATAGATAAGCTGTGTAGGGACTTTCTTTGGGGGCATTTGAAAAATAAACATAACCTTCATCTTATCAAGTGGGATATAGTTACCCTCCCTAAAGTTGAAAGTGGCTTAGGCATTAGGAAAAGCAAAGAGGTTTCTAATTCCTGTCTTGTTCATAATGCATGGGATGTTGCTAGAAAAAAGATATCATGTGGGTTAAATGGATTAATGAGAACTACTTAAGGAAGGGTACCTTTTGGAATATTCAAAAGTCATCTAATTTCTCATGGTTATTCAACAACATTCTTAAATCCAGGGATCTTCTTCTGCCTCACTTTAGGATAAAGGTTGGCTCTGGTAACAACATCTATACTTGGTTTGACCCTTGGTTTAATGGAGGATTTCTCAAAGATAGAGTTGACACTAATTTCATTGTGAGAGCTGGCATCACGAGTGATTCAAAGCTGAGCACTATCATCAAGAATAGAACCTGGTCTATCCATTCCTCTAGGTGTTCTGCTGATCTTATGAGTATCCTTGAGAATGTTAAGATCATGAGAATTATTGATGATACTTTTCTTTTTGATGGCCATGAAAAAGCCAAGTTCAAAATCATTTGGAACGCCATTAGATCTAAAAGGTGTGAAAATGATATCTTCAAATGGATTTGGAAGTCTAAATGTCATATGAACGTTAAATTCCATGATTGGAAGGCTCCCCATAATAAGTTACCCATGTCGAATTATGTAAGGAGAAGAGGCATTACTATTGTATCTATATGCTTTCTGTGTATGAGTGATTATGAAAGCAGTTGTCATATCTGTTTTGAATGTACTTTCTCTAAGGATATTTGGAATATTGCTGCCAATCAAAGGTTCATTGGTATTATTCCTAGTAAATGGGAGGATATGATTTAGTATGCAAACCAAAATCACTACAGGAAATGTAACTATTTGTGAAGGATGATGATTCCTTCACAAATGTACATTAATTCCTTCAAAAAAAATTCAGTTGAAGGCCATTCCTTCACAAAAAGTCCTACTCTAAAGGCCTCTTCACAAATACTTTGATGAGAGACTCTAGCCTTCACAAATACTATTTTGAAGGACTATTTGACATTCACAAAAAAACTTTCCAGGCCTCCCAAATACATTTTTGAAGGCTAATTTCACAACTTTCAATGAGGTTCTAGGACCTTCACAAATACTTTTTTTGAAGGACTATTTGACCTTCAAAAAAAGACTTCCTAGGCCTCCCAAATACATTTGTGAAGGCTAATTTCATAACTTTCAATGAGGTTCTAGAGCCTTCACGAATATACTTAATTTCTCATGAATTACAATTGTGATCTACATTTTCCTATTTGTCAATGAGGCTTTAGCTTTCTTATATTTCATGAAGTAATATATTGGTGGCTTCTATCAGGCAAAAAGAAAATTTTAATAAACTAATTTAGTTAATAAGACACAACAACCATAACAAATCACTCTTTTGAAACATTCCTTTTTATTTCACATAGAAAAATTGTTCATTACATAGGGGAGGACATGGGCCTTTTCCCCTTAATCGATACAAATTTCAATGTAAATATATATCTACATTTTGAATTTATCACTCATTTAGCCAATGACCAACTTTGATAATGTTGAGAGGAAGCTTAGTGGTTATGAACAAATTTTCTCCAATAATCTTCAATTATAAGGTAATTATTGCCATCTCCATCAAATTTCTTGGGTTATGATTCCAGTAATAACCATCAAAGAATGACTTAGAGACAACTTCTCTGCATTCAATGAGATATCAATGGTTGCATTGATTATGGCTGATGATACCGAACCCATTCCTCCTTCAACATATCTACAAAAAGACATATTTACTGGTGTTAGTAACAAAGAAGAACTATAAATATCATCAACTTATAAGCTTTCAGACGCAATAATAAGATTTGTTAACATACACATCATAGCTACAGCCAACTATGAGCAAAATTTTATTTCCAGGACACATGCACTATAGCATACTTTCAACCAAAAATAAAAACACACCCTTTTGAAAATTGCATACTTTGATTGTCTGGAACACATTAGCATGGATAACTGATTTATAAGTCTGAAGCTCTGTCTCATCAAAGCCAGTCTGAAAAAGAAGCTTTATCTACCAAAAAGTGTAAGAACTATTAATTCACAACAACCTACAGAGAAAACATATGGGAAATTTGAGTAGATTGTCATAAGTGAAAGAAAGAACATAGGTTACCAGTAAGTTACCTTTGTAGGTACATAATCATCATGGGAAAGGTGCTATAAATTGTCCATAAAGTACTCAGTACAGTCAGGCACTTGCAGCATATTTCCACACGAATAAGTTGCCTGAAATATAATACAGATCAATAAAGAAATCTAGTAAATTTAAGTTATATAAATGACTTGATCATGGCCACAGGTTGCATCGCTACATATAGAAGTAAAATATAAAAGTAAACCCATAAATATAAGAGAAAGACCTGAATTGCATCATCTTTCCACAGAGTCCCTATGTCTCAAGCAAGTTCCTTGGATATGTGGGGGTATTCCAATCCACCTCCTATTTCTGATAACTTTTCTCCAATTACCTGATAAAGAAATTGTCCTAATCAGAACTCCTTCAAGACCAGAAATTTTAGATCAAGCCAGAGTGCCCTGACTAGCACCTGAGCTAGCTTTTGCCTGAACTAGACAAATCCTGACCAACTATATGCAGAAACAGTAGGCAGGCTATGCAGAAATAGTAGAGCAGTACTTCATCATGCAGCGGTGGCTTAGAGGCCATATTTTCATCTGTTGAAGCTGGAAAGAAACTTCTGTGCTTCTCTTGAACATGGAAAATGCAACCGAATGTCCTGGTTTTTTAGATATGGCTCATTACTCCAGTCATACACAAGTTCCTTATTGCAGCTCTTGGTCCCAGTCTATTGAGATGCTTCGTAAGTTTCTCTCCCGCCGCATGTTGATAGGAGTTAATGATGGCCGCTTCTTTATGGGATTGTTCCACTGCATTGACAAGCAAGGAAATATAATTCTTCAAGATGTTGTGGAGTATCGTAGTATCCGCCGCACCGACCCATCCCCAATGAACCAGAGTTGTTTGGGAATGATATTGATCCCCTGCTCTTGCCGTGTCTCATGTCATGTAGACTGCTCAGTAGATGACAAGATGTCACTCTTGTCCCTCAGTTGATCACTGTGAATGGTGGAGTAAACTTGATGTCTGTTATCTTATATGGTTATGTTTTATAAGAGCTGCTTATGGTGAAGCATATTACAGTGAGACAAAACACCAAATTTAGGATTGATGTCAGGTGAAGGCGAGTAGATACAATTGTGTTTTTTTATCCCTTTCTGTTTAACCCACCAAGAAGTACCTTTCTACAGTTCCCACCTTTAGAAATTTTCTAAAGCAGGCATTGATTGTTGTAGTCTCATTGTATCGAGTCATCTGGTGATGGCTTGTTGTATACTGCATTGTTGCATTTCCCAGCTCTATAAAAAATAGAACTAGGATAAGTCTCTGAGTCCGAAGATTCTAATTGCTACAATAATTAGGATTTAATTGACCAACACCAAACAGAGCTTAGAAAAATGATGGAAGGAGAAAAAAAGTATGTGAAATTGTAAAACAATAAAAGGCAACTTCTTTAAAAAAAAATTGTAAAATATGTAAATCTTCATTTCTAATAACAACAGTAGCATGAATAGCAACGACAATGGGAAGCTAAGTAGATCTAATTCCACTCAATAACACTGTTCTAGGTCAGCCAGTGTTGCCACATAGGCAGGTTAAGTCTAGAGTGTGATGTTACACAGCCAAAGTTCAGATAGCATTGGTATATAAACAAATAAAAAAAAGATCCCCAAAATGCGGGCCATAAATATATGAAGTCCAGGTACTGCTAACACAATGACAAGCAAAAAAATCAAAGAACTGGAACACAAGTTACACGAGGATGAGACACTGATAGGCATTCTACATGCATGACATGGCAGACACAAGTAGCAAACAAGACAATGCAGCCATACGATGAAAATCTACTTATGTGGTGCAAGAAGCTTAGAAGCACAAGAAAATAGGATAAATGCAAGTAATAAGGAACAACATTAACTGTGTCTAAAAATTTGTGGTAGACTGCCATATATGAAGAAATTTGGGTTCTATAATTGCAAGAATATCAAGTTTTAGTCTTCTGATGTGATCTAGAACAACATTAACTGTGTTGTCATGGCCAATGCCATGAACATTTCAACAAAGTGTACTTAACACTACTCAGACTTTGATGGAACATCATGAAACTCTTCCTCTTTAGAAATCACAAACTATTTAGCCTTGCTACAATTCAGATAAGGTAAATTTTCATTTTCCTACTAGAGCCACGAACTCGCCTACCAATCCTCACTAAGTATAAGTCTAAGGCCTTAGAATCTTCACACTCAAGTTCATTATATGTGGTAGTTACCACAGATAGAACATGTATGATGACTTTATCACCATACTGATCAACAACATAGTGATTAATGTGATCATCAGATAACAAAACAATAGACAATGTTACCATTTGGGCATTTGATTCTTCCCTAGAGCAATGACTATCATCAATATGCACTGATGGAATATTATAGGGTTCAATAGGATGACCAATTGGAACATAGTCTCACTCATTTACTGAAGAAGTCTTCTGAGATGGATGTTTTTGTTTCTTGGACCAAACTATAGGTGGTAATACATGTACCCTTGTGTTTTTCTAGTTATCTACATTTGCAATGGTAAATCAATAATCCTAGACCAAGTAATTACTTTCAAAGGAAGATTGTTTGTAGGAACTAAATCTTCTGTCCATCGTGAGACAATAAGAGGGCAACCAAAGATTTCCCATGGACCACCCATGAGAGAAGATAGGAACTCATATTGGATTTCCAATGGGTAATCATATTCAATCAGACATTTACCCATGCTTCTATGTTCAAATCATAATCCTATATACCTCAAACTCACTAAAACTATCAATATACACAATTATTTTGGGAGAAGGCATCATGGAACCTCAATGAAGCATGTTATAATCTCCAGCAAACTCAGTGGCCTCAACATCTTGATCTTGTACAAGCTATACATGGAGTATATCATATAATTATTAGTGATGTTTCTTCGGCAACAAAATATACAACCAAAGAACCCAGGTTTTATGCTCAGTTCTTTTCAATAAAAAGCAAAAGTAAGATCATGAGAAAATATCATATTAAGGTCACTCACAGTTCTTGCTAGAGCATATGCTACTACAAGAGGCAGCGAAGCAAGATAACTGGCTTGAGTCAAGGGATGGACCCTGCCCTCAAAATTCCTATTTCCAGACAGAACGACAGCAGCAATAATGTCTGCAACACCATGAGAATATACTCAACAAAGGAAAAAGATAGATAGAACCAAAAAAAAAACAATATAAGATACCATTGTCTGCAATTGCAGCAGCAACAGATTCATCAAGATCACCAGAGTTGCTAATGCAAGTAGTGCAACCATAACCAACAATTTGGAATCCTTGTTGGTTTAAATATGGCTGCAGACCACTGAGATAACAAATAAATGTGTTAATGATATATAACATAGATTGTTCGAAGATATCCTCATGTCAGATCTACCTTTTCAACATATACTTAATAACAACTCCAGACCCCGGTGCCAGGCTTGTCTTTGTCTAGGGTTTGATCTGGACATAGAAGGAAACCCAACACGGCCAAAATCAAACATCAAGGTAACCACATGACATCATTTTCAAATAATTTAACAGAAAACAGGATAAGGACGTATTATGATAATAAACCTACCTCTAGTCTTAATTTGCAGGACTTCTTTGCTACTAAACCAGCACCAAGCATCACGCTAGGATTCGAAGTGTTAGTGCAACTAGTGATGGCAGCTATGACAACACTACCATGCTTTAGCTCCATATAAAAACAAGGGCCTTACAGAAGCAGGGTTATATATTCTTGACACTAGTATAGAGAATATTGTTAAACTATAAACTTGTATGCATAATTTATCTTGAGAATTGATAAGCATTACCTTGGTATTTGGGATGTCAACTTTCAGAGATTGAAGCTCAACTCCCTGCACTTTGGTGTCTGCTTGGTCTTGCTGAGAAATGGGTGCATCCGTCTTCTGAGATAACATGATATGTGATAAAAAGTTATATAGGAAAAAATTCTTCATTTATATCAATGCCCGATCAAGAGACAACCCATCAATCTTAACAAAAACCTATAAAAGACAATGCGACAGAACCAATACCTCAAGCAAAGTTGAATGTTTACACCAGCTGCCATTTGATATGGATGCATCATACGATGTTGTAAAATTAGATGACTGGTAACATACTACATAAATAGTTGAGGAAGTATATTCAGAGTCAAAATCATTTATATAAATGTTATGTTTCAAACCTATTGTAGTACTAGCATGTACTATTGTCATGCTTACCAGGGCACTTGCACTGAAGAATGAGAGAGGTGCAAAGCAAAAAAGTTATTGCTAGTGCATGGCTTATATATGCCCTTGGTCTTGTGAAGCATGTAAATCGTTACCAACATTGTTATAATATAGGGTATGCAACAAACACTCAGCTCTATGGAGCACACATGTACCACTGTTGTGGCTTTACAATCTCTCATATGAATCCAAATAATACCAAACATTGGCTTGGCTTCTGTTTTGGACCAAACATAGCCATTGAGAACCCACCAATTCCATATGACATCTACTACACACACAAGTCTTCTCTTCTATATCATGTCATGATAGCAGTAGCAATTACATGGAAAGAACAACTAGAAAACAAATTTAAAATGTGGATCTCATGGAATCCATGGAAGCTTCACATGTTGATAAACATCAATTAAAATTTCAAGAAAATACCAAATAATATGAAAAACTAAGAACGTATGATCTAATGCCCTATGGATCTCAAACACATTTTCTAAATACTATCTATATCCAAGGAATTGTGAGGTTTCATAACAATTAAAAACTCTATTGTAAATTGTTGAAAATTCTTCAAGCGTTATGAATGTCTTCCGTTGCAGTATCCCTTGCATGATTTTCTCCACTTGTACCACCATGATCGAAGGATGAAAACCAAGAAATTCATGACTGTTTGAATACAACCATACAATGTTAGAACTGGAATTGGGAATTGTCAAAGGACTTCAAGTGAAGTCAGTCGTATAGCTAACTGAACCAACAAGTCTTGTTTAGGGAGCTCAAACAATTAAGTGACTCATGGAAAAATGTTTTCAAAAGCCAACAGAAACCAGTCTGAGTCAAGTATGTTTCAACTACCCCAGAATAATTTCATACATATGGATCTAGGAAGCACGAACACTTCCCAGAGGCTGTCGTGTCTGTGTCCAATGCGTGTCCAACATGGACACACCTTGGACATGCCTGGACAAGTGGCGGACACGCCTCTGACATGTCCACTTTTTTTAAAAAAATATTGAAGTGTTGGACATGACTTGGACACTCCATGGACACATCCAAGACACACCATCCCTACCCACTTAAGCTTAAGCATATGAAAAAAAACCAAACCTTGCCCAAATCCCTACCTCATGTTCTACACTGCTCTTGCCCTACCAATATTAGTTAGTTAAGCTTCAGTAGCTGCAAAAATGTTCCTTCGCCTCCTCTTTTTCCTGCTCCATGTCTTCTTATCATCTCCCTTCTCTTATTTCATGTTGGTTTTTCATGTGTCTCCTTCTGCTTATCTTACCACTCCTCCCCTACTTTTCTTCTTGCTTTTTGAGATAAAGGTAGCAGAATATTGCCCTCCCTACGTCTACTCTTTTTCTTGCTTCTCTACATCTACATCTTCCCTCCTCTTCTCTTAACTATCCATCTTAAGTATTTCTCCATGTATTCCATCTTAACTAGTTTGATCTCATCTAATCTTCAACTCAACACCTTATATGTATCAATGGGATAACTTCACCTTAAGCATAGAGAGATTATTTTAGGCCATCGAAATCTATGGATCAGTCTATTGTGTACTAGATAATAAATTTTACTACAAATAGGCATAATAACTCCAAGTCATGCACATGATAATTTCTTCATTGAACTTCATTAGTCGTGAATGTCTGGCGACTATTCCATCTTGGAAAAGAAGACAATTCAACTCTTGTTCGGGCACATTATTGTATGTTATGTAGCTTTTTTAACATAGAATCCTAAGATAGGTTCAGAGATAAGCTTGCTCATGAAATATTTCTTCACAAGGAGATGGACACATGAACCATGTAATTAGTCTGTTAAGCTTTGCGAGAAGGAGAGATACCTATGTAAAGTTTTTTTATAAAATTTCCATAAGGATACATGATTCAGAAACATTACATCTCAGAGGGATTTTGATGTTCCCATTATATTCATAACCACATCTTCCTTTGTTGGATACTCCAGTAAGACCTACAAAGATTAACTGCTTTAATATATGGTAAATTCTACATTTTTTCATGTGCCCATGATTATTATGTAACTGATTAGGGTTCCTAAGGTAAGGAATTAGCTTGTAAGGATTTTTTTTTAAAGAGGCGTCTTCAACCTGTATTGAGTATAAGATCAAATTCTAACATGTTTAAGGTCATACATCTACACAAGAATTCTTCCAAGACAAACAAACATACATTGAGAGTAGACATTGATATTTGGTATGCAATCTACCATTGGATTTATGTACATCCATACAGATGTTACCTAAAACGTCAGATATCACGTAAAAATCCAAATGATTATGTCAAAGGAAAGGGGCTTGAAAGAGAACTTTGAGCATATAAACTATTGGGAGTCAGAGGACTATAGGTAAAGACTAGTCAACCTAGAATTCTCTCACCAAATCCTTAGCCAAAATATGTATGTTCAAACATCATCTAGGATCCTAGGTACAACATCCTATGGTCCAAAGATGTAATTCTACTAGATATGATCACACTGATTCATGGCTAAAAGACCATCCTAATGGACATATAAAAATACTAATTTTATGTATTGAGACAGTCTGATGTGCCGACTGTGATGGCTCTGATTGCAACCAATAAAGATGGGGTTTTTGGGGTCCCTGACTTTACTTTAATGCGATAAAGCACTGGAATCCCACTATTTATTTTTCATTGGTTTAGCTGCTTAAGCTAATCATATTAATAATTTAATTCTAAGGGATTTAGAGCAATATGCAATAGAAGGATAATTGAAAAACCAACAACTACACAAGTAATAAATGGCAACATCAACATATACATAATGTATCAAATACATTGAATTTACATATTTCTTGACTACTCCATTTTATGTAAACTTGTAAAGGTAAACACCTGACTATCTCATCTAAGTATCAAGCCTAAGAGTCCAAAGTATTTTACATCTATATAGTCCTTGAAATAACCTGAACTGGTTATAAAGATATACCCAATATAAACAAAGAAAATAGAGAGACATTAGCAAACCCTAGTATGTACAAAAAATGTTGTTTGGGCATAATGGAGAAAATTGAGGAAGGAAACAAGATGCAAAGAGTACAATCTAATGAGAACATACAGAATGAAATAAGAATCATGAATCAATATCAAGTAAAATTTGATTATGAGGCAATTTAAGAGATAATAAATCAATCAATCAAGTTAATCTACCATAAATAATGATGCAACAATGCATAAATATAAAACAAGAAATGCAAACATGAACAACTCAACTAGTACCATCTAACAATATAGAAAAGTGGTAGCCCCACCACCACAGACTACCTATTTGGTGGTCATCTTTGGTCAGTCCTTGGAAGTGATGTACTTGGAAAGAATGGAAGAAGAAGTCGACATCTAAATAGAGATCAAAAATGACTACGGTGGAGATCTAGAACACTCTAAATCCACTTCTAATCTTGGGACTCAAAAGGGGCTTTCTCCCCTAGAGGTTGGAGCATGGTGAATGATGAATGATGAACACAGTTTGTAGGTCTAATCTCCAATAAGAAAATGGGGAAGAAGCTTTGATTCTAGAGCTGAGACCCAAGTAATCAAGGAGTCATATAGGAAGAGGAGGTGGTAGTTGTGGCACTGCCAGTGATGAAGGAGGGGAATATACTTTCTAGCCTGCGATCAACAGTTGTTAAGGCAACCACCAGGTACAACAACTTTTTGTGGCCAGGCGTCTATTGCAACAAGAAGCTATGGAAACTAGGGCAGCTTTTTGTAGAGAGGAGAAAGCGATGAGAAGAAGCAACATGGTGGAAACCTATTGAGAGGAGACCCTACCGGTCATTGCCGGAGATGCACTGATCGCGGTTGGTGCAGGCAGAGGTAGTGGATGTCAACATCCAAATGGTTGCTTGTAGTTCTGGTCCATGGCAAGATGCATTTCTAGGGTAGACAAGTGGACAATGGGTCGAGGGAAGAAGATGAGGGAGAAGAGGAAGATAAGAAGGGGCTTGTAGCGCCAGCGTCGACCGTTAGGCCTACTGGAAATTGTTTCTTTGTCAGTGCAGGTCAGGGGAAGTTCTACCATTGGACCTACCTCACGGTCAAAGTCGAAGCAGGGTGAGCTCACGCCGGTGGCCGTTGCTTCCGTTGGGACGGGGGGTCCTCACGCCGGCGAACGTTGCTTCCGCTGGGACGGGGGGTCCTCTTCACGAGTAGGGAGAGCTCACGCCGCGGCTGTTGCTTCCGCTGGGACGGGGGGTCCTCACGTCGGAGACCATTTCTTCCGCTGGGACGGGGGGTCCTCTTCACGCCAGTGGCCGTGGTTTCCGCTGGGACGGAGGGTCCTCTTGCCGGCTGCCGCTATTCCGCTGGGGGCACAAGCACCGACACTCGCAACACAGGGGGTGGGGGGAGCGCAAGGAGATGAAACGGTGCGCAAGGAGTGGAAACTGTTTCACTAATCGTAAATCTTAATTACCAATTAGTGGGGCGGGAAAATTTGGTGGGAATCTTAGTGAAGGAATTTTTACATTGTAGAAGGATTTTAGACCTTCAGTAATTGTCTTTTTCATAAAGAACTCGGTTGAGGGAAACTGGTTCATTTGTGTAGGACTGCCCTTCACAAAAAGTCAATATTTTTGAAGGGCTTTGATCCTTCACAAATTCCCTTCACTAAAAGTTTATTTTTTTGTAGTGAATGAAGCCATTATCTCTCTCCTTATTCTTTATCATATCTGTATGGAAAGAAATAGGAGAGTCCATTGTAATAAATATCTTACTCATGAGGGTCTTTGGAATTTTATCAGTAATGAATATGCTATTCTTTGTTAATGGTTTCCCTATTTTGAGGTTCTGGGGCTCTTTGGTTTGTTCTGATATTATCTATTGAGGCTTGGTTTTCATGTAAAGCACTGTTCTTTGGTGATAGTTGTGTTCCTTTCTCCCCTCTCTCCAATGGTTTTGCTTTTTCGATGATGGTGCAGGTGAAGGTCGAGTCCCCACTCATTGAGTGTCGACGCTCCCCTCTCCCTGGGTCCTTTTTGAGGGGTGGAGGTGCTTGGTTTTCTGATCTTGTGAGGATGGTACATGTGAAGGTTGAGTCTCCACTCTTCACGTGTTGACACTCCCATCTCCCTGGGTTTATGATGGTTTGGTGCTGGTGAAGGTCGAGTCTCCACTCTCTGAGTATCGACGCTCCCCTGTCCCTGGGTTTTGCTAGCTTTATCCTCTTTTGGAGTTCTGCACTTTGCGTGTTTTTGCCAGAAGGAGATGTAAATGATATAAATTTGCAAGCACATGTAGTAGAGTCAATCCTCCGACATCAATCACAGTCTGTTGTCAATGGGATTATGTTTTGGTGTGACTCTTAATATCTCCTTCAATTCGAGGTGTTTGTGTCCCTCTTCCTGGGACTCTTTTCTGGTTAGACACTATCAATGCTTTGGATGGAGAGATGTGTTCTAGTTTGGGGGCCGGTGATGGTTGAGTTGTTGCTCCCCTCTCACCATGGTGGTTCACTATTCTTGTTCTGTTTTCGGTTGATCTTTTTGTATGATCCTTGAGGGTTGCTGTTTGTGGAGTTATTTTCTTGTTTAGTGTTATTAGGTTCTACTCCCTGTCTTGGTTCTTTCTTGTGATGGTCGAGTCCCCATATTCTTTTGGGTGATGATGCTCCCCTCTCACCTTTTTTGGATGGCTTTCTTCTACTGATGGCGTCCTTTTCTTGGTTGGGCTCCCGCCTGGATGGTGATAGTCAGCAGGATGCAGGGTTTTTGAGGTGTTGACATTTCAGTTTTTGTTGCTAGCTGCTTCGTCTTTCCTAGACTGGTTGGTGATGGTCGAGTCCCCACCCTAGTGGTGTCGACGCTCCCCTCTCACCTCTGATGTGTTTTTGTTCAGTTGAAGCTCATCTCTGTCCTGGAGATGGGTCTGATATTGTTGTTGATATATTTGCTCTGGAGTTGTTCCCTATCCAGAAGTTGTTGTTGGCTTTGGAAAGAGTTATTTTTTTGTCGTTATCTTTGGTTCCTAATCTGATGGAGTCTATTCTTGGTGATGACCTGAAGATTCTGAAAATCGTTTTCTGGTGGCAAGGTCCCTGCCTCATCCTTTTCTGGTTTTGGTTTCCTCCATTTTTTGGTGGTTGGTGATGGTCGAGCCCCGTCCATATTGGATGTCGACACTCCCCTATCCCATGGTCCTGGTTGCTAATTTTCTCTCAGCTGGTTCCTATTTTCTTTCTCTGGATATATCTTTTCTTGGAGGTAGAAGAGTGTTGTTGGTGCTGGAGTTGGATGTCTACTTCTATCTGTTGTTAATGGATCAACTATGGTCATGATGTTTTTTGCTTTTTGGGTATCTATATGATGAGGTTTTATAGTCATAGTTGTTTCTATTTTAGTCCTATTCTTTATTTGTTGAGCTTTGTGCTCAGTATTTTAGTTTTTAGCTATCTTCTCGTTGAGAAATAGCAAATACTGTATAGACACTTATCCAAAAAATACAAAAAAAGTCCCACGCATTTTTGACCGACCAAAAAAAAAGAAACAAGGCATGAGGCGTCCAAGCTACTTTCCATGTGTACATGTCTAAGGATGCACATGGTAATGCAAGACTTTATGGATAAGGAAGAAGAAAAGCATGAGGTTTCAAGTTACTTTCCATGTGACCATGGCTAAGGGTGCCCATGGACATGCAAGCCTTTATGGATAAGGAAGGAGTCAAGCATGAGGTGTCCTTGGAGCTTTCCATGTGTGCATAACCTAAAGCTTCTATGGCCATGGAAATAGTTGTTCCACATCTCCTAGAGACTTCTTAGCCATCAATTTTTAGTTCTCCAAGCCCACCACCGACCTCAAACAAAGAAACCACCCCATTGGTTGGTAACTCCTAAAGATAAGCTCATCATATAGGGGGAAATCCATAAAATGCCCTTGAAGAGAAACACCTCCAAAACAAGGTACAACTAGGTTCCCCATAGCCCAACATGCTCGAAAATGATAAGGAAACATATAAGGAGCATAAGGCATGTGACAATTTGCAAAGAAAACTTTCCAATTGGGAAAAACTGCAAAAAAGTCCAAAATGTGCATAAAATTGCATAACTTGCAAAAACAACATCCAAATTGGAACAAACTTGAAACTTAAGCTTATCTCATGTTTTCAAAACACCTCACAAGGTTATATTAAGGTTAAGAGCACTTAATTATGGTATTAAGCTTGTTCAACATATTAAGTAAGGTTTGGGGCATTACACTTCTAGTATAGATTTATTTACCACTATTGCACTTAAGTGGTGATTTTGCATTTTAGATCCTTAAATAAGCTTTCCCTAAGGTATTTATGGAGAAAACCTTCCATTGGTATAATTATTGAACACATGTTGTAACATACCAGATCTTGGACCCTACCCTAGAAGATTGACCTTTTATGTTTGGCCAAATAAGGTTGAGGTTAGTGTGATCCTAATAATCTAATGTATGAATAATGTAATCTAATTAATTTGGTGATAATAAGATGATAAAGAACTTAATTGAATAAATATTTAAGCTAATGGGCCACTAATGGGCCATATGACATATCTCATAAAAAGAAATTATAAAAGTGAAATCTAAGTTTAAAATCGTGTTCCTTGGGTCCCAATTACCTTAGGAGTCAAGTTTCACATTATTCACATAATAATAATTCATTTAATTCAAATTAGAAAAGAAGATGTGTGTTTACCCCAAAATATCAAATAAAATATTAAATGACTCCAAAAGAGGAAAATAATCTTGGATTCTTAATCTACATAATAAATATAGACTCTAGGTGAATTTTCATCCAATTTGGAGAAAGTTTTCTTAAACGGTGAAATCAGGAGAGAGAGTGTGTAGAACCTTCAAAATATTAAATAAATATTTAAAAAACTCCAACATGTAAAATTTATGGCAAATTTGTATCCAACGCATCAAATATGACTTGTGAGTCAAGTTTTATAAAATTTGGATAATCCTAATGCCATTAATGAAGGAGGAAAGAGAAAATGAGATTTGATTCATTTAACACATTAAAAGTCTTCAAAAGTCAAATATAATTTCATAAATGGAATCTACATGCTTTATTTGGCCTCTGTGCTAAATTCCACCTAATTCGGATGATGTTTGAAACCTTAATTGAAGAGAGAGAAAAGCTAAATAAATTAACATATGTCGCTTTAATCTGATTTCTTTTGTTAGAAGGTTTTCCATGTGATGTGTCATGCATACGTGGTTTTATCGCCACCCTTGGTTCCTGATCTGTCGGTTGTGAAGCTTTTTTCTTCCTCCAAGTTCTTCTTTGACTGCTCACTACAATAAATGCAGACTTTCCTCATCTCTATCTTCCTCTCCTCTCTGACTTTCTCTCTAATTTCTTTCCCGTTAGCTTCCCCATCCTATCCCGAACTCGGTGATCCCCAGTTTCCTTTTGGGTCGCAGTCTATAAATCCCAAACCTCCAGCATCGCTGGGTGTTTCCCCTATTTTACCGTCCGCCTATGCTCCTTGCTTCTTCGTGCCCCCTCATGAGCTTTGAGAGGTCCATATACCTTCGAGAAGATCCCAGCAAGTATTCTCTCATCTTAGTTTGTTTTTGTTTGACCCCGGACACATCTCCCCTACTCTACGCTGCCTCCTCAGCCTGTCCCTGCTCGGCTGGTTTCGGCAGACCTTCTCAAGGTCCGTTTTGTCTCTGATGGTGTTTTCGGTGCCTCCTAGATGCTTTCCATAGAATCAATTGCAACGATCATGTACCTAGCTCGTTCTCCCTCTTCTAGTCATCTTCTTCGCTGACCTTGGGTTTTTTGAGAAATTACCTGCATTTTGACCCCCAGTTGCTTTGGCTCCCCGCCAACGGGTTCGTTGAGTTATTTATGATCGTTGGATGTATTTAGTTCTCGTCCTGGCCTCAGTTTCCCCTTTTCCCCCATTTTTTCTCGGTCATGCTGCTTGTGGTAGTGCAGCCATGGTGCACGAGAGAACGGGGAAGAACACCCCTTGCACATTCTTTGTTCTACCCTCCTTCTCTCTCATTTATCTATTTTTTCTGTCAAGGACACTTTGGACATTTTGCGTGTTCTGTCTTTTCCTTTAGTCGGGTTCAAGCGAGGTTTTATTGGTAACTTGGATGTCTATGATTTGGCCAAGTCACGTGGGCTCATCTCTTTCTTTTCCCCTCTTTATGTCTATGTGGTTTTTTCAGACGTTCTGATTGCTCGTGCTTTGAAAATTCATAACAAATTATTTACTAGGCCGGAAATTACAAAAAAAATTCGTTGGATTTTGAAAAAGAAGGGCTTTCTAATGGTATATGTTTTGATAACCAAATCTAAGTATTAATAACATGTCTTTTTAATGTATCTAATTAATGATGAATTAACTTCTAAAATACATAACTAATTATATATAAGTTAGAAAAATGTAATAAAATATTTCTTGGACCCCTAATGACATATACTAAAATATGGCATGGTTTTGGAAACCTAATTCGCATAATGGTAAAACAGTGGTTTTTAGGGTTTTGATAATGTACATGAAATTGATACAAATCTACCTATATGTTTAATAGGTTCTTTGGATTCCTAGGCTTGGACCTAGATGTGACTTTGGATCATTTGACTCTAATGTTGAGGAATGTTGTATCCCCTATTCCTCTATGTTGAGCAATTCACCTATCTTATTATTCTTTTGACTTTGACCTACACATATGTTTATTCTCTTGATATCATGGTTCGTGTGAACTATCTTGCGTGTTATGGACTTGGATATTCTCTTGATATCTATCTTGTACCTTGGTGCATGTTGGTCTCTTATATTGATATGTTCCACTTTGAAGTAGATGTTATATGTTTGTGTTGTCCATTGTGTGATGGCAACCCTTGTATCATCTTCTGACTAAACTATTTACTTACCTTTATATTTACATGCTATGTGAATCAGTAGCACTAGAATAGTGTAAATTACATTGGTTTTTGGGTGTGTGCCCTATTTATGTTTTTGGGATGGTGGTGGTGGTGCCCCATACCCGAGTTTCAAGGATGTGAAGTCTTGGCTCAACTTTTATATATATTGGGAGTTTGATGATGAGTCATTCTCTATCAGGTTTTCAAGGATGTGAAGCCTTGGCCGCCTTTGTGTTTATATTATTCTAGGGCTATGTTTATCTCACATGCATGCAGGTTTGATGATGTTTGTGGGATGTGTTCCCTACTACCTATTTATGTGCTTTTATTGCACAAATTTTATTATTTTGTTTATGGCAAGTATCCATTTTTTATCATGTTACGATGATTCTTTCTTTTATGCCCGTGTGGGTAGTCCTTATCTCTTGCATGGGAAGCCTTTTATTTTGATGTCCCTTATCCTTTACAAATTGCTCAATTTTCTTTTTAGTATGCACATACTAGCCTTTGCTGATATCTCCTATTTTTTCCCTTTTGCTGGGGATGCTTCCAACCCTAGGTGGTGGACATGGATGGCTTGACACGTAGACCCATACTTAGATTGTGAAGTTAAAGCTTGGAGACAATCTTGAGGTGGTTTAGATTTCCTTTACATGGATCCGTGTGATGTATGTTTGTAACCCTTTGTTTTATAATTGAATATAGTCATGTTTTTATTCCGCTGCTATACTTTGGTCTTTTATTACCATTATATAAAGATTTGAAAATTTTACACCCACTCCATCATACCTTTTGAGTGTGTTTGGATAGGAGGTTCTATTATTCAAATTTTTAGTAAGGAAGTGGTTTCCCTTCTTTACAACATGGTATCAGAGCCCATGGTAGTCGAAATCTGAGTATTTAAATTTTGTCTCCCTAGTTAGACCCTTGACTTAGATAGTTTCCTCTAGGTGAGATGTTCACCCTAGATTTGATCAAGGATGATCTTCTTTTGCAAAAAGGTTTGATTTGAGGATGAAATTAGGTTATGAGTATGATGAAGTGGTAGTTGAATAAGAAGTCTTATTATGGAAATTGTGACTTGGTTTCTCATTTTGATTTTTGGGCCCTAATTTTAATTTTCAATCGCAAAAGTTTTCACCACAAATTATTTTCCATATAATACTATATGTTCAAAAGAAAATGTTTTCTCTGGATTATATCAATGTTTTCTTGAACTAAGTCACAATGAAGAGAAACTCTAGTTTAAGTAGAATCTAACCCTAGTTTGTGACTAGGATTGATATAATGGTGTAGTTGACCTACTGTAACTACCCCACCTCCCAGTAACCCCTAATTAAGGGAGACCAAAAGGTCAGAGACATTATCCCAATTTTTTTGGATTAATGGTTCGACAAATAATCAATAATAATTATTAAATTCTACCAAAACTATACTGAAAAGCTGGAATGAAATAAAACTTTTCATACCTTTTTAAAATCCTGGATTTCTAGACTTCTATCCACTATTGGGGTCTATTCTAACTAATCCTCCTTGTAATTTAATTCATATATTCACAATGTATCACTTTACTATTTGTCCTTTTCATATTGCACCTAAAATGCCGACAAAACTTCGGTCAGCATAAATGAATATGCCGGTATGTGGGGACAACCAAAATTTCACAAATATTGCTAACAACCTAAATATCACAATTAAGTTACTTAACAATCCAAATTATGTTTTCAAAGTGACATTCTCCACCGCTTTTTCCCTAACCCTGGAATACCCTCTCTAGGGTTTTTCCTTTGCACTAGACATAAGGCCACCTTCTCCATCCTGAGATTAGTGCCTGGGGTCACCTCTCATGGTGCCCGATAGTCATGCAAGAAAGATAAAGGACACCTTCTCCATCCTGAGCTTGGTCATGCATCATACATTAGGGTGGCATGTAGGTGCGAGAATGCACATTTATAATTAATTTTGATAATCATAGTGACTGTAAAGATTTGCATAAATGAACATCCAAAAGTTAGGTTGCATCCAATTCGATCAATCATTCAAGAAAACTCAGTGAAACTAAATTGGTTACTCATAAATAACTACATACCTAATCTAGAAGTAACTTGATGTCAAGCAAGAATAATCAATCAAGCAATCAATCAGTGATCCTGAAATTAATGCATAACACTTATGTGTCATTATTTTATCCAAAACATTATCAAGACTGACTTAGGTCCCACCTTAGGGTTTGTAGGCCAACTTTTAGGGTTTTTATTAGGGTTTTAGCCTCCACAGCCTAATTATTACTTTTAATGCCCTTTTTGATTCACATACCCTAAGTTCGACATCACATGCATGCTTTAACTCCAGTTAAGTCATAAAGTCTTCTTTATGTTAAAAGTCCCAACTTTATTCTCTTTAAGTCATGTCAAGATCATTAAGGCTAATTAATATGTATTTAGCACGTTCATGTTCTTTTGGATTTACAAATCTTATGTCATCAATATTTATACTTTGATTCACTAATTGCCCCCAATTGCAAATTTCACATTTTCTAGGTTAACAAACCCTATTTCCTCCTTGATTGTACTCTTATACAAAAGGGGATCCTAATTACCCAAAATTAAGGATTTTCATCTGTATTCTTTTTAATGGTTGATAATGCCCACACGAGGGGGTGGGAAAAATAAGAGGACCCCCTGGCTTAAATTTAAAAAAAAGTTAGTCCAATAAAATTATTTCATGACTTCTAGATTAATTTTGCATATTTAAGTTCATTAGTCTTCATAACTATCAAGATTAGGGTTTATAAGCTCATGAATGCTCTTTCTAAGTCATAGAACCCTAATTAGGAAAATCATGTGCTATTCATCTTAAATAATATCCATACTATCCTTTTATGTCAAAAAGCTAAACTTTGATCAACTTAGGTCATTAAACTCATTACAAATAAAAAAATAGCATTTTGATTCAATTAAAGTATTAAAGACACTAACTTTATGTACTTTTTGAACTATAAGAAAAATTAGGTTCTGAACATATCTTTATTAGATTCCTTGTATTTTTCTGAGCAAAATTCATATATTATTTGCCTTGATCTGAGTTACCAATAAGAAGTTATGATTTTTGCAAGATTAACACAAACAGATCAATAGGGAGGTTCCACATAGGCAGCTAACTCCCCATGCACATACCTTGCATGCTCGACTTCAGTTATAATGGAATGACTCTTATACCCCTGGGCCGCAGCTCGTTTCTTTACGTGTCGGAAGGGCATATTGGCCAAACTATCGTCGCTCGTCTCCTTCCACGTGAACCCTATGCTGCCACCAGGGTAGGGGTATGTCGCTACATTGCCTCCCCTCCCTGGGACTCGAAGGGCACCGATGAAGGTCCTTTTACCTCCACCACCCTCCATCGCACTCGCAGAGGCCCCTGGTCATGGTCGAGGTGGCTGGGTTCTGGTCTATGGCCGTTTCTCGTCGGACGTCCATGTAGGCGTGGTGTTGGTGGTTATGGCGAGGATATATTGCGTCCTCGTTGCAGTCCTGACCTGAAGAGCATACAAACACTCCTTGAGCTGGTGTCCATTACTCCTTGTTGCCTATGGATTCACATCGTTCCCTAGCTTCATGGTCAAGAAGGAGGCAGGGCTGGAAGAGGACTGTGTACTGTCTCAGATCCATCCAGTCTCGGTACCTCTGAGTCTAGACTTATATAGGCCGAGGGTAGCAAGGAAGATGCGAGGGTTTGGTAGGGTTTAGAGCCCTCAGTGCCTTGGGTAAAAAGGAAAGATTCTTTCCAAAGAGATATCTATGTTTTAAATGAAAAAGCTAATTTTGAAAATATGCTTGTACTTCTCTCTTGAGAACATACTTTCCTTAACAAGCACTGAGGGAAAACGTTCCCATCTTATTTAACTTTCCTTTGCCAATCAAATTTATATACAAAAGATTAAATGGTCTGAACATGTCTATTTATCATATTCCTTACACATTTATCTTCTTTTTCTCTCTCATTCACCTTTTATTTCCTTATTGGGATTCCTTTTATCCCAAGAAACCATATGGATTTGAAATCCACTCTATTATGAATAAAAACTTAGTCTTCTTAGAGTATTCCACATTATCCTTAGCATTATCTCAATTTCTTTTATTATTAGATTTCTTTTTATCATTATTCTCTTTTAAACATATTGGGCTTTGTTACTCCATGAGGCCCACGAAACATTCATACAAAAAGGATTATTATCAAAGAAAATCATACAATTTCATAATCATACATCTTATTGGATAAATTGCATTTCAACCCATTTAAGCCCAAAAATTGGGGTTGTAACATCCTTCCCTTCTTATAGAAATTTTGCCCTCAAACTTCTACCGAACATACAACAATTCAGGATAAAACTTTTCCATATCCATCATTGGCTCCCATGTGGCCTCATCCTCTCCATGGTGCTTCAGAGAACCTTTATCATATTATATTCTTACATATGAGTTCTCTCTCACCTTGGTATCTCATACCCTCATAGGTGACTCAGGACATATCAACCTCCCTGGAAGCTTAATAGGTTCATGGATCAGCACATGGTTCAGGTACATCACATAGTGCTCTAGATCGGACTCATGGCACACATCATACATCATATTATCCTGAGGGGTAAGGCTAAACATAAGAATCTCCACTAATCCATCTCAAATGGACCCATGTATCGGGGACTCAACTTTCTCATCTATAGCTCAGAGGGGTCGGGTTATCAAAACACATATTCTCCCACAGTGAACTGCATGTCAGTCTGCTTCACATCAGCTCACGACTCATGTCGCCCCTGGGCTTTCTCAGCCATCGCACGATCAAAGCAACTTCATCTACACACACTGTGGTCTCTCTAACCTTCACAAGGTCCTTTCACTGACATCATCCTAATGAAGCAGTGACCAATGCGACCTCTTTTACAGAGCTTCTTACATCCCGATACTAGCTATGGTGGCTATCGTCATAAGAAAACTCTCTTATGGCAGGAACTTATCCCATATATCACCCTGAACGAGCACACACACTCTCATCAGACCCTCTAGTCTGGACCATACTCTCTCGACTGTCTATCAGTCAGGGGTGATAAGATGTACTCACTCCAATCTAACATCGAGTTCTTCATGGACCTACTTCCACCACATGGAAGTGCATTTAAGGTCATGATCAAGATATTGAACTCGATCGTGGTGTATTTGAACTATCTCTCTCTCATGCATACAGTTCAATCCGATCTGTTACTTTAACAATGCTCTCTCTCTTAGGCAAGGGGTTAGGTCAACTTGGTAAGGCGATCTACCATAACCCATACTGCATCCTGACATCTCTTGGTCCACGAGAGACTCACCTCAACATCTATGGTGAGCTACTCCTATTCCCTCTTGGGGACTCTTCATTCTCTATAGAAACTCGTTGGGTTACTGGTGTTCGACCTTCACCCATTGGCATGCATGGCAACTAGACACATGTAACACTACATTCTTATTCATCTCATGTCTTCAAAGTACCACTATAAACTTTAACTATTTTAGCAGTACCTCAGTGTATGGTGTACCTAAAATCATGAGCTCCTGCATGTCATGATTCCTCAAGGTTGACTCCTCAAAAACCCTAAAACACTCTAGTAGCTGGTTTTACCACCTTCTTCTCCCGAGAGGTGTAACTGAGGTTCTAACAACCATCCTTCTATCTCATCAAGCTCTGGGCTGGTTAACTAAGTATCCACCAACTCGACCAATGGGTCTGGTTGTATCTAGGTGTTATCCATACAAGTCTCATCTTCTAACAAACTTAGGGTTCACTTAGCAACCTCTTCCAGTCTCTCTACTGGCTAAACAAGACAACTGTACACCTGAGTTGTATTCCTCTAAGGACATCTCATTACTACATAAGCTTCCTTACGTGCTAGGTGATGGAAAAGACATAAACCCTCATATACTCCACTCATCATCCTCATCTCAGGTTTAGGTCTAATTGAGTCAAGAAAACTTTGAGCTCATCATCTTGGTCATCAAACTCAAACTTATATAACTCATAAATTCCATACTTCTATTGATAGAACATCTTCATGATGACCACCTTAGTTGTTATGACCCCACCTTCCGGTAACCCCCAATTAAGGGAGTCCGAGAGGTCGAAGCCGCATCCATAATTTCCAGATCAAAGGTTCGGCAATTAACCAAGAACAATTATTAAATTTTAACAGGCTAAATTGAAAAGCTGTAAGAAAATAAACTTTTGCATACCTTTTTTTTTAAAACTTGGATCTCTAAACTTCTATCCACTTAAGGATTCTACTCTAACTAATCCTCCTTGTATTTTACTTCATGTATTTCCCAATATGACGATTTACTGTTTGTTCTTTTGGCTTGTACCTAAAACATCGACAAACAAAACGTCAGTCAGCCGAAGCTGGTATGTGGGTGAAACAATAATCATGCAATTATTCTTAACAATGTAATCATTCAATTAATCATTTAACAACCAAGATTACATTTTAAGCCATACTACTCAATCCTTACCTATCCCCTAACTTTGTTCTATCCATGTAGTGGACTTGTATGCTACCTCTCTTTAGGTAGATTCTTACCCCCATGGTCCTACCTTACAGGTAGACAATACATAGGGTAATAGAGTCGCATGGCACTACCTGAAGATAGCCCAATATCTAACTCAATGTGACTTGATGGACCTACCCCATTGGTAGCCATGTACTAAGTCATCCAATGACCTGATGGACCTACCCCATAGGTAGCCATGTACTAGGTGAACTATTAAGCCACAGAGGGGACCGAGATCTGAGCTAGTAGGCACATATCTTATGTGATAGTCATATCCACATTATAGTTGCATGAATTAAAACCATCCAACAATTAATTCATGACATCGATGAAAACTTCGATAAACCTCAGAAAACTAACTCAAGATATTCATAAGCGTAACCACATACCTAATCTGATGATTTGAACAGAAATATCCATGCAAATAAGAATCCAAGCAAGCAAGCATTTTCAACAAGATCCTGAAATAATCATGTAATTCCCTTTTTATTATTCATGTCATCAAGATCTATTAAACCTAGCTCGTTTCCTAGGGTTTCTAATTCACTTTTAGGGTTTCCATAGCAATTAGGGGTTCCCTTCATCTTTTACTATTTCAAACCCTAATTTTATACCATTACTCATAACCCTTATTATCTTCAATATCAAGGTTATCTTCACAACATATAACCCTATTTTTCATATTACATGCACATTAATCATCAATTAGTTTCATTAAGATTCTTTTTCATTAAAACTACTGTTTTTATCCTTTTAATCCATGACAAGATCATTATGCGTATCTATCATCAATTTCAAAGTTCATTACGGTTTAATCTCATATGAACTCGATTTGCCATAATTAAGAACCTTAATGCTCAAAATAGATTAGAACCATCATATAACAACATATTCTTACATCTTTTAAATTAAATATGATCTTATCCTCTTTTACCCTAAATTAGGGTTTCTAAATGCTTTATCATGGATACATAGATTAAAACCCTAAAACACGAAACTTCTCACCTAAAACAGATTCGATTCTTATTTTACAATCTAACTGGTTAATAGTGCTCGATTTAACTAGTTAGGCATCATAGAACCGATCTTTAATCACAATTAGGGTTTTAACCTAAGCTTCATGCACTTTATAATCAACTTAATGTACTTTTGCAAATAGGAACGGAATCAATCTTTAATATCATTTTTATTGGATTCCGCTTGTTCTCACGATCAAAATTCATATATAAACTTTGGTCATCCGAGCTATGAATATTTAACTATGATTTTTGTAAGAAAACCTTACTTGGGCCAATCGAGGCGCCACGTCGCTCGGCTCCATGCAATGTTGCTCAGCCTCTTTTGGAAACATTTCAAAATTACCATGGTGCCCTTGCGTAAGTGGATGTTCCTTCACACCTCGGAGGGGCAGAACTGTCCAACCTTCTATGGTTGCCTTCAACCTTCAGATGGCATGAACCAGTCACCCTAGCCGCCAAAGGCGCGGCTCCAGCTCCCTCCCTAGACCCCGAAGCTCACTGGGAACTGCTGCCCTACCACTGGCACCCTCCATCGCGCCCATACATGCGTCGAGTCATGGCCTGGATGGTCGGTGGGTGGGGTGTAGAGCCTGCGATCTGTGGTTGCGCTGCAGAGATCACGGTCCTACTTCCACCTCTCCATGGAGGAAACTCTATGCAAACAACCCCCTTTGCTCTAACACCCTCCGCTGCACCTGGGCTCCATCCAGATCGCGTCCTAGGCGGGTGGTTTGGGCAGGGCAGGTGTGCGACCTGCAATCAGTGTTGCAACCGTCTGGTTGCGGCTGCGCCTGGGTCAGGGTCCGGCCGTGATGGCAATGTTGCTTCCTGGTATCATTGGAGCAGAAAGCTACCAATGAAACTCCTCCTTGCCGCCTCATGGTTCCAGGGACAAGTAATCCTCTTGATTAGGGTTTTAAAGAAGAAGAAGAAGAAGAAAAAGTAGGGAGAAAGAAGAGAAAGATACGTGGGATCCTCATGAACTCGACCCTGGGCTCTACCCCTTTATATAGGGGTGAAAAACGAAGCCCTAGGTCGGCTATTCACAAGATCTAGGTCTCTCTCCTACTATGAAAGTATATTCCTTCATGAATAAGCAATTTTCTCTCTCTTGCTTACCTCCTTAATATTCCTTTGATATTCTTTATCCTTGAGTTATTTAGAATTTCGAAAAACTCTTCTTTTATCTTCTTAGAACTTTCCCTATATTCTAATGGCACGAAATTATATTTTCATTTAATAGAAAATACTCCCTTTTTAGTAATACCACATAATTCATTAATAATGCAACACATTATCCTTTTATTTTACCTTTTTAGTATTTTCTCTTTCTTTCCTATTTATTGGGACTCCTTGGATCCCAAGAAACTCTATGATTTTGAAATTCATTTTCAAGGATACTTATTATCCATCTAGATGCATCTAAATGCATTATTCCTCATTATCATGTTGATTTCTTATTAACATATTCCCTTTTAAGGATTTCTCTTTATTTCTCTTTTATTTTCCTCATTGGTATTCCTTTTATCATTAGGAATCCTTGGGATACGAAATTCCACAAAGGATAACTCAATTGTATCTCTTTTCACTTGTTTCCCACATTTTATCATTATTTTCAATTTCTTTCTTAATAAAGAAATACTCAATTGATCTTTTCTTTTCTTATTGCACTCTTTATGCAAATTTGGACTCCTTGGAACCCAAGGAACCCAAGAGGCACGAAATCCTTCTTTGGATTTGCCTTCTAGAGGTTTCCATCTCATTCTTTTCTCAAATATTCGATTATTCATTCACTAATTGAATTTTCTTATTATTTGGGCCCAATAGCCAATAAAACCCACAACACAAACATCAAGGCTATCGTAAACAAAATCCATTAATTCCAAATACATTATATCATTATTTGTTCAAATATCCTTATTATGAGAAATTACATTTCTCACCAAATAAACCCAAAAATTGGGGTTGTAACATCCTTCCCCTCTTATAGGAATTTTGTCCTCTGAATTCTATCAAGCAAACAAACAATTCAGGATAAGACTTTTCCATTTCTATCATTGGCCCCTATGTGGCTTTACCGTGCTCATGGCGCTTCCAAAGAACCCTTATCATCACATATTCTTTTCTCTGAGTTCTTTCATCCTGGCGTCTATAAACTACACAGGTGACTCAGGCCATTTCAGCCTCCCTTGGGGCTCACTAGGTTCTTTGCTCAGCACATTGTCGGGGTACCTCACACAGTACTCTAAATTGGACACATGAAACTCATCACACATTACTTTATCCTAAGGGGTAAGGTCAAACTTAACCTTCTCCACCAAACCATGTCAAAAGAACCCATGCATCGGGGACTCAACTCTCTTAGCTTTAACTTAGAGGGGTCGGACTTTCATGTCACATATTCTCCCACAGTGAACTGCATGTCAGTCTACTTTGCATCTTCTCATGACTCTTGTCGTCTCTAGGCTCCTTTCAGCCTTTGCACGATCAAAGCGACTTCATCTACACACACTGTGGCCCTTTTTTTAAAGATCATGTGGTCCTTTCACCAACATCACCTTACTGAAGTGGTGACCGACACAACCTCTCTTACATATCTTCTTTAAATTCTGATACTGGCTATGGTGGTTATCTTCACATCTTTCACAGGATGAGAACTATCCCTGGTCATCACCCTGAACGAGCGCATATGCCCTCATCAGACCCTTTAGTCTGGATCATACTAACCATTAGTTAGGGGTGATAAACTGTACTAACATAGAGTTCTTCATGTACCTTCTTCCACCTTATGGAAGTAACCCTTTAGGTTCTACTCAAGAACTTCTGAATTCACCTCATGGTGTAGTTGAACAATCCCTCTCATATTTGGTTCAACCCAATCTGTCCCTTGACAGTACTCTTTCTTTCTCATGTCATCTAGGTAAGACGATCTACCATAACCCACATTGCATCTTGACCTTCCTTGGTCTAGGGGAGACCTACAACATCCATAGTGATGAACTCCCTTTTTCTTTTGGGGACTCTTTATCAATGCACTGGGTAACTGGTATTCATCCTTCTCCCTCAGCTTGCATGGCCATATACCACATGCAACTTTATCTTAGGCATCTAAAGTACTACTATCACTTATTATCTTGGTAGTACCATGGTGCATGGTGATCTTCAATCATGATTTCCTATATGTCATGATTCCTCAAGATTGATACCTCGGAAACCCTAAACCACTTTCATCAGGGTTTCATCACCTTCCTTTCCAAAGAAGTGCATCTGAGGTTCTACATCCATATTTTCATTGCATCCAGGCCTAGGCTGGCTAACCAAACAACCATTAACTTGTTCCACATATCTCATTACATCTGAGTATTAGCCAAACTTATCTCCTTTCCAAACTTAGGGTTAGCCAAACAACCTCTTCTAGCTTCTAGCCAAACTAGACAGATATATCTCAACCAGAGCATCCATTACCACTTCTCATCCTTAGGTATTAGGTAATGTTGGAGACATACACCTTCATGTATTTCACTTATCGTCTTACCTCAAACTCTATGTCTATCTTCATTAAGAACACATTCTAATTTCATCATCATGGTGATCAAACTCAACCTTGTATGACTCATATTTCATGATTAAAACATCATCATAAGGTGACTACCTCATTTCTCTTTAACTTTTGCAAACCATCCATGTATTATTCACTTTACAAGGGCATGCTATCCTCTCTATCCTCATGCCTCGTAGCAACGTTCCAACTCACATCATCTTTTATCCTTGATGTATGGCATGCGTACTGCCCTATCTCTCACTCCCATAACAAGAAGAAATAAGCATTTAGCTACAGTCCAAATACAGAGTTCTTCCTGTTCCAAGAGTAGAGATGGTGCATCCCACCTTGCCAGTACACCTTTAAATCTAAGTTGAAACATGTTGTTTATGCTTCTATATTACCATCATCTTGATATCCAAGTTACCTCCATGGAAAACTGGTTTCGAACCTACTTGGGTCACCTCACAATCCTTGGTCATCTCCTCTAGGTCTATAGGGTGCCGACACTTTTGGGGTCATCCCTCTTCCCTTATGCATCCAGAGAGTGCCCTACTCATCTGCCCTTTGGGTCCCACTACTACAGAACCTACCTTTAGTGTCGGTTATTTAAAGCCTTTAGTGTCGGTTTCTAAGCGACACCTATGTGGGCGACACTAAAATTCCACCCATTAGGCGTCGGTTCCAAAACCGATGCCCAAACTCTTCACGTGCCACCGGAAGCGCGCCATCAGGGGACTATAGGCGTCGGTTATTAGATAAGCAACTGACGCCCAAAACTTTCACGCCACAGAAAGGGCGCCATATTGGCCACTATCAGTGTCAGTTATTTACAAATAACCGACGCCATATATCTTCGCGCCAAAGGAAATAGACGCCGGTTATTTGTAAAAAACCGACACTATAACATTATGTGTCAGTTTTTTACAAATAACCGACGCCCAAACCCGTGCCATCTTGGCCATGGCCATGCTGTCCAGCACGGCCATGTTGTTAAGGAAATAGACGTCGGTTTATTGTAGGAAAACCGACACTATATCATTATGTGACGGTTATTTACAAATAACCGACGCCTTTTTTTTTCTGTCAGTCTGCAGACCTGTTGTGGCTGGTCGCAGGATGAGAAACCTATTCAGTTCAGTTATGAACTGCAGGTTTTACGACATCCATTGATATCAGCTGACAACAGGCCGCAAGCCTGCAAAATTAATAATAAAAGAGTTCCATTCATTCACACATTTATAAACATTCACACATGCTAGCAATATGTAGTTCCATTCATTCACATTCACACATGTAGAAACATTCATATATCAACGAACACTTTCATTCATTTTCACTCAGACACATGTAGAAACATCCAGACATGTAGAAACATTCACACATATATTATAATTCAGAAATTCATTTACAAAGTATCATTGTTTAGTCATTATTCGCTATCAGGATCCCAATTATATTTTAAAGCCCCCACTAATTGTATGGTTGTTGCCCATTCTTCAATTACTTCATTTAATTCTCCCATCGTATAGGGAGCATTAACATTTGGTAAGTCTTTTTGTGTAATGGGATCATCTTTAAACACCTGTAAAGAGAATGATGTATATATATAATTAATGAGCTATAAATAAGATTGATATATTTCGATCATATTATCTAATGAGACTATATAATACATGAACAATACATTCGATATCCAGTGCGGCATGTTTGATAATCATGTGCATATATCGCATGACATGGTATCCACATGCCCATCCGTTGTCTTGTGTAGCACACTATAAATTCAAACATACAAAATATTAACAAATACAACTAATTAAGCATTGTTCACATAAATAATACATACATATATTGCAGTCAGGAACTTACTTTCACGTTCTTCCAAATTATTGGCTGGTTCTTTTTCGTGGGGACCTTTCCTCCAGCCTTTTTGTACTCCTCAAAACCCCTACATGTTAATGTAACACAGAACATTGCAATTAAATAGTAATGTAATAACATATGTTAACGGATATGAAAAATGAAATATTTCTCACCGAAATATTGCCATTTTCATTATGTCTCCAAATCTTGTATTCAATTTACCCCCCTTAGGATCTAGATAATACACAGTGAACGTCTCGGGGGCAATAACCAATAACTCCCAATGCTTACCCCTAGAGGAAAAAAAGTTAAAAATTAATAACTCAAAATCCACAATAAAATGTAATTTTCTTAAGTCCAAATTATAATAAGCAAAGTAAACTTACTCTACATTGAATGGAGCCATTATCACCGTCTTCTTTTTTACAACAAAAATTGAAAAAGCCTCACAGCAGTATTGTTGAACTGATGTAGGGTCTTTAGCTACTAGACTAATCAAGGATGGAATCAAAAACCCTACATGTTCGAATCCAAAATCTGCACATATGTTGTCTAAGTAGCTGCAAAATATGCATTAATTACGCATGCATTAATAAATAAGAAACTAGATCACCAGATCATACACAAGGTATATGGATGTATAAAGAATATCTCACCTTATCCATAGCTCTATCACAGATGTATTTAGCCAATCATATCGAAACAACTCCAAAATATCTTGTATAAATAGTTTTGTTTCGTATGACTGACCTGTAGAATCTGAATCAGAAGAAACAATTATAGGGGAGTTTATATCACGTTCCCCTAACCATACTGCCATACCCCTACAGTTAGGACCTAACGGGACAGGTAGGTCCTGTGGAACCCAACTAGGTAATGCAGGAGGTGGAGGTGGAGGCCTAGATGTTGTGGGTGTCTTCTTTTTAACCTATATATATATATATATATATATATATATATAATTTCAGATCAACTGCCAGCATATACACACACTAACAATTGAACGTAATGTAAATTTACCACACCTTTTTAGTAAAGAAGACATACACTTTTTCCCACAATATCACTCCGCCTACTGCCTCACTAAGCGTTTCACAATCGGGGTGGGCATATGGCAGTGGAAGATCCATCCACTGGGGGAATATATGTATCGGGCTCACCTGAATCCAACCAGCTAGTACTGGAGACCCATGACACGTTTCCCCTGGTAGGGATGGGTAAGCCGACGCCTCTGCCACGACATATTCTTTACTTTTTAGACGGCATGGCTTCAACCCCTACAAATTTTTGTGTAAAGAATGTTATATACATATCATCTTTTTCTTAAACGACTACAATTTCATATATACGTATCATCTTGAATTAAAAAACTAGTTACTATGTCATAAAAATACTTACAGTGGATGTGCTAGGTGGTGGTTCTACAGGATTACTCCCAACCTCTACAGTAGGAGTAGGAATAGAGTCTGCAGTAGGTATTGTCTGGTAAGTGGCAGTCTGAGATGCCTGCCACTTTTTCATTGCTTCTTCGAGTTTTTCTTCGAGTTTCCTGTCAAATAGCTTATCCACCTATACATGGATAAAAGAAACGTCAAATTCTAATTTTTGAATTCTCTTTTACAGTAACATTATAAAGAAAGAATATGTTACCTCTTCTAGTGAAAGTCCCACTTTTGGGACATGTTTGCGCTGGGATGGCCCAAAAAAAGATTTGATGCCCACACCAGCGCCTACAACCCTAACACGTCCAGGATGCTCTGGGTTACCCAGAGCAACTGTCAATTCATCCTTTGTTCCCTCAGGGATGAACTTTCCTTGTTTCCTCAGCTCGTGCAGCTCCCGCTAATCGCCAAAACAAAAAGTTGTACTTAAGTAAACAACACAAATAATCAATATTCGAATGATTGCTGTAAGAGTTGTATTTTACCATTTTTGCAGCCGCCTCAGCAGTTGCGGCCTTAGGTATTTCTCCCTTCATATTTTGCCTCCCAGCTATCCAGACATCATGGCGAGGCAGAGGTGTGCTACCTATGGTAGAGGACTCCTGAGTAGCAACAGACTGAGCAGCAGTAGCCTCATCCTGTAGTCTTTGGCAAACGCCTGCATACCCCTTTGGACCCATTGTGTGGTCATGCACATTCAGTGCACGCCTTGATCTTTGTGCCTCACTGAGGGCCTAGTTAGTATGAAAATTAATGATTTGGTTAGTAACACTAAATGTTAATCTTGAATAAGTGAATACAACATATATTAATTAATGAGATTGCTGTGTAATACCTTGAATTAATCAGTTTGTCTTGAAGCGACAAACGCGTCCCATTCTTCTTTGTCCAGGAAGTTCCACTATTCAATGGCTGTCTTCTTCCTCTTGTCGGCTTCTTTTATGTATTCTCTGGTGAGATTTGTCCTATAGTTCCTTACGACTCTCCCACAGCGTTGCATCATGCATTTACGATGCAGCTTTTCATCCAATTCAAATATACTATGCAAAATAGAATTGCTATTAACTAGTATCCAAAAATTTAGTAATCTACAAAATAGAATTGCAAATTAATAATAACTCACGCATAAATCCCTCCATATTAAATCTTTCTTCTCCTTAGAAACTTTATGCCAAGAATCTAAGCGACAACCGCAATGGCTACGTGTAACAAACCCAAGATATGAAATAAATGAATTGCGATTCACACCACATGCATTTCCTGCATTATCGAAATCCACAACAAGTTTGGGTCCATTGCCCTTTTGCAAAATTAACTTCTTCATCATAGTGATGCCCCTTCTCTTGTCAACTTTTTGGTGTTGTTGATCAAGTGCCTCAAGTGCTTCAGCTGGTACCTGTGCATCATCAACCTAAAATTTGACAAAAAAATTCACATTTACAAGATATAACTATAAATGGACATATAGATATAAATATATGATATATTTTTAAAACTTACATTGTGAGGTGGCGCATTGATGTCCTCACCCTCACGGTAGTCATCAGCATGGTCATCAGGAGAATGGTCAGCCATCTGCAAATTCACATTCAAATTGTAAAGTTCACATTGTAAAGTAGTAATTCAAAGTGTAAAGCTCACATTGTAAAGTAAATCAAATTGTAAAGCTCACATTGTAAAGTAATTCAAATTGTAAAGTATCCATTCTATGATCAAAGAGAAAAACAAGTATATATTAGGACAAGATTAGGCCAACAAATACATGTGATGTAATTCTTATATATAATAAATGTGTACCACCTATCCCATTCTTGAACACCTAATCTCACTAGTAAGTGTATAACGTGTATTGGGTTTTCGAGAAAATTTCGGCAGCATTTCCCCGCTGTTCTCCAAGTACATGTGTACTTAGAGAACAAACGGGGAAATGCTACCCAAATTTTCTTGAAAACCCAATACACATTATACACTTACATCCTAAGTGAGATTAGGTGTTCAAGAACAGTCCCAAACCGGGGACTATCCAAGATTTACTCCTAATGAGTAAATCTTGGACGGGGTTCTAGGCTAATGAGTACATATCCACATTAAAGCTCACATTGTAAAGTTCACATTCACATTGTAAAGTAATTCAAATTGTAAAGTATCCATTCTATGATCAAAGAGAAAAATTAAGCTCACATTATAAATTAAACTCACATTGTAAAGTTCACACATTCAGAAAAAATAAAAACATATACAACAAAACATATATACCTCTAATATTGTGATTTTTTTATCAATTAACAATCCTTCATTGTGATCTCCGCGCACATACAAGTCATCATTAGCTTCAATATTTGTTGGTGTTGGCAACCCACTTGAGAATGGACTGGAGTCATCATACTTATCATAGTACTGTTCTTCATCTATAGGATCTTCAACGAACTGTCTTTTACCATGAAGAACAACCGACCATTTATCATTTGCAGGATCATCGATATAAAATACTTGTTTCTCCTGTGATGCCAATATAAATGGTTCAACCTTCTCGCCAATCTTTTCAAATTTCACTAAAGTGAAACCCAATTCATCCACTATAACTCCTTTGGTGTTATCAACCCAATTACATTTGAAGAGCGGAATTCTGAAATCTATGTAGTCAAATTCCCATATGTCTTCAATGACACTGTAATATGACATTTTAGCTTCACGTGGACTCTTATCCTTTGCACTTGCAAAAAACATAGTCGATGCTTGAAGGGTGACCCCACAGTTTTGGACGACACTCTTATCATCTTGGCGCTTTGTGTAATATGTGAATCCATTAATGTCATACCCTTCATAAGACAGAACAGTCAACTTTGGTTTAAAGGCGAGGCATTTGATAGTTTCAGTAATATCATCTGGTGTTTGAGATAGTTGATGTAAGACTTTATCTTCAAACCACTTAATAAAAGTCTTGTTATGCTCTCTAGCAAGCCACATTGTATTCGCTCGAGGATATTGTCTTTTGATGAAATTGGTATGTTCCTCGATATAAACGTTCACTTCGTCCATGTGGTGAAAAATATACAAATGACCTTGTTCCAACTGCTCACGGCTGATTACTTTCACACGTGAACCCAAAATTCCTTTGCCAAATAGCTCGTCAATATTCTTGTCATTATCAGGAGTGTCATTACCACTGAGAAAGTCATTGCAGAAATCCATAACCTCTCTTGCCACATAACCTTCAATTATACTCCCCTCAGGCCGATAGCGGTTTCGAACATCACCTTTGAAAATGCTCATGTATCGTACAAAGGGATACATCCAATGCAAGAAAACCGGTCCCAAGATTTTCACTTCCCTAGTCAAGTGGACAACAAGATGTACCATGATATCAAAGAACGAAGGAGGAAAATACATCTCAAGCTGACATAGGGTAACAACCACTTCTCTTTGTAAATTATCGAGAGTCTCAGGGTCAATAACTTTGCTACAGAGACTGTTGAAAAAGAAACAAAGTCTGGTGATTGCAAACCTTACATGCTTCGGCAATATAGATCGAATTGCCACGGGCAATATTTGTTGCATTAGAGTGTGAAAATCATGAGATTTAAGACCTATCAACTTCAAATCTTTCATTGATACCAAACTACGGATGTTGGATGAGTAACCATGTGGCACCTTAACAGTTACCAAGCATTCACAAAAAGCTTTCTTCTCCTTTCTAGACAACGTGTAACAAGCGGGAGGTAAGTATGTTCTTTTATTACCCATTTCATGTAATTCTATTAATTCTGACCTTATTCCCATTTCACGTAGGTCCATTCTGGATTTTATCCCATCTTTAGTCTTACCTGGTATATTTAATAGAGTACCAATGATGCTATCACAGACATTTTTCTCAACGTGCATTACATCGATACAATGTATGACTGTCAAAGAACTCCAATAAGGAAGATCCCAAAATATTGACTTCTTCTTGAATGAAGAATTGTCACTCCGTGTAGTACATTGTGATCTCTTACCAAATTCATTGACAATGTCTTTTACTCTTTCATAAACAACCTCCCCTGTTATAGGTTTAGGTGCACTCCGATCCTCATTCAATCCATTGAATGCTTTGCGCTTCCTACGATACAGATGGAATTTTGGAAGAAACCTTCGATGACCGAGATATACATTCTTACCGCCATGTTTTAGTCTTGTTGAATCAGTGTTCTCTTCACATATAGGACACGTTTTAGCTCCTTTGACACTATATCCAAACAAATTCCCATATGCTGGAAAGTCATTAAAAGTGAAAAACAACATAGCATGCAAACGAAATGTCTCTCTTCCTGAAGCATCATAGGTCCGCACACCTTCACCCCAGAGTTTCTTTAAGTCATCAATCAGAGGTTCAAGATAAACATCGATGTCATTTCTAGGTTGTTTAGGGCCCGATATCAACAATGACAGCATTACATACTTATTTTTCATACACAGCCAGGGAGGAAGATTGTATATAACAAGCATGACTGGCCAAGTGCTATGTTGGCTGCTCAATGTCCCGTACAGATTCATCCCATCTGTACAAAGCCCAAGTCTTAGATTCCTGACTTCTTCACCAAATTCAGGGTACAATAGATCAATCCTCTTCCACTGTGGGGAATCAGACGCATGTCGTAGGATCCCATCATTATTTTTCTTAACATCTGCATGCCACCTCAAATTCTTCACATCTATCAGATTGGCAAACAAGCGTTGAAACCGTTATATTATAGGTATATACCACATCACCTTGGCAGGAGAACTAGTTTTGAACTCCCCCGAAGTCGTCAATTTATACCGTGACGCACCACATTTTGGACAATCTTTCAAATCCGCATAGTCCTTTTGAAATAATACACAATCATTCGGGCATGCGTGTATCTTCTTGGCATCCATTCCCATTGGGCACAACAATTTCTTTACCTGGTATGTTGAGATTGGAAGCTCGTTTCCTTCAGGAAGCATTTCTTTCAACAAAGACAGCAATGACGTGAAGCTTTTGTCGCTCCATCTATTGTTAGCTTTCAACTTATACAATCTCAACACAGCGCTAAGCTAGTACAACCTATGTATAACGACATCTCAGCATCATGCACAATGTTTCTAAAAATGGGAGGTGGATCGGTGTGCTCTACCCCACAACTATCCAGCATCGCATCAACGATGTCTACTGGAAATGTTTCATTCACATCTACGTCATCGTAGGCAATTTCTTCTTCCACACAAGCACTGCTATCAAAATCCACTGGTTTCAGGTTTGAAATCTCTCCATGCCAGTGCCATTCTGTATAGCTTTGTATAATCCCGTTGCACATGACATGAGTTTTTATTTCGTCACCAGTGTTGACTTTCAAGTGGTTACCACAATGCCTACATGGACAGTAGAACCTATCTCCAGGTTGTTTCCTATGTTCCTCGGCAAATCTAATAAACTGGTCAAGACCAGAAATAAACACTGGGGTGCAGCGATTGCGAATGGACATCCATGATCTATCCATTCTATGATCAAAGAGAAAACAAGTATATATTAGGACAAGATTAGGGTCTAGGGTTAACAAATACATGTGATGTCATTCTTATATATAATAAATGTGTACCACCTATCTCATTCTTGAATACCTAATCTCACTAGTAAGTGTATAATGTGTATTGGGTTTTCAAGAAAATTTCGGCAGCATTTCCCCGTTGTTCTCCGAGTACATATGTACTTAGAGAACAAATGGGGAAATGCTGCGGAAATTTTCTTGAAAACCCAACACACATTATATACACTTACATCCCAAGCGAGATTAGGTGTTCAAGAACAGTCCCAAACCAGGGACTATCCAAGATTTACTCCTAATGAGTAAATCTTGGATGGGTTTCTAGGCCAACAAATAATGTGTTGCATTCTTATACCTAAAATCCTAGTTCTTCAAGTTGGGGTGATTATTGATGTCTTTAAAAGCATGATTGACAATTTAGGGAAAAGTTCATCATTTACATTCCAAGCATGTCACATGTGTGCATTACAGTTCATCATTAAGCAAAAGAAGGGTGATTAGGATTGTCACCAAGAATATAGCTAAACTATTAAACAATGATTATAGCTAAACTATTAAACAATAGACTTGCCACACATAAAACACCCTATACAACTATAAAACAAAAAATTATTAAGTATATATGCATGATACAATAACTATTTTGCATCACATTACAACAGACTTATCATTGATACCTTACTAACTTATTGCTACATTTACATATCATCACTTGATCAAAAATTACAGCAGTACATTTAACCAAAGTATGCATTCTAAAATCTATGTCATGATTAGTTACATGTAATTTACTTGGATATACAGCAGTACCCGATTACTATGTTTTACATACAAAGTATGAATATTAAATTAACTAAGGCTTATCATAGAACATGTATATATTGTATAGACAATAGAGGATTCAGCTCAGTAGAAGCACAAAATCAGTACCTAAACCCTAAAATCACACCTTTTTAGCATTTATTCTATGTACATCAATATGTGTATGACCAGACAGGCACCTTGAGAGAAGTAAATAAATAATAAAAAAAAAAACACCCAGCAGCAGGGCAGGCAGCTTGAGAGAAGAGGAGCAGAGGAAGAAGAAGAAGGCAGGCTAGGGCAGGCACCTTGAGGAAAGAGGAGCAACGGTCGGTCCTAGCAGCTGCCGACAGTGAGGAGAGGAGCGACGGAGAGGGCGGCGAGGTGAGGAGAGGAGCGGCCGGTCCTAGCTGCTACCGGCGACGATGGAGAGGGCGGCCGGCGGGCGGGCGGCGACAGCTTCTCGCAGCGACGGCGATGACGGCGATGAAGGAGCGGCGGCGATGGGCAGGGAGGGGAGGCGGCGGCAGGGAGCAGCAAGAAATCGCCGGAGGTTAGGAGGTTAGGGAAATCGATCAGGAATGAATGAAACAGGGAAAGGGGAAGAATCGGTCACTGGTGAGCTATTAAGTTCACAATAGGTGTCGGTTATTTAAAAAAACCGACAACTAAACCTATAGTGTCAGTTATTTAGTTACGAACCGACACCTATACTAAGTGTCGGTTATTTAAAAAAACCGACAAATAAACCTATAGTGTCAGTTATTTAGTTATGAACCGACGCCATATGTAAAATTTTGGAGCCAATTTTTTTGCTGGAATTTTGGGTTTGTCGGTTGAGTTTAGGTGTCGGTTGTTTATTAATTAACCGACACTTATTAAAAGTGGTACCCGTGTCTAGGCTCCCTAAGCAGATTGGATGTCGATTTATGTTATTAACCGACACTGTAGACATTAGGTATCGGTTTTTGTAAACAACCGACACCTTGAAAAGTGGCTTTATAAGCCATTTCTGTAGTAGTGTCCCATGAGTTCATGAAGGTGATCAATATCCTAACCCATGGCATCCAGACAATGATAGTTGTTACCTCCCGACCCTATGGTCATGTGGAACTAGGGAATTAGGCAACCCCTACCTCCATCGGTCTTATCCCTACCTGACCCTAGGATAGACTTAGGATTCCATTATAGTACATGTCCAACTTAGAACTTTACCCAAGCCTTCATCATCTCTCTTTCTACATTCAAGGGCGGACTTTCATCCTTTCATAGGGGTCATGGTGACCTACCTACCTTGGTCAGGCCCCATACCGATTACCTCCATGGTAACACATCCACATGCACTTAAAGATGGTTATCTATGGGTCTATAGGTGCATCCTCATACCATGTACTTTTCACTTAGCTTCTCAAGATCCTATGAGACCTCTTTAGGTTACCTTAAACCAACAAAACTGATATACACCCTACCAAAGGGGTCCCTCTCCCAGGATGGGAGGAAAACTATCTCTTGACAACAAGGTCACAAAAGCTCTTAGGTCTAGGGTTTACATCCACATGAGCCTACTTAACCCTAGCAAGGTATTAAGGCGCACGTAGATCACCTACTGAACCATGCTAGGTCATACTTGTCCTCTTTCCTCAATGTTGGATCAAGATCATACCTTCCTTTATCATCAACCTAGCTGTGAGGGGTTCATCAAACATACCTTAAACTTAAGGGGCTTCCATTTTCCTCTATACATGAGGAGTACCATGCTCGAAACTATAGCAACTTAATTCTCATCATGAGCATTAGGTATACCACTTCCCTTCTAAGGCTTAGGAACCATAGGTTCACTTTTAGGTGTCCAACTGCATGATCGATCTCCTAACCATGAATCAAGCTTACAAAAGGCATTACATGCACTTCATGTCACCCTTCAACTCAAGCAACACTTAGAGTTGTATCCTCCTCAAGGACAAACAATAAGGTACAAGGCCTCATAACCTGTTACAAATCCTCTTCAGGGTATGCAGAACATCTTCTTCCTTTCTTAGAAGGTAAACACTTATACCATAGGCACATAGGTGCCAGAAACGTCATCCTACCTCTAGGTTTTGGTCCTCCCATGGCAACCAAGACAACATCAACTTCTAGGGATCAAGCATGTGGTGACCACTATCATCCACTTAGGTTGCATCATCCTCAACTCCCTACTTCTCCTCATATCTCAGAGTCTAGGATTCCAACCTTCTTACTAGGTTTCCTGCTCTCTCTCTAGAGCTAACCCTACAACTAACCTCACCATTAGAGGTCCTCTCTTCATGAAGGATCAACCTCAAAAGCATACCCCTACCTGGATGAAGCCTATGATCAACTTATGTTTGCTTAAGGTTGTCCATAGATCTTATGCTTGTCACATAAGCTATCCATCAAACTCTCCCAGCCAGGGTTTCAACCTATTGCTCACACCACTGATGCCTACTGGGTGCCTATTATGCCATGCTCATATAATCTCATGGGGTTTCCATAGGTTCTTCTTTAACCCCTTCAATGAAGGAGCTATCCTTCACTCAAACATGCACGACCCTTCCAGGGTTGGGTCGCCAGAGGTACTGGGTCATCCAACCTCTCATGGCTCATATGGCATCCAAGGCATGTCCATCCTAACACCTGGTCTACCATGACATCTAACTCATCATGTCATCTCTCCCTCTAACCTTCACTTAGGGTTAGGATTAACATCATCCTCAAGGATGTGCTAGGTCTCTACTTTTAATGGAGGTCTCTACCTCCAAGACTAACTTTCTTTACTCATCCTCTAACAAGGAGGTGTATTCTCATGTCTCTCCTGAGGGCATGACAACTTATGTCATATGACCTAATCATGTATCTATTCTTTAGTTTACGCTTACTCTATTAAGCTTATGTCCATGACATCTTAATTACATGCTTTTCATTAATTTGATGGAGGATTCCTTAGACCTTATTAATCTTACCCATACCTCAAGAGGGTGAGGAGAAGAGGGAAAACCTTAATCCTTAAGGTCCTTAATAGAATCTATGATGAGAAGGGATGAATAAGATGAGAAAGTCCTAAAGGTATCTTATTTCAATTCATACCCTAAGACTTTGGCCAGGCAGTCACATGGATTCGGGAGTCCACGTATTCTGACTAGCGGTGCGGAGGAAAATATTGCCAGCCCCCGGTCGTGATCCTTTTCTAGACACCTCCGTCTTTTGGATAATCATCTAATAACTCCCTTGGGTTCTACGAAGTTTGTAAAATTTAATAATTATTAATGGTTAAGTGAGGAACCTATGCTCTGATACCAAATGTTACGACCCCACCTTCCGATAACCCCCAATTAAGGGAATCCGAGAGGTCGAAGCCGCACCCATAATTTCCGGATCAAAGGTTCGGCAATTAACCAAGAACAATTATTAAATTTTAACAGACTAAACTGAAAAGTTGTAAGAAAATAAACTTTTGCATACCTTTTTAAAAAAAAACTTGGATCTCTAAACTTCTATCCACTTAAGGATTCTACTCTAACTAATCCTCCTTGTATTTTACTTCATGTATTTCCCAATATGACGATTTACTATTTGTTCTTTTGGCTTGTACCTAAAATGCCGACAAACAAAACGTCAGTCAACCGAAGCTGGTATGTGGGTGAAACAATAATCATGCAATTATTCTTAATAATGTAATTATTCAATTAATCATTTAACAACCAAGATTACATTTTAAGCCATACTACTCAATCCTTACATATCCCCTAACTCTGTGCTATCCCTGTAGTGGACTTGTATGCTACCTCTCTTTAGGTAGATTCTTACCCCCATGGTCCTACCTTACAGGTAGCCAATACATAGGGTAATAGAGTCGCATGGCACTACCCGAAGGTAGCCCAATATTTAACTCAATGTGACTTGATGGACCTACCCCATTGGTAGCCATGTACTAAGTCATCCAATGACCTAATGGACCTACCCCATAGGTAGCCATGTACTAGGTCAACTATTAAGCCACATAGGGGACCAGGATCTGAGCTAGTAGGAACATATCTTATGTGATAGTCATATCCACATTATATTTGCATGAATTAAAATCATCCAAAAATTAATTCATGACATCGATGAAAACTTTGGTAAACCTCGAAAAACTAACTCGAGATATTCATAAGCGTAGCCACATACCTGATCTGATGATTTGAACAGAAATATCCATGCAAATAAGAATCCAAGCAAGCAAACATTTTCAACAAGATCCTAAAATAATCATGTAATTCCCTTTTTATTATTCATGTCATCAAGATCTATTAAACCTAGCTCGTTTCCTAGGGTTTCTAATTTAATTTTAGGGTTTCCATAGCAATTAGGGTTTCCCTTCATCTTTTACTATTTCAAACCCTAATTTTATACCATTACTCATAAACCCTTATTATTTTCAATATCAAGGTTATCTTAACAACATATAACCCTATTTTCATATTACAGGCACATTAATCATCAATTAGTTTCATTAAGCTTCATTTTCATTAAAACTACTATTTTTATCCTTTTAATCCATGATAAGTCATTATGTGTATCTATCATCAATTTCAAAGTTCATTATGGTTTAATCTCATATGAACTCGATTTGCCATAATTAAGAACCTTAATGCTCGAAATAGATTAGAACCATCATATAACAACATATTCTTACATCTTTCAAATTAAATATGATCTTATCCTCTTTTACCCTAAATCAGGGTTTCTAAATGCTTTATCATGGATACATAGATTAAAACCCTAAAACAAGCAAATTCTCACCTAAAACAGATTCGATTCTTGTTTTATCATCTAACTGGTTAATAGTGCTCGATTTAACTAGTTAGGCCTAATAGAACCAATCTTTAATCACAATTAGGGTTTTAACCTAAGTTTCATGCACTTTATAATAAACTTAATTAACTTTTGCAAATAGGAATGGAATCAATATTTAATATCATTTTTATTGGATTCCTCTTGTTATCACGATCAAAATTCATATATAAACTTTGGTCATCTGAGCTACAAATATTTAACTATGATTTTTACAAGAAAACCTTACTCGGGCCAATCGGAGCGTGCCACGTCGCTCGGCTCCATGCAACGTTGCTCATCCTCTTTTGGAAACATTTCGAAATTGCCATAGTGCCCTTGTGTAAGTGGACGTTCCTTCACACCCCGGAGGGGCAAAACCATCCAACCTTCTATGGTTGTCTTCAACCTTCAGATGGCGTGAACCAGTCGCCCTAGCCGCCAAAGGCGCGGCTCCAGCTCCCTCCCTGGACCCCGAAGCTCACTGGGAACTACTGCCCTACCACCGGCACCCTCCATCACGCCCATACACACGTCGAGTCATGGCCTGGACGGTCAATGGGTTGGGTGTAGAGCCTGCGATCTGTGGCTTCGCTGTAGAGATCACGGTCCTACTTCCACCTCTCCATGATAGGAAACTCTATGCAAACGACCCCTTTGCTTTGACGCCCTCCGCTACACCTGGGATCCATCCAGATCGCGTCCTAGGCGGCTGGTTTGGGCAGGGTAGGTGTGCAACCTGTAACCAGTGTTGCAACCGTCCGGTTGCGGCTGCGCCTGGGTCAGGGTCTGACCACGATGGCAATGTTGCTTCCTGGTATCATTGGAGCAGCAAGATACCAATGAAACTCCTCCTTGCCGCCTCATGGCTCCAGGAACAATTCATCCTCTTGATTAAGGTTTTAAAGAAGAAGAATAAGAATAAGAAAAAGGAGGGAGAAAGAAGAGAAAGATACATGGGATCCTCATGAACTCGACCCTGGGCTCTACCCCTTTATATAGGGGTGAAAAACAAAGCCCTAGGTCAGCTATCCACAAGATCTAAGTCTCTCTCCTACTAGGAAAGTATATTCCTTCATGAATAAGCAATCTTCTCTCTCCTACTTACCTCCTTAATATTCCTTTGATATTCTTTATCCTTGAGTTATTTAGAATTTCGAAAATCTCTTCTTTTATCTTCTTAGAACTTGCCCTATATTCTATTTTCATTTAATAGAAAATACTCCCTTTTTAGTAATACCACATAATTCATTAATAATGCAACACATTATCCTTTTATTTTGCCTTTTTAGTATTTTCTCTTTCTTTCCTCTTTATTGGGACTCCTTGGATCCCAAGAAACTCTATGATTTTGAAATTCATTTTCAAGGATACTTATTATCCTTCTAGATACATCTAAATGCATTATTCCTCATTATCATGTTGATTTCTTATTAAAATATTCCCTTTTAAGGATTTCTCTTTATTTCTCTTTTATTTTCCTCATTGGTATTCCTTTTATCATTAGGAATCCTTGGGATACGAAATTCCACAAAGGATAACTCAATTATATCTCTTTTCACTTGTTTTTCACATTTTATCATTATTTTCAATTTCTTTCTTAATAAAGAAATACTTAATTAATCTTTTCTTTTCTTATTGCACTCTTTATGCAAATTTGGACTCCTTGGAACCCAAGGAACCCAAGAGGCACGAAATCCTTCTTTGGATTTGCCTTCTAGAGGTTTCCATCTCATTCTTTTCTCAAATATTCAATTATTCATTCACTAATTGAATTTTCTTATTATTTGGGCCCAATAGCCAATAAAGCCCATAACACAAACATCAAGGCTATTGTAAACAAAATCCATTTATTCCAAATACATTATATCATTATTTTTTCAAATATCCTTATTATGAGAAATTACATTTCTCACCAAATAAACCCAAAAATTGGTGTTGTAACATTAGTTCTCTTCGTGTTTGTAAACTATCCATACATTGTATTCACCACAAAGGTATGCTACTTCCTCAATCGCCAAACATCATAGCAACGTTTCAACTCACATCACCTTTATCCTTAGTGTATGGCATGCGTATTTCCCTATCTCTCACCCCCATAATGAGAGGAAATAAGCATTTGGCTGCAGTTCAAATACAAAGCTCATCCCATTCTAAGAGTAGAGATGGTGCATCACACATTGCCAGTACACTTGTCCAATTACATGTCTCCACAACATGAACATCTTGATTATGGGTCCACACCCATGGGAATACTTTTCCCATCACCTCTATATCTTAACATATCTCTTTTATGTGCAATCCTTAGTCATTACCTCAAGGTCTCTAGGGTGTCGACACTTTGGAGTGATCTGACCCTTATGCATCAAGGGAGTGCTTATCACCTTTACCCCTTAGGCCCCATGAACTCATGAAGGTGGCCAACCTCCTAACCCATGGTCCTTGGGCAAAGGTAGTTGTTACCTCCCAGGTCTATGGTCTCGTGCATCCAGGGAACATACAACTTCTACTTCCATCGGTCTTATCCCTTCATGACCTTAGTATTGACTTAGGATTCCATCATAGCACATCTCATTCTTGAATCTTTACCCAAAACTTCAACATCTCTCTGTGCACTCATGGTCAAACTTACATCCTTTCATAGGGATCATGGCGACCTACCTAACTTGGTCAGGCCCCATAAGGTTACCTCCATGGCAACATATCTTCATGCCCCTTAGAGATGGTCACACAAGGGTCTATAGATTCGTGCTCACACCATGTGCTCTCCACTTAGCTCATCAAGATCCTATGAGAGACCTCTTTAGGTTACTTTGAACCTACACAAAAGCTGATACATTTCGTTTAGAAGGGTCCCTCCCCAGGTTGTTAGAAAACTATCTCTTAAGACCAACAAAGGTCACAAACATCCTTACGTCCAGGGTTTACACCATCATGATCATGCTTAGCCCTATCAAGTTACTAAGGCATGCAACTAACAAGAAGACCACATACTAAACCCTGCCAGGTCTCCGTGGTAGGTCATACTTGATTCTATTCCTCCACATCGGACCAACATCATACAAGCATATGTCACCAACCTATGTGTGTGGGGTTCATCAAACATATACCTTAGTACAAGGGGTTTCCTTTTCCTCTAAATTTGAGGGGTTCCATGCTCCAATCTGTAGGAACTCAACCATCTTCATGAGCATCAGGTGCACCAGATACTACTACTTCCCCTCTTAGGTCAAGGAACCCTAGGTTCACTTCTTATACATCAGTTATCCAACCACGAACCAAATAGGCACAAGGTAGGACATGAACCTCCCACCATTATTCCACGTGAACAACACCTTAGAGTCCTACACAAAAACAGCCAACCTAGTGTGAGACCCCGTAACTAATTACTATACTTCTTCAGGGTCTAAGGAACTCTCCTTTCTACACCTATAAGGTAAGGTAGGCACCTACAATTCCTATACATCAACTCAAGAAGCCTCTTCTCATTCTAGGGTTTGGTTCCTCTAAGGCAACCAAGGTACGACAAGCCTCCAAGGATCATGCATGGGGCAACCACAACTAACTACTCAGGGTCACCCAAACTAGGTCATATCATATCCAACTTCACATTATTCCTCGTGTCTTAGAGTCAAGGTCTCCAACCTCCTTCATTGGGTCTCACTCTCTCTCTCTCTAGAGATAACCCTACAATGGGTCCTACCACTGGAGGTTCTTTGACCAAAGATGGGTCAAGCTCATAAGGGTATACGTCTATCCCTACTTGGGTGAAGCATACTATCAAAATTTATATCCGGTCAAGATCATCCAATGCTCTACATGCTTATCTCATAAGCTATCCAGCATGCCCTTCTGGTCTAGCTCTCAACCTACTGTCAGAACTACTGTCATACTCTCCTACATGGGTGCATGCTCTTTTATGCTCGTATATGCCCATAGGGGTTTCTATATGGCCACCACTATCATCTACAATGAAGGAGTTATCATTCACCCTAACAGGCATGACCCTTCTAAGGTTGGGTCATCAAAAGGCACTAGGTCAAACTTAGCTCATGCTTCTCATGGATACACAAAACCTATATGTATGTCAACCCATGTACATACCTGCATGGTCAATTTGATATCTAACTCATCATGTTATTTGTCTCTAACAACCACTTAGGGTTAGGGTTAGCATCATCCTCAGAGGATGTGTCAGGTCTCTACCTCTTCCTGGAGGCCTCTCCCTCCAAGAATAACCATCTCCTCATCCTCCTACGATAAGGTCTAACCTCAAGTCTCTCCTGAGGCATGACAACACATGCCATGCAACCTAAGCATGTAACTAATCTTTAGTTTACACTTAAACTATTAAACTTTTATCCATGCCATCTTATTTACATGCTTTTCATTGATATGGTGGAGGATTCCTTAATCCTTATCATACTTACCCTGACCTCAAGAGGGTGAGGAAGAGAGAGAAAAACCCTAAACCTTAGAATCTTAATTGAATTAGGGTTGAGAAGGGACGAAATAGATGAGAGAGTCCTAAAGGTATCTTATTTTGAGTCAAGATCTCAGACTTTGGCCAGGCAGTCACACTGCATCTGGGAGTCCTCGTGACTGACTAGTGGGGCGGAGGAAAATATTGCCAGCCCCCGGAGAGTGATCCTTTTCTAGACACCTCTGTCATTGGAAAATCCTCTAATAACTCCCTCGGGTTCTAAAGAGTTTGTAAAATTTAATAGTTACTAAGGATTAAATGAGAAACCATTGGCTCTGATACCAAATGTAACAACCCCGCCTCTCGGTAACCCCCAATTAAAGGAGACCAAAAGGTCAGATCCATTATCCCAATTTTTCCAGATCAATGGTTTGGCAAATAATCAATAATAATTATTAAATCCTACCAAAACTATACTGAAAAGCTAGAATAAAATAAAAATTTGCATACATTTTTAAAATAATGTATTTCTAGACTTCTATCCACAACTGGGGTCTATTCTAACTAATCCTCCTTGTACTTTAATTCATATATTCACAATGTATCACTTTACTGTTTGTCCTTTTCATATTGCACCTAAAACATCGACAAACAAAACGTCGGTCAACTTAAATGAATATGCCGGTATGTGGGGACAACCAAAATTTCACAAATATTGCTAACAACCTAAATATCACAATTAAGTTATTTAACAATCCAAATTACCTTTTCAATGTAACATTCTCCACCACTTTTTCCCTAACCCTGGAATACCCTCTCTAGGGTTTTTCCTTTGCACTAGACATAAGGCCGCCTTCTCCATCCTGAGCTTGGTTCATGGGGTCACCTCTCATGGTGCCAAATAGTCATGCAAGAAACATAAGGCCACCTTCTCTATCCTGAGCTTGGTCACACATCTACATCAGGGTGGCATGTAGGTGCGAGAATGCACATTTATGTTTAATTGTTATAATCATAGTGACTTTAAAGATTTGCATAAATGAACATCCAACAGTTAGGTTGCATCCAATTAGATCAATCATCCGAGAAAACTTCATGAAACTAAATTGGTTACTCATAAATAACCACATACCTAATCCAGAAGTAACTTGATGTCCAAGCAAGAATAATCAATCAAGCAATCAATCAGTGATCTTGAAATTAATGCATAACACCCATGTGTCATTATTTTATCCAAAACATTATCAAGACTGACTTGGGTCCCACCTTAGGGTTTCTAGGCCAACTTTTAGGGTTTTTATTAGGGTTTTAGCCTCCACAACCTAATTATTACTTTTAATGCCGCTTTTGATTCACATACCCTAACTTCGACATCACATGCATGCTTTAACTCCAAATAAGTCATAAAGTCTTCTTTATGTTAAAAGTCCCAACTTTATTCTCTTTAAGCCATGTCAAGACCATTAAGGCTAATTAATATGTATTTAGCATGTTCATGTTCTTTTGGATTTACAAATCTTATGTCATCAATATTTATACTTTGATTCACTAATTGTCCCCAATTACCAATTTCACATTTTCTAGGTTAACAAACCCTATTTCCTCCTTGATTGCACTCTTATACACAAGGGGATCCTAATTACCCAAACTTAAGGATTTTCATCCACAAGTTAGTCCAATAAAACTATTTCATGAATTCCAGATTAATTTTGCATATTTAAGTACATTAGTCTTCATAACTATCAAGATTAGGGTTTATAAGCTCATTAATGCTCTTTCTAAGTCATAGAACCCTAATTAGGAAAATCATGTGTTATTCATCTTAAATCATATCCATACTATATTTTTATGTCAAAAAGCTAAACTTTGATCAACTTAGGTCATTAAACGCATTACTAATAAAAAACTAGCATTTTGATCCAATTATAGTATTAAATACACTAACTTTATGTACTTTTTGAACTAGAAGCAAAAGTAGGTTCTGATCATATCTTTATTATATTCCTTGTATTTTTTGAGCAAAATTCATATATTATTTTCCTTAATACGAGTTACCAATAAGAAGTTATGATTTTTGTAAGATTAACACAAACAGATCAATAGGGAGGTGCCATGTAGGCAACTAACTCCCCATGCACGTACCTCACACGCCCGACTTTAGTTATAATGGAATGACTCTTATAACCATGGGTCGTAGCTTGTTTCTTTACGTGTTGGAAGGGCATATTGGTCAAACTATCGTCGTCATCTCCTTCCTCGGGAACCCTACGCTGCCACCGGGGTAGGGGTCTGTCACTGTGTTGCCTCCCCTCCCTGGGACTCGAAAGGAACCAATGAAGGTCTGTTACCTCCTCCGCCATCCACCACACCCGCGGAGGCCCCTGGTCGTGGCCGAGGTGGCTGGGTTCTGATCTGCGACCATTTCTCGTTGGTCGGCCATGCAGGCGCGGTGTTGGTGGTTATGGCAACGATATCTTGCATCCTCGTTGTAGTCTTGACCTGAAGAGCATACAAATACTCCTTGAGATGGTGTCCATTACTTCGTGTTGCCTTTGGAATCACATTGTTCCCTACCTTTGTGGTCAAGAAGGAGGCATGGTTGGAAGAGGACCATGTACTGTCTTAGATCCCTATGGTCTCGGTACCTCTGAAACTAGACCTTATATAGGTCGAGGGTAGCAAGGAAGATGTGAGGGTCTGGTAGGGTTTAGAGCCCTCAGTGCCTTAGGGAAAAAGGAAAGATTCTTTCCAAAGAGATATCTATGTTTTAAATGAAAAACCTAATTTCGAAAATATGCTTATACTTCTCTCTTGAGAACATACTTTCCTTAACAAGCAATGAGGGAAAATGTTCCCATCTTATTTAACTTTCCTTTGCCAATCAAATTTATATACAGAAGATTAAATGGTCTGAACATGTCTCTTTATCATATTCCTTACACATTTATCTTATTTTTCTCTCTCATTCACCTTTTGTTTCCTTATTGGGATTCCTTTTATCCCAAGAAACCATGTGGATTCGAAATCCACTCTATTATGAATAAACACTTAGTCTTCTTAGAGAATTCCACATTATCCTTAGCATTATCTCAATTTCTTTTATTATTAGATTTCTTTTTGTCATTATTCTCTTTTAAACATATTGGGCTTTGTTACTTCATGATGCCCATGAAACATACATGAAAAAAGGATTATTATCAAAGAAAATCATACAATTTCATAATCATACATATTATTGGATAAATTGCATTTCAATCCATATAAGCCAAAAAATTTGGGTTGTAACACCTACCCTATGGCTTTTTGGTTGTTCATGTAGGGTTGTTAGGTTAGAGACACGATGACCTATAACTTGATCCTAGATGGTGACTGAATAGTTGGATACATGAGAAACATAAATCTCTAAAAACTTTCACAATTAAGAGATGTGGTTAGCTCTAAAAAGTTGTTTAGTTGGACTTTTTAGGTTGAACCCTTTTAAGGGATGGAGAGTAGTTAGATGTTGATGTTTTGATCTATAGATTTTGAGGACGAAATCCCTTTTAAGGGGTGGAGTGTTGTAACAAACCAGATCTTAGACCCTACTCTGGAAGATTGACCTTTTGGGTTTGGCCAAACAAGGTTGAGGTTAGTGTGATCCTAATAATCTAATGCATGAATAATGTAATCTAATTCATTTGGTGATAATAAGATGATAAAGAACTTAATTGAATAAGTATTTAAGCTAATGGGCCACTAATGGACCATATGACATATCTCATAAAAATAAATCCCAAAAGTGAAATCTAAGTTTAAAATCATGTTCCTTGGGTCCCAATTACCTTGGGAGTCAAGTTTCACATTATTCACATAATAATAATTCATTTAATTCAAATTAGAAAAGAAGATGTGTCTTTACCACAAAATATCAAAGAAAATATTAAATAACTCCAAAAGAGGAAAATAATCTTTGATTCTTAATCTACATAATAAATATAGACTGTAGGTGAATTTTCATCCAATTTGGAGAATGTTTGCTTAAAATGTGAAATTAGGAGAGAGAAAGTGTGTAGAACCTTCAAAATATTAAATAAATACTTAAACAACTCCAACGTGTAAAATTGATGGAAAATTCATATCCAACACATCAAATATGACTTGTGAGTCAAGTTTTATAAAATTTGGATAATCATAATGCCATTAATGAAGGAGGAAAGAGAAAATGATATTTGATTCATTTAACACATTAAAAGTCTTCAAAAGGAAAATATAATTTCATAAATGGAATCTACATGATTATTTGGCCTCTGTGCAAAATTCCACCAAATTCGGATAATGTTTGAACCCTTAATTGAAGAGAGAGAAAAGCTAAATAAATTAACATATGTCACTTTAATCTGATTTCTTTTGGTATAAGGTTTTCCATGTGATGTGTCACGCATACGCGACTTTATCACCACCCTTGGTTCTTAATATGTTGGTTGCAAAGCTTTCTTCTTCCTCTGAGTTCTTCTCTGACTGCTCGCTACAGTAAATGTGGACTTTCCTCATCCCGATCTTCCTCTCCTCTCTGGCTTTCTCACTGATTTCTTTCCTGTTGGCTTCCCCATCCTATCCCGAACTCGGTGATCCCCACTTTCCTTTTGGGTCATAGTCTATAAATCCCAAACCTCCAGTGCCATTGGGTGTTCCCCTATTTTACCATCCGCATGTGCTCCTTGCTTCTTCGTGCCCCTCATGAGCTATGAGAGGTCCATATACCTTCGATAAGATCCCAGCAAGTATTCTCTCGTCTTGGTTTGTTGTCGTTTGACCCCAGATACATCTCCCCTACTCCACGCCACCTCCTCAGCCTGTCCCTGCTCGACTGGTTTCCACAGACCTTCATGAGGTTTGTTTTTTCTCTGATGGTGTTCTCGGTGCCTCCTAGATGCTTTCCATAGCATCATTTGCAACGATTAGGTACCTAGATGATTCTCCCTCTTCTAGTCATCTTCTTCGCTGACCTTGGGTTTTTTGAGAAATTGCCTACGTTTTGACCCCCGGTTGCTTTGGCTCCCCGCCAACGAGTTCGTTGAGTTATTTTTGATCGTTGGATGTATTCAGTTCTCTTCCTGGCCTCAGTTTCCCTTTTCCCCCAATTTTTGCTCAGTCATGCTGCTTCTGGCAGTGTATCCATGGTGCGGGAGAGAATGGGGAAGAACACCCCTTGCACATTCTCTGTTATGCCCTCCTCTCTCTCATTTCTCTATTTTTTCAGTCAAGGGCACTTTGGACATTTTGTGTGTTTCGTATTTTCCTTTAGTCAGGGTCAAGCGAGGTTTGACCAGTGACTTGGCCGTCTATGATTGGGCCAAGTCACGCGGGCCCGTCTCTTTCTTTTCCCCTCTCTACGTCTATGGGGTTTTTTCAGACATTCTGATTGGTCGTGCTTTGAAAATTCGTAACAAATTATTTACTGGGCCAAAAATTACAAAAAAATTTACTCGTTGGATTTATAAAAAGAAGGGCTTTCTAATGGTATATGTTTTGATAACTAAATCTAAGGATTATTAACATGTGTTTTTAATGGATCTAATTAATGATGAATTAACTTCTAAAATACATAACTAATTATATATAATTCAAAAAATTGTAATAAAATATTTTGGACTCCTAATGACATATACTAAAATATGGCATGGTTTTGGAAACCTTATTCACATAATGGTAAAAAGATGGTTTTTAGGGTTTCGATAATGTATATGAAATTGATACAAATATACCTATATGTTTAATAGGTTCTTTGGATTCCTAGTCTTGGACCTAGATGTGACTTTGGATCATTTGAATATGATGCTGAGGTATATTGTATCCCCTTTTCCTCTATGTTGAGCAATTCACCTATCTTATTATTCTTTCGACTTTGACCTACACATGTTTATTCTCTTTATATCATGGTTCGTGTGAACTATCTTGCGTGTTATGGACTTGGATATTCTCTTGATATCTATCGTGTACCTTGGTGCATGTTGGTCTCTTATATTGATATGTGCCACTTTGAAGTGGATGTTATATGTTTGTGTTGTCCATTGTGTGATGGAAACCCTTGTATCATCTTCTGACTAAACTATTTACTTGCCTCTATATTTACATGCCATGTGAATCAGTAGCACTAGAGTAGTGTAAATTACATTGGTTTTTAGGTGTGTGCCCTATTTATGTTTTCGGGATGGTGGTGGTGGTGCCCCATACCCGAGTTTCAAGGATGTGCAACCTTGGATCAACTTTTATATATATTGGGAGTTTGATGGTGAGTCATTCTCTATCAGGTTTTCAAGGATGTGAAGCCTTGGCCGCCTTTTTGTTTATAATTTTCTAGGGCTATGTTTATCTCACATGCATGTAAGTTTGATGATGTTTGTGGGGTGTGTGCCCTACTACCTATTTATGTGCTTTTGTTGCACAAATTTTATTATTTTGTTTATGGCAAGTATCCATTTTTATCATGTTATGATGATTCTTTCTTTTATGCTCGTGTGGGTAGTCCTTATCTCTTGCATGGAAAGCCTTTTATTTTGATGTCCCTTATCCTTTATAAATTGCTCAATTTGCTTTTTGCTATGCACATACCATCCTTTGTTGATATCTCCTATTATTTCTCTTTTGCTGGGGTATGCTTCCAACCCTAGGTGGTGGACATGGATGGTTTGACACATGGACCCAGACTTAGATTGTGAAGTTAAAGCTTGGAGACAACCTTGAGGTGGTTTAGATTTCCTCTACATGGATCCTTGTAATGTAAGTTTGTAACCCTTTGTTTTATAATTGAATATAGTCATGTTATTATTCTGGTGCTATACTTTGGTATTTTGTTACCATTATATAAAGATTTGAAAATTTTACACCCACTCCATCATAACTTACGAGTGTGTTTGGACTGGAGGTTCTATTGTTCAAATTTTTAGTAAGGAAGTGGTTTCACTTCTTAGCACATGTTCACAAAACCATTATAAATTCCACTAATTCATCAAAACGGACATAAAGGAAATAATGAGAAGAAAACTTAGGGAAAAGTGTTACTTGGAGTTTACATTCAAAATTCAATATGTTACAACACTCTACCCCTTAAAAAGATTTTGTCCCCAAAATCTCAATGAAAAAGAGAAGGGTGAGTACACAACATCTCATCTCTCAACTCCCAAGTGGTTTCTTCCAAACCATGATATTTCCACAAAACTTTCACCAACTCAATCTCCTTGTTATTTAATTACTTTACTCGGGAGTCTAGGATCTTCATAGGTATCTCATCATATGTCAGAGTCTCATGAATCTCCAAAGGCTCAATAGTAAGCACATGAGAAGGGTCATTCACATACTTCTTCAACACAGAGACATGGAACACATTATGAATCTTATTATAGCCAAGAGGAAGAGCTAAGTGGTATGCATAATCTCCAACCTTATCCAAGATATCGAATGGTCCAACGTAGAGGGGACTCAGTTTGCCTTTAACTTTCGATCTAGCAATAGAGTGTATAGGCTTGATCTTCAAGAACACATAGTCATCCACTAAGAATCTAACATCACATCTCTTCTTGTCATCATACATCTTCTATCGATCTTGAGCAACTTTCATACGATTCTTACTCAGATGAACTTTATCGATCATCATCTGGGTAGCATCTATCTTCACCAGAGAATGTTCACCAACATTATCCCAATGCAAAGGTGAAAGGAAAGGTCTACCATAGAGATCTTCAAAAGGTGACATACCAATAATAGCTTGGTAGTTGTTTTTGTAAGCAAACTCAACTAATGGTAGATAGGTATCCCAAGAACCTCCCCAATCCGCCACACAAGAACGAAGCAAATCCTCTAGAATCTGCATTGTCCTTTCTGACTGAGCATCAGTTTGTGGATGATATGTTGTACTGAATCATAGGTCAGTTCCCATCTCTTCCTGAATTTGACTCCATAACCGGGAGGTAAACTTCGGGTCACGGTCAAAAACTATCACTTTAGGCACTCCATGCAGGCGAACTACCTACTCAACATACAATTGAGGCATATCAATAACTTTGTAAGTGGATTTGAAAGGCAAGAAGTGGGAAGACATTGTGAGTTGATAAATCACCGCCCAAACAACATTGTAACCTTTTTTGAACTTAGGGAAGCAGGTAACAAAGTCCATGCAAATCTTCTCCCATTTACATTCCAGAATCTCAAGCGGATGAAAAAAAACTACTAGGTTGTTGATGCTATATCTTGACTTGCTAACAGTTCAAACATTTCACAACAAACAAAGCTATGTCATTCTTCGTATTCTTCCACTAGAAGCTTCAATGTAGGTCCTTGTACATTTTAGTTGTGCTAGGATGAATCATGTACTTAGACCCATGAGCTTCACTCAAAATCTTCTGCTTAGATTACCAACATCAGGAATCCACAACCTATATATGTCAGAAGCGGACAACACCATCCACTCCAACTAAGAAGTTAGATTTTAGTTTCTCTACTAAGACCTTCATCTCCTCAAGCTTAGAACTCTCCAACTGTGAAGCTACAACCTCCAAGATCTAGGTTGGTGTAACATACAAACTAGCCATGTGCACACACAACTTATCTTCATCCATTGAATCAATAGGATGAGGTTGCTAACTAGAAACATGTTCTAAATTCTTCCACACAGAACAACTCATAGAAGACATACAAGATCCTTCTTCTGACTCAGAGCATCATCAACTACATTTGCTTTACCGGGATGATAGGTGATGGTAATGTCGTAGTCCTTAAGGTACTCCATCCATCTTCGTTGTTGTAGGTTCATATATTTTTATGTCAATGAGTGCCTCAAGCTTTTATGGTCGGAGAAGATTTCAAAGTTCACTCCATAGAGATAGCATCGCCAGATTTTTAGAGCATGAAAAATAGCAACTAGATCTAAATCACGTGTAGGCCAATTTGCTTCATTTAGTTTTGATTGGTGGGAAGCATAGGCGATCACTCTACCTTCTTGCATCACCCTAAGCCTTTTTTGGAAGCATCAATGTAAATGACATAGGGTATGCCTTCAACATGTAAGCCAAGAACAAGTCCATATGTCAAGCACTCCTTCAACTTCTAGAAACTATCCTCACATTTAGGTGTCCATGAGAACTTGGCCTCCTTCCATGTCAACTTGGTCATTGGCAAGGAAAACTCTGAGAAGCTCTTGATAAATCTCTGATAGTAACCTGCCAACCTGAGGAAACTACAAATCTTTGAGGGATTGTTCGGAGCTTTCCACTTGGACACAACTTCTACCTTTACAGGATTAACAACTATATGTCCGACATAAATCACATGACCTAGAAGCATCACTTCCTTTATCCAGAACTCACATGTTGAGAATGTAGCATAAAGTTGGTTTTCTCTCAGTGTGTTGAGACAATCTACAAGTGTTTGTGATGTTGTTCTTCTGTCTCAGAGTAAACCAAAATGTCATCAATTAACACCACCACAAATTGATCAAGGTAAGTGAGAAATACTCAGTTCATCTAGTCCATGAAAGAAGCATGGGCATTAGTCAAATCGAAAGGCATGATCAGGAACTCATAATGCCCATAGCAAGTTCTGAATGCTATCTTCGGCAAATTATCATCCTTCACATGCATCTAGTAGTAGCAACTTCATAGGTCCCTCTTTGAAAACATGATGGTTGACTTTAGTTGATCAAACAAACCATCAATGTGTGGAAAGGGATAATAGTTCTTTACTATCACTTGGTTGAGCATGCAGTAGTCCATGCACATTCACAACGAACTGTCCTTCTTCACGAACAATACAGGGGCTCCCCAAGTTAAGATGTTGGGGTGGATAAAACCCATGTCAAGAAGATCCTGAAGCTACTTCTTAAGCTCGATAAGTTCATCAGGGGACAAGCAAAAATGTAGCTTAAAAATTAGCAAAGTCTCGGGTATAATCTCGATGGAAAATTTAACATCGCGATTTGGTGGAAGTATGATAAATTCCTCAGGAAACACATCAGGAAAGTCCTTCACCACATCTATATGATCTAGAGAAGGAGGTATGTAATCAATAATGATAGATGCTAAGTATGCTCTACACCCTTGTGATACAAGTTTTTCAGCTTTGATGGTAGAGATGATGAATTTTTGATCCTCTCACTTCCTACTCTTAATACATAGCCTCTCTCCATCAAGATGCAACAAGCTAACTTTCTTTTAGCCTCTCTCCATCAATATGCAACAAGCTAACTTTCTTTTCCTGATAGAATAAGGTTGCATCATACTTCTTCAACCAATCAATGCTCAAGATAACATCAAAGGCAGACATGTCGAGAAGGATAAAGTCTAAAGGAAACATCTTTCTTGATATACAAAGGTCCAAGGTAGGGAGTTTGAGATAATAAGATAAGATCCTACCACTAGGTTCTTTTACATCTAACACATAGTCCATGTATTTAGATTCTAACTCTAATATGGAAGCAAGATGAAAAGATATGAAGATGTTTGAAGAGCCATAATTGAAAAGTGCCTTGATAGGATCCATATTGATATGTAAGGTACCTTCAATGACTTCATTGTCCTCTCCAACTTCTTCAACATTAAGAGAAAGCACCCTTCCATTCTGCCTCTCCATAGGAGGTTGCCACTATTTCTGATTATTAATCTATGGAGGCAAATTCTGTCCTGGCTGTTATGGTTGTTGTGCCAAATGTTGGGCCGATTTTTGGGTTTATGCTTGTCCTTGCTGAAACTGAGGACAGAAAGGTTGAATGTGTCCAACCTGGATGCACTCATGACAAGTAGGTGCAGGTCGATCATCTCTTTGAGTAGGGGCACTATTGGCAGGGCACCTCCCAGGAGGATAGTAGCAAGAGCACCGGTCGCACCTCTCATTACCATGGTTGTCACCATGATTCTTCCTCTTGTTGTTGTTGTTGTTGTACCCAGAGGTTGGAATCCAAGGTAAGCTTCAATCACCAAGGCCTTGTCCACCATTTGCTGGAAGGTGAGTGGAAATTGTGGAACAAAGTTTCAGCCAACCTGATAGCTCAGACCCTCTAGGAATAGGGTCGACCTTCTCTCAGCACCCAAGTCCATGGAATATCATTCCAACAACAGGAACTATTGAATGTAGTTGCACAAAGCTCATGCCCCCTGCTTAAGGATGTAGAACTCTACCTCCTTCTTCCTCAAGAAAGTCAGGCATATGTTTTTGTGTCTGAAGAGCTTGAGAAACTAGTCCCAAGTCATGGTGGTTGTCTCTGGTGTGGGCTATACCATTCCACCACACTCGGGTTGGTCCATCCAACACGTAGGTTGCAAAGTGCACTTTCTGGTGAGGCAGACATGCCATGCCCTCGAAAGTCTGATCGAGGGAGAAAACCAAATCATCAACCCCGTCAACCATGTGTTGTTCACTCTCTCCTTTGAAGTAAGGTGGCTGCATTTTGATGAAGTCCACCAGGCTGAACTCCTTTGGCTTGTTAGCATTGGCAGTAGCAACGATGAGTTGCCCCACCAGGGTAGAAGAAAGTATCTAGAACAACATGGCCAACTCTTGTTCTGGGGTAAGGCCAGGGGTGTTAGGGTTCACCATATTATGTCCTTGTGGTGTCACCGGGGTGTCCAAACCGTTGGAGTCATTCTGGGCAGAACCCTTGGAGTTGTTGTTGTCGTTCATGTTTTCAAACAAGTCAACTCTCCTGAAAGGCAAGATTATCATATTAGGTTTCTAGGAGTATAGAAACATAGATGAGAAAAGAATGTCTAAGGGTACAATTGCCTAAATGAATGCTATTTCAGAAAATCAGTATCAGCTTAGACTAGACATGTATCATATGGATGTGGGATTCCTCATAAACCAAGCTAGTGGTGTGGAGGAAAATCTTGCCAGCCCCCGAACCATGATTCTTTCTAGACACCCTTTCTTTCAACTTCATTCCCTAGTAGCTGCCCAAAGGCTTTAATACCATGTTGTAAAGAGGGAGATCACCTCCTTACTAAAATTTGAAGGAAATACAAAAGATCCATCTTTTCACAAAGATAATAGATATTGAGGGATGCACATATAATATTCCAAGTAAATAAGCATGCACCAAATACATATCAAATGTCAATAGCAGCAGAAAGGAAAATAAACTAAAGCTATTACAAGTCCTTCATCATTGTTCACTACATAAGTTTTTTAGAAGAAAAACATGAGAAAACAAAGGGTCTAGCTTTAGCAACCCAGACATCCTTCAAGAAAGTCTTAATCTACTCCAGGTCCTATTTTTCTTGATTTAATTCAGCACCTTGTCCAAAATCTGGGTGGTTGGGAAATCACCCAGCAAGAGAGAAAGAAAACAAGATATGTTTTAACAATATGAACAAGTACAAAAGAAAGAAAATAACACAAAAGTAAAGGATATAAGTTTATCAATAGATGAAGAGATCAAGAGTATGAGGCATAATAAAAATAGATGCTTGCCATAACATTAAAATAGTAAAGGAATTGCATGCATGATTAATATTGACTACATTAACTAAGTAGGGTTGAGGCACCTACCAGACCCCAACCTATAGGTGAAGGGAGAAATAACACATTCCCAGTCACCTACACAAATTATATATGAGGGAGAATAACACATTCCCTAGGGTGAAATAACACATGCCCTATCTAGGGGTGGTTGTACATAAGTACCACTACATTAGCTAAATAGTTTAATAAAATCGGCATGCTAAGAGATACTTCGGCAAGTAGAAGCATCATATATTTGAAACATAGTAGTGGAGTACATGACCCAGGAAATAGAATATAAATACTAATATTCGAGGCAATTTAGTAAAAGAGTCATGAATAGAGAAAATAGGGTTCATATAGTGCCTCATTAAGGAATATAGGGTTTGGTTTGCAAATCTCCCAACTTAGGATGTAGGAATTCACATACCTATTTACTTTGTTCAAATTCCACGTTGCATCACTTCTAGATGTGCTAAGTTCAACTTTGGCTTATTTCAATTTATTAACATTCATTAGTGTACATATTGCACATTATTGCATAGAAACCATAAGATTGGACCTTTTTCACAAAACTAGGATTTATACTCTGAAAATCTCACCATTGGACTGAATAGGTTGACCTGATCAAGAAAACATATCTTTATGTCAATTTTGGAGTTATGGTGATTAAGTTGTAATTTTTATAGATTTTATGTATTAAAATCATATTTGAAACATCACCTTTCGAAAAACCTTGAAATCAGTTCTCGAAAGATTTTTTATTAGATAGAGCTTAATTATCTATATCCAAAAAAAATTAATTAATTTTGGACAAGCGGTTTAAAAGATATGAATTTTGTAATTCCAACCAACCAGAAAATGATATATCAGCAATTTAGCTGCAAGCGAGGAAGAGAGAGGGGCCGACCTAAAACTCCCCCTCCCCAACAACCTTTCCTAGGTCATCCTTTACCCTAGGAGGGATGCACCAATCATTTCAGGTTCATCTAGAGCTAGTAACAAAGTATGGAACAACAAATAAATCAAACCCTAAACATGAACATCATCTAAAGGTGGAGTTAATCATTTAAGCATTAGAATATGAACTAACAAGCTTATAATAAGAAATAAACATGGATAAATTTATATAACTTTCCTCTAGGAAGAAGATAAGATGCCAATTAGAAGGAAACTTGAGAAATATGGGTTGGTAGCTTCAAGCACAAGCTCCAAACTTGAGCAAGAATCACCTTCTTCTCAAGGATACAAACCCTAAGCAAGAGGAGCATGGAAAGAAGATATTTTGAGGTTAACATGGAGTTCCATCATGGAATACTAGGGTTCCAACCTGAAGGAAGGTGGAAGGAAAAATAACAATAGAGAAAACAAAGGAGAAGGGGAAAAATCTACTTTCCTTGGTTGAAAACGCCAAAAGGTGACTTTAGAAACCATAGGTGAGCTTAGATGAAACCATATAAGACCTTCTTCACCAAGATGGCATCTTCTTATACCTTGGGATAGATCCTATATGGTAAAATCAAAAGAGGATGAAGTTCTAAGTAGTAGCGAGGTAATATAGATCAAATATTTCAGTTGGAGGTAAGAAAGGAGTATATAAAGCTTTATGGTTAAGGAAGAAGCAGGCATGAGGTGTCCAAGCTACTTTCAATGTATCCAGGTCTAAGGGTTCCCATAAGCATGCAAGCCTTTATGGACAAGTAAGAAGAAAACCATGAGGTGTCAAGTTATTTTCTATGTGTCCATGGATAAGGGTACACATGGACATGTAAGCCTTTATGGATAAGGAATGAGTCAAGCATGAGGTGTCCATGGAGCTTTCCATGTGTCCATACCCTAGAGCTTCTATGGCCATGCAAACAGCTGTTCCACATCTCCTAGAGACTTCTTATCCATCAATTTTTGGTTCTCTGGGCCCACCACCGACCTCTGAACAAAGAAACAACCCCATTGGTTGATATCTCCTAAAAATAAGCTCATCTATAAAGTAGAAAATCCCTAAAATGCCCTTGAAGAGAAAAACCTCCAGACCAAGGTACAACTAGGATCCCCATGGCTCAAAAAGATCAAGAATGATAAGTAAACATCTAAGGATCATAAGTCATGTGACAATATGCAAATAAAACCTCCCAATTGGGTAAATTGCAAAAAAGTCCAAAATGTGTATAAAAATTGCATAACTTGCACAAACAACATCCAAATTGGACCAAGCTTGAAACTTAAGCTTATCTCATTATTTCAAAACACCTCACAAGGTTATATTAAGTTTTATAGAACCTAAATAATGTAATTAATCTTGTGAAATACATTAAGTAAGATTTGGGGCCTTACACTTCTAGCACAAATCTATTTACCACTGTTCCACTTAAGTGGTGATTTTGCATTTTAGATCCTTAAATAAGATGTCACTAAGGTATCTGTGCATAAACCATTCCATTGGTATAATTATTGAATAAATGTTCACCAAACCACTATAAATTCCACTAATTCATCAACAATGACATAAAAGACAGAAATGAGAAGAAAACTTAGGGAAAAGGGTTACATGGAGACTACATTCAGAATTCAGTATGTTATAGGATCATCCACTCATATATACACACTATTGTCCTTGCTCATAGAATGCATAATTGAGGCTTAAAGGAAGATATATCCCATTCACATGGAGTCCATACGATAAAATTACTTGTTAAATCTAAGAAAACTTACTTTGTTAAAATTCATAATAGTTTGAAATTTTCATTTTCTTTTGTTGATAAAATTGTCGATTCATTGATCTCATTACCAAGGAGTTAAACTCATGATCTCTTTGTCTTACAACATCACTTGTACCACTGACGTGCCAATTCATTGGCTGGAATTTTTATTTTCAAAATTATGCTCCCTTTTTCAAAATATATTGATGAATCAGTATTTGATTTTCAAGGAAGCCTAGTTAAAAACAGAAGCTTTAAGACAAAAATCATTTTTAAATTCAAACAACCATTTTAAAATGAAATAGAAAGGAAAATATTGTAAAGAATAACTTTTCATTTTTCATTTTCAAACTAGGAAAGTAATATTAGAGAAAAAAACATGTTTTTTTGGAAATTAGAGATGAGTGGTTTTTGAAAAGCAAAAAAAATTTCAAAGATAAATTTTTGAATTACCAAATTTATAAACTATGAAAAAAAACACCTTGACAATTCAAACACTATTTTTTAAAATAAAAGAATTCCTTTTTGATATTCTTCTTGAAAGTTAAAGATATTCTCTAAAAGAAAAATCTAAAAACTTCAAAATAAAAAGCCTCTTGAAAAGTAAAGATAATATTCCTATCTTTTTATTCAAGACAAAGTAAAATAAAAAGGCATCTTGATTTATTTTTAGGAATTGCTTCATTAAATATATCTTGCATCGGCACACCACTAGGTTTATGAGTTATATAACTTCATGGATTACTTATACACTTTCTCATGTCATCTCTAGTGAGATTATTTATGAGATCATTAGTTCAAAATTCCCCATCCATATTACGTTTTCAATTCAAAAGTTCATGTGATCATTGTTTGGTTCTCCTTTTTCTATGATCATGTATTAAGCATGTTTGAATAGCATATTCACTTTATTTTTTTAAGTTTTACGGGTTTGGATCTTGATCTAGGAGAAAGTGTAGCAACTATCCACAAAAGTGTTTTGTCTTTTAAAATGAGTGAACTTAATTTCTCAAAGTCCTTGGTGAGTTAGGTGAGATATTCCTGATGTGGAATGAGATGATCTTTCTTGGCCTTTAAATATGAATTGATTTGAGATACATATAGGAGTGCATCTCTGATGGAATTGGTCATGTAATTCCCATCTGTTTGGCCAGTTGTAAACCTCAGATACACACCTCATATTCAACAACATGTTTGTGGAATCAAATTCTAGACATGAAGATATTGGCACATCTCTCTATAGGGGACAAAGGTGACACCACCAACTTATTTTGTCTATTGATTGGCATAGGTGTAAAGGGTGAAGGTCATTGTATTCATGTATACTTAATATTTGTTGGTAGAACCATATATGATGTTTATTTCTTCCTATATGAAGTCAATATATATACCACTAGATTTTGCAGGTGGAATTTTGTCCAAAATGTCTTCTTGGGCCTGATCTTTGATGGAATTCTTTCATACATATATGGTTTTCAATTGGATAGAAAGACATTCCATCTAGAAAATTTCCCAACGAAAGGTGAATGGTCACACATATATTACAATGAGTCATGAGGAGATACCAATTGTATAAAATATGGCATGAGGTGATGTCATACTTTCCATGTGGTGTAGATCAATAAATGTCATTTTAAACAACCATCATGTACTTGATTTTCGTTTCCAAAAGTTTCTTCAAAAATTAGTAGATGGCATGTTCATTGTTGTTCACTTGTTGGGCTAGGACTCCTCCATGGATCCTATATGGTGAATAAACACATCATTGATGAATATTATGGTGTAGATTAATTTAAAATAAAGGGTAGACATGTTTCTCATCACACTAGAAAAAACAATTTAAATTTGATATTCCAACTATTGTTGTAGTTCTTTTTCATCATTTTACAATTAATTTCACATATGGGTGTCCACTTTGTGAGTAAATGGCTAATGAAGTGGATTCTTCCCAGCATGCCTCAAATATTTTTCTTTGTATGATGATCACTTAATCCAGTGATAGACTTATTTACAAGAATTGAATTTTACATCATTTTCTAATGAGTTATCCATCTAGGTTTTCAACGGTGATATCAAAGTACATTTTCTCAGATTGTGTTGAAGTAAGAAATTTCATTTTCAATGGAATATATTTTCTAAGTAGTCAATGTGATATTCATTGTGCTTTCATTTATAGATAATTTCATCGATGCATACTTCAATTAATTGATACATGAAGCCTTGAAAGAGAGCATCATGGCTTATTGATACATAAAACATGTGTTCTGTAGTCTCATTAACATGACTCATAATATAAGACTCCTCATTAAATAGAGAATGTAGTCTTTTCCTAGTTCGAGGAGACCATGTTTGGTTGTATTGTCTACCACCACATTGATGTGTGGTATTGGGAAATTCTTTGAGATGGATTTTTTAAGGTCCATGTAGTCCATGCATAAGAAAAATGGTTCATCTTTCTTTAGGTTGGACAATGTTGTCCAAATAGGTAATTTATGAAACTAGCTAGAAAGTTCTTTGTAAGGACTATTGTGACTTCATTTAGAAATTGATGTGTCATGTTACTGGTGGTGATATAATGCTAACTTGACATTGTTGGGTTTGTGGATTTTTTGAATCCATATATGAAGGAACTTGTGGTCAAAACATGAGGAGGATCATGGTTGAAAATCCCTGAGTGACCTCCTCAATGGGAAATGGATGTTTCATGATTATTAGAATTCTGATGTAGGATGGGAAAAGATATTGATACATGCAACTAGTGGCACCTTCATGTGAGTGTATTTGAATGATACTTACTTCGGTTAACTTGATGATGTGATGAATGTCAACCATTGTGATGTACTCCTCAAAGGTATCATAGTTTTTTCCAATGTACTCTTTCTCAAAAGAGTGATCAAACACATCTAGATCTTCTCAGTGCATGGGGGATATGGTGACCATGTATTGACATGTTTATAAAGTTCATATTGCCATTGGTCATATTTGGTGTCATTGGGGAATTAAAAATAGGTTTTGGAAAAACTAATCATGGTTTACATAATCTCTTTTACATCGAGAAAATGACCATGGATTGCATAATATCTTTTGATGGATGTTCTCCATCGAGGACCACATGTTGCTTGGATTTTGATAGTGATATAGGTTGTATGAGATCCTCTAGATGTCATGTGGAACATGGTAGCCAATCCATTTGTGGTGTTTGTTATTCTGGATATAAACGTTTGTCAGGAAAATTGAACCTTTATTCCAATACTAGACCCAAATTACATAAATCCTCTATATAGTGTGGCATTCATGAGTAATGCTAAGAAAAATCCTTCTCTATCCAAATATAAGTTGATGTTTTTCATAGGTGTGAAATGAGACTACATAGATAGATCCAAATTTTTGACATGTGCTACTACTTCTAGCACTTTGTCACCATTGATTGGTACTATGTTTTGTCCATGTCTTAGTTTTAGGAACTAGTGTGAAGACTATGACATCACCTTGTTCTTTTGGATACATGGTCATCATCCTAAAAGTATGTAATATACATGGATATACATCATGATAAATTCATTGTTTGCATGTCTTTGGATCAAATTTAATAGTGAAAAAGACCTCACCCATTATCCTTTGATGATGGACATATCAAAAGTGGTTGTCATTGTTGATGATACATATTTTACTACATTTTCTTTCTTTGGTGATGAAGGACTTGTGTGCAAAAACATTGAGTCTGATTCCTTTATTAGCGAATATGCAACATACCAAAACCTTAATTCAAAAGCATGTAAAGACTAATTTTGGGATTTGTGTGAACCATTGGGCTTAGTCCATGAGAAAACTCCAAAAAAGATGTAAGATATACCTAGTGAACCTATAATGGGGAATTTGAGGTTAACCTTTACTTTAACATACACCCATGATGTGCCTACATTATAACATACCTCACGGTATGATTTAGTTCCCTTATAACCCTCTATGTCATTTAGTGGATCTATCTAGATTAATAAAGTGAGCAATATGGGTTTATACTCCACTAGTGTACACCCTTGACTTATGTAGGATGGCAATAAATGTCAAGGTAGGTAGTGCTTTGGTGGCTTACATTAATTAAAAAAAATAACAAGATTTTTTGTTGTTTTACCCTCAAATAACATAATGCGCTTAAATTTATGAATAATATAAAATAATAACTATTCTTTGTAGATTCATATGATGATATATCATGATTTCTAAATATTATCTCAACACATGTATATACATCAACGTACTAAAAACCTCATAGGTATGCCTTACTCAATGAACAAGTTTGATAATGCCAAACATGATGAATCATATCCAAATAAGTAAAAGTGGTGAGAAGTACCTTAATGAACATATAACATAACATATAATAGTAGAGAATTATTTTGTGTGAAAATGAATCATAGAAAAATCTAATAAGTTACAAAGAAAGGTTATATAATTAATGGATTTTGTTGGAAATATATATTTAGTAAAGTATGTCATGATAAGATAATTACAAATCAAATTTAGTTGTAAACTATTGGTAAAATATTGATCAAAACATGAATATGGTAATGTCATCATAAAATTATAGTATATTACGTGATCAAAAAAATAATTTCAAAATTGGAAAACAATGATATATTTAGAATCTACACATATTAATTAACTAGGATTCAAAATTACACCTTAACTGGAGTTTATGTGCTAACACAATCATATTAAAGAAGAAAATTTTAAGTAAACTAACCAACTAAGGATTAATTTACTGATGGTGTTGATTTTCTCTAACATTATCTTTTTAATGGTTATCTATTAATCAATTGACCAAGTTGTTCTCACCATCTCTCTCATTCGTCCTTGGCATATTATAAGGGGTGTGATCTTTCCTCTATAGTTGGACACCCTTATCTTCAAACCTCTATAGTAAACATGGTCTTCTCATGAAGCTCTCTTCCTATCTAACCTCTCTAGCTCCAATTTTATATATCCATAGTTTTCATGGTTTTCTCATGAAAATTTCTCCTATGTAGCCTCTCTAGCTCCAATTGAGCACCACAACAACACTTCTTTTACTTCTCCAAACCTAAATATTTCTACCTCTAAATCTTCCACCCACCATGCTATGAAAAAAACCCTAACTACCTTTCGTACCATGTCCCACTGTCTTACAAAATCATCCTTGCCCTATGAATTTCCCTATAAGATCAGGTGTTCTATATCAATCATTGATCCTCTAGTAACACAAACCCCATAACTTTCCAATCAATCCAGCATATCCTCCCCAAACTCCATTTCCACTAGATGTCACATGAGTTCTACATAATGCCTCTGACCATGGTGTATCATGGAGAATCACATGGAAAACTTAATAAGATCTCTAAAAGAATTTATTTTTGTCATTTTGATATTTATCCAAGGTATGCATGAAGCCCCCTATATTTCCATGTCTTTAATCATAATAAATTTCCTAGTCTCCCTTAACCCCATTGTCTGCTTTCTTTATCGATTATTGTGGTTTGGATTAAGGAAATGTGTCATGAACTCAGTTTTTATGTGTTTTACTACTCATTGTTCATGGATTCTTCCTACTATATTGTTATAGTGGGTAACCCTATTGGAGCTTCAGTCATCATTGAGCCCATTCCATGTCTCGTTACAAGTGGGAGGCTGCCTTGGAACTCCCTGTAACCTTAGTTTGTGATAGGATTTTCTAGATCAAGTATTCATAAAACTACCAAATAGTTCTTATTACAATCCATTTGCCTTTCTTTTTTGTGATTTGATGAGAATGACCCTACATTGTTTTAATTTAGTAATGCTCTTATGGTTATGTCAATATTTTCTATTCAATTATGTTTTAATTCACATATATTTTGAGTGAAAGGACTTATAATCCCTATCATACATCAATGTCCTGATGCAAGATACATGAATTATTTCGTCTTTTATCCATATTTTATTAGTAAAAAAAGGAAACATAATAAACTTCAATAAATCATATAAAATCAATGGTAGGCCATACAACTATGAGTATATATGTTTTAAAATCTTAAAATTAATACTTACACAATGGTGTTGGTTTTTAACCTATTTTATAAAGAATATAGCAGTGAGTTTATAGAGTTTTTTATATTTAACAAGAAAACAACCCTAGTCTTATCTAAATGTATAATACATGACTTCAGGCCCATTTGGATCTACCATTGATTGTAGACAAGTTATACCATATCTTAGGTAGGTTGAATTATTTTTATTTATCTTGGGAAATTGATCTACATTACCAATCTCTTAATGTGATTAAGACATATTGCATGAATGTTCTTTACTCATATCCATTTTACCTTATTCGGTCCAATCATATTGAAATTGATATCATATTTGAACAGTTGGCATTGCACATTGAACTCTAAAGTGTTTATCATGTTCACCTTGTCTTGGTTTGGTCCCTAATTGTAAAACTACACTATGTTGGATTCATATATTAAATGGAAAACCTAAATTCAATGCTATTGGCCATATTATATGAACTTGAACCCCAATTGAAAATTTGAATTATTTCTATGCATTGTGTGATGGAAGCCATGAATTGATCCAGTTGTTAGATCCTTTTATGTTGATTCTGACTAAACTTAGTATTGCCTATATATCAGTGTGCATGGATTATGATTGCTATCATGTTGTAATAAACGTTAAAACTTTTTATGGTGATGCCTATTGTGTTTGTTTTCTATAAATCAAAGTTAGGTGGCTATGCTTGTTCACATATATGTTGATGGTGATTCCTATTATTCACAAGTGTTATAATTGGAACTAATGATGATGCTTTTCTATGATTAGGTGGTGATCCATAGAATTAATACTAGGTGATGATGACCTTTACTCATGGTTAGGTGGTGATTTCATTTGATCTTGGTTGGGTGGTGATGCCCTTTAATCATTGTTGGGTGGTGACTCTCTTTACACATGGTTGGATGGAGGTATCCATTATTTGATGTGGTGATGCATCTTATCTTTTACTTAGTGTGGTGATTCCCATTAGTTTGTGGTGGGGATTCCATGAACCTTGTTGTTTTTCTTATTCATGTTTTACATGTTACTGTTGTGAACGATGTGGTGATAGAAGGAAATATATGATATTATTTTATCACATATAGATTATGATATCATCAAAAGGTTTCCTTGTAAAACACATTTGGATACTACTTTTCTCTCTATTTCATGAAAGTCTTGTTAACTTAACTATTATCATTTTTCTTAGTATTTACCAAATTACAAATGGTGTGCACATATTAACTTTCACTGAAAGTTTCCACTTGTCCATGGAGTTTTGTTCCCAACCTATTAGGTAAAGAGAACTTAGAAGGTTTGACCCTGAACTTATACAAGAGTAGTTGTTCTATTGGAGATAGAGTTGAAGTTGTGGGGGCTCTACATTCGATCAATGATAGTTTTTGCAAAAGGTTTCCTATATGTATCCACCCAGAGCCTTGTGAAATTGTAAAATTGTAATAGTTATAGGATTTCATTCCACTTATACAATTTTAGCATTTTTGAAATATACATATTGTATAATGGTATATGCACCCCCTTTGCAAAAAAAAATGTTACGATGTTTGGGAAATTGGATGTTGCATGTATTTTATTAAGTGATAATTGGTGCCCCTCTTGAGTATCACTTGTTATAGAATACAAGGATGACATTCTTTTCTCCATGATATTAAACAACAATTAGATGGTTTTATTTGACTCTAGCCCTTATAGAATTCCATCCTAAAAATGTGAGTAACTTGGCTCATAATAAGGTGATTGTATTGGCCAGATCCTTTAGTTCCACATATTCATGATGAATGCTCCATTTTCGAGTTGTGTTATCTAATATAAAATGAAGAAAATTGTAGCATGACCAATCCTTGGTATCCAACCTAATCTCCCTTTATCTTATGTATTTTAAAATTTTTGGGTTTAATAACCTTTTTTCTTGAGTATATGAGGATGTTTAGAAATCCAAAAACATAGTGTTTTATCTAATCATCACCCTAATTGTGTCTTAAGTGTAAGTAATTCGGATAATGTTACAATTACGGGTTAGTTTTGTAATTGTATCACCATAACATGTTTCAATTAAAAACAATTCTCTAGATTTTACTATAACTATATGATAAAAAAAAGGAAAAAAAACAAAAACTGGGGACTAAATGAGAAAGGAAAAGACATATTTTGACATGTACCAAACCTTCTACATAGGGTTAGGGCCCATCAAGGAGGGGTTAAAACTAACTATTCACTTATAATGACAACTTGAAAACCAACAAGATTACAATATTGAAGTACCATTTTACTAACACATAACATTCTATTTACGTACACCATACAAGATTACAATAAAGTTTGACTTTTACATAAAGGGAAGAGTTCTCATTTTATATACATCAATTACAACCTATTACAAACTACTCTCTTTTCTCATTCTCTCATTCCCAGGATTTAGAGAAAGGACAAGCCTATAATATATCTAGTTCTTCCACTAACATGGACATATGATATCTTACTGATTCTACCTTCGATCTCAGCTAAGCCCAAAATCTATCTCGTATAGGTCTGATCCAAGCTTCAAACCTCCAAAACTTGCCCAAACGTCATGTCAATAATTTTACTAACCTTGAAGAAAGTCTTCTTGAGGTAGAAGATGAAGAACACAGGTTAACTGGAACTTTTGGTTGATGGAACAGAGATCTCCAAGCATGGATACACGAAGGAAGAGAAGATCTAAGGATAAAATTTACTTACAGAAATGACAACATAGATAAACCTTTGGTTTTTGTCGATCTGATTCTTTTTCCTCATATTCATCCTTCTAATCGCCTTCATGATCTCTGGTCACTATCAGTTGAAGGTGTTCGGGTGGATTAGGATCTAAATTCAAAGACAACATGTTTGATTCCATCAATATCCATCAACTATATTTAGTTATTGTAAGAATCCTAACCTAGCTTTGTGCTCAACAATAACTTCTTTGTGTAATAAGATACTCAAACCCTAATTTAATCTTTGAGATGTTTGAATATCATGTAACATGCTTGTATTTTCAATTGGGTCCAATTTGAATAATGCTAGGGCTATCTTTTCTATATTCGTACATGTTTTGGAACATATTGCAATTTACCCAAAAGTGAGGGTTACTTTGTGAATTATTACATATAGAGAGTGTTTCTTATGCTTTAGCATCATGAGAGAGAAGATGAAGTAATGGGGTGCCTTGTTGGAATCATGTATGGTGATATGAAATTTCATGGTGATTTTAGGGTTTGCTTGATATGGTGACTTTTCTAGTGTTTGATGTTACGACCACTACACTTTTGGTGAGGGTTGCGGTGAAAACACATGTCTTGGAGGCATAGTCGTCACTGAGACAACCTTGAGAGGGTGGGTTGAAACTCTTTCTCCTCTAGTGTCTCGACCATGTGTGTATGGTGTTTTAGGGTTTTGGGTCGAGACCAAGTATAGAAGATGGTGTCTCGATTAAGAAAAAGGAGTAACCGACCTTAGAGGTTGTGACACTTCTGCTAGATAAACTTGGACATTTCTATTTTTGGATGTGAGTGAATGAAATATTATTTCTTCAAAGTGCATGTGTCCCTTGATGATATAATATGTTGACACCTCAAAGATCTCTACTTCTCTCCTCCTTTGGTATATAAACCCTTCTCTTCACAACCAAGAAATCTCTTTTGGCCCCACATATCTTCTTCTTCCTTTGGATCATCCTTGGAGGTTCAGGAGCAAGGAAGGCCAGATCTTGAAACACCGGTGGCCGGTCTACCTTGCTTGGGGAAGACCTTGTGCTAGATCAACATCTTGGTGGTCATCTCTTGGAGATTCTACTCTTGGTAAGTAAGCATAACTCTTGACCGCATTTCCTCTCTTTTGAAACCTCCTTCATCTTCTTCCTCCTTCTCGGCCATGAGGTTGTGGATCATCCATGGTGGTTTCTCTTGGAGATCTTTTCTTCACAAAGATCATAGATCATGTGTTGATATAAGAGTACCCGAGTGAGAAGAAGACCTCACCTTTCTTCTTTCTCCTTTGGTTTGGCCTAGGTATGTTTTTCTTCTTTCTTGAACTCCATTGTGACCATGGCTTTCTTCTTCCTTTTGGAAGTGATCCTTTGGTTGAGATGTTGAAGCTTGGTTGAGGAACTTGGAGATTGAGATCTTGGGAGTTTTTTTCTCTCCTAATCAGGAGAGTTCTATAACTTTTTCTACCTCTATTATGTGCATCTTTAAACCTGATCTTATACTACTTTTTATATGGTTTGTTGTATTTGAAAAACAAGAAATTGTGATTTGTTGTATATGCAGAAGAATCTCAATTTTCTCTCTCTCTAAGTATAACTCTTTTGATGATCTTCTATCATCATGTTTAGGGTTTGATGAACACCATGATCTAGGGTGTTATTCACCCTATTTATGTTTGGTTTTCCTTATTGTTACTCTCCTATTTTGACCTTAATTAAGATCTGTGATAGAGTTAAGAAGGTGGTCAAGACATTCCCTAATCTTCTATTACATTTGACACCCATGCAAGGGGTGGTTTCAACTGCAACACCCTATAGTCCTAGGGGTGGTCTCTATCTTGTATCGTAGTGTTGCTCCATGGACACTAAGTCTATTGTGAAAAGTTGTGGTAATGAATGGATAAGCTTGATGGTCAAAACACTTGATCAATTGTGTGAAGGTTGTAACAAGTTAAGGTTATATTGGTTGTGGTCGATACATGTTTATGCTGGGTTAAAACACTTGGTATGTAAAGTTGTAACATCATGTTGCATGCTTTGGTCGTGGTGCTCTTTTGTGTCATGATTGCAAAGCACCAATGGTTGTGATGGCCGTGATGCCTAGCTAAGGGGTCGACACATCCTATTTTGGTGTTGATCACGACACCATGTCAGGGATGCATTATGGTCAAGACATATAGGGTCGTGACATGAGTTGTATGGGGTCGTGACACACATGGGTTGTGATGTTCGAGACTAGGTTCAAGGTTGGTCAAGACCATGGGAAGTGTCTCAGTCGAGACACATGTGTTGTGTCCTGATAGCGACACCCCATTGTTTGTCAATTCGACACCCATGTGTTGGTAGATCTAGACATATGTGTTGTGAGGGGTTGAATCACATGTGTTGTAGATCTAGACATATGTGTTGTGAGGGGTTGAATCATATCACTACTACCCTTTGGCGTCGGTTGTTTAACCCCCTTTGGCGACGGTTTTCAAGCGACGCCTATGTGGGCGCCGCTAAAGGTAGAACACTTTGGCGTCGGTTTTCTAACCGACGCCTATATGATCTATAAGCATCGGTTATATATAGTTGGCCGACGTCTATAGGGTTCGCGCCACAAAAAAGGGCACCACCTAGGACACTTTCTGCGTCGGTTAACAACTGAACAACCGATGCCATACTCCCAGACGACACGGTTGTGCTTCACTGCACGGCCGTGTTTAGTACTATAGGCATCCGTTTTATATGAATAAGCGACGCCTTTTCCACCATGGCCGTGCTTTCTTGCACGGTCAGGTTGTTTGTCATATTAGGCGTCGGTTTTTATCTAATAACCGACGTTGTAGGCCTTTGATGACGGTGTTCTATAAATAACCGACGCCTATACTTTAATTTTTTTTTATCAGTTTACAAGCCTACTGTGGCTGGTCAGCAGGATGAGAACCTACAGTTCAGTTTTCTGAATTGTAGGTTTACGACATCCATTGATATCACCCTACAAACAGGCCACAAACCTGCAAAATCAACAAATATTTTTTCACACAAGTAGATAATTTAGACATCAATTCAATTCTCACATTCACACATGTAGAAACATTCAAATACATGTAGAAACATTCAGACATGTATAAACATTCAGAAATATTCATTTACAAAATATCATTCAGCATCGCTATCAACATCCCAATTATATCTTACAATTGCCACTGCTTGTATGGCTTTTGCCCATTCTTCTCTTACTTCATTTAATGCTTCCATCGTATATGGAGCATGTACATTTTTTAAGCGTTTACCTATAGTGTGGTCAGTTTTAAACACCTGCAAAGAGAATGATGTATATATATAAGTAATAATATAAAAATAAGATTGATATATTTCATACTAACTAATGAGACTATATATAATACCTCATGTATGGTATTAATATCCAATGCGGCATGTCGGATAATCATCTGCATAAATCGCATCACATAGTATGTGCATGCCCAACTATTGTCTTGTGTAGTGCACTATAAATTAAAACATACAAAATATTAAAAAATACAACTAAGCACAGTTCACATAAATAATATATACATTGGAGTCGGGAACTTACTTTTACGTTCTCCCAAATTATTGGTTGGTTCTTTCTCCTTAGGACATTTCCTCCAACATTTTTTAATGCATCTAAACCCCTACATGTTAATGTAACACAGTAAATTGCATAATTAAATAGTAATGTAATAACATATGTTAACGAATATAAAAATGAAATATTTCTCACCAAAATAATGGCATTCTCAATATGTGTCCAATTTTAGTGTTCAATGTACTTCCCACAGGATCTAGATAATAAACAGTGAACGTCCCAGGGACAATAACTAGTAACTCCCAATGTCTACCGCTAGAGGTAAAAAAGTTAAAAATTAATAACTCAAAATGCACAATAAAAATGGAATTTTCTTAAGTCCAAATTATAAATAAAGTAAACTTACTTGACATTGAATGGAGCTATTATTATCATCTTCTTTTGCTGACCGAAAATTGTAAAAGCATCTATACAGTATTGTTGAACACTATCAGGGTCTTTAGCTACCATACTAATCAATGATGGAATAAAAAAACCCACATGATCAAATGCAAATTGTTTGCATTTATCTTCAACTAAGTAGCTGCAAAACATGTATTACGTATGCATTAATATATAAGAAACCAGATCACCGGATCTTACACAAGGTATATGGATGTACAAATAAGATCTCACCTTATCCATGTCTCTATCATTGATGTATTCAACCAATCATACATAAACAGCTCAATAATATCTTGTATAAATAAAGAGTTATCGTATGATTGACTTGCATTATCTGCTTCTAAAGAAACAATTATAGGGCAATGTATATTATGTTCCCGTAGCCAACATGCCATTCCCCTACAAGCAGGACCTAACGGGTATTTTAGGTCATTTGGAACCCAACTTGGTAATGCAGGAAGTGGAGGTGGAGGCCTAGGTGCTCCGGGTGTCTTCGTTTTAACCTATATATATAATTTCAGATCAGTTGACCTCATATATACACATTAACAATCTAAAGTAATGTAAATTTATCTTACAATTTCAGTAGTGTAGACGACATCTGCTTTGGGCCACAATATCACCCTACCTTCTTCCTCACCAAGTGTATCAATATCTGGGTGGGCATATGGCAATGCAGCTTCCCTCCAATCGGGTAATACACATATAGGGCTCACACGAACGTAGCCCTACGACATTGGAGTCTCATGAAATGTTCCCCAGGAAGGGACTGGTAATCCTGTGCCTCTGCAACAATATAGTCTTGCATTCTTAAGCAGCATGGCTTCAATGCCTACAAATTTACGTAAAGAATGTTATACATATCATCTTGAAAACATATCATCTTGAAAAGACTAGCTACAATGTCATAAACAATACTTACAGCAGATGTGTTAGGCGATGGGTCTCCAGGATTACTCGCAGTCTGTGCATCAGGAGAAGAGTGGGTCGCCATAGGCTGATTGGAAGCCTGAGATGCCTGCCACCACACTATTTCTTCCTTGTCCTTCTCAGCAACTATATCATTGACCTTCTTAGCAACTATATCCTCGACTCTCTTATTCTCCTATACATGGATAAAAGAAACATTAGCTTCTTATTATTGAATTCCCTTTTGCAGTAACATTCTAAAAAAAGAATAGGTTACCTCTTCTTGTGAAAGTCCCGCTCTGGGTTTGCGCTGGGATGGCCCAAAGAATGCTTTGATGCCCACACCAGCGCCTGCACCCCTAACACGTCTAGGATGCTCTGGGTTACCCAGAGCAACTGTCAATTCATCCCTTATGCCCTGAGGGATGAACGTGCCTTGTTTCCTCTACTCGTACAGCTCCCGCTAATCACCATCAACAGAAATTGGTAAGTTAACACCACAAATAATCAATATTCAAACAATTGCTCTAAGAGTTGTATTTTACCATTTTCACAGCCGCCTCAGCAGTTACAGGCTTCTTTATTTCACCCTTCTTGTTTTGCCTCCCAGCTATCCAGATATCATGGCGAGGCATGGGTGTGGCAGACTCCTGAGTAGCAGCAGACTCCTGAGTAGCCGCAGACTCTGCCTGTAGTCTTTGGCGAATGCTTGCATAGCTCTTTGGACCCATAGTGTGGTCATGCACATTCAGTGCATGCCTTACTTTTTGCGCGTCACTGAGGGCCTAGTTAGTATGCACATTAATGATTTAGTTAGTAGCACTAAATTTAATCTTGAATAGGTGAATACAACGTATATTAATTAAATTGGGAGTGACGCCTAATACCTTGAATTCTTCAGATTTTCTTGAAGCAACAAAATTGTCCCAATCTTCTTTGTCTAAGAAGGTCCACTGTTCAAGGGCTGACTTCTTCTTCTTATCACCATCTTTTATGTATTCTCTATTGAGATTTGTCCTATAGTTCCTAAGCATCTTTCCAACGCGTTGCATCACGCTTTTACGATGCAGCTTCTCATCCAATGCAAATAGATTCTGTAAAATAGAATTCTTATTAACTAGTATCCAAAAATAGAATTTCAAATAATATAATTTGTAATCTACAAAATAGAATTGCAAATAATAATAACTCACACATAAATCCTTCCATATCAAGTCTTTCTTCCCATGAGGAACTTTATGCCAATTATCATACTTAACACCACAATGGCTTCGAGTGACACACCCAAGATAGTTTACAAAATTAATGCGGTTCACTCCAATTGCATTTCCTCCATTATCAAACTCCACAACCAATTTGGATCCACTACCACTTAGCGCTATTAACTTCTTCAACAGAGTGATGCCCCTTATCTTGTTAAGTGTTTGGTGTTGCACATCAAGTTGCTCCAGTGCTTTAGTGGGTACATGTGCATCATCAACCTAAAATTTGACAAAAATAAACCCACTGAATTAGCACAATATAGAAATATGGTATATATGACATAACTAAAAGATAATGAATTTTATAGAAATACAGGATATGTTTTTAGAACTTACATTGGTATCCTCGCCATGCTCGTCATGGACAGCATGCTCATCATGGACTTCATGCTCATCATGGACATCATGCTCATCATGGTCAGCCATCTGAAAATGTCATTAAAAAGGCAAACATTTAGCATTTGTATAAAATCTTGGACGGGTTTCTAGTCCAACAAACACATGTGATGTCATTCTTATATATAATAAATGTGTACCACCTATCCCATCCTTGAACACCTAATCTCACTAGTAAGTGTATAATGTGTATTGGGTTTTCAAGAAAATTTTGGCAGCATTTCCCCGTTGTTCTCTAAGTACATATGTACTTAGAGAACAGCGGGGAAATGCTGCCGAAATTTTCTCGAAAACCCAATACACATTATACACTTACATCCTAAGTGAGATTAGGTGTTCAAGAACAGTCCCAAATCGAGGACTATCCATGATTTACTCCTAATGAGTAAATCTTGGACGGGTTTCTAGGCCAACAAACACATGTGATGTCATTCTTATATATAATAAATGTGTACCACCTATCCCATCCTTGAACACATAATCTCACTAGTAAGTGTATAATGTGTATTGGGTTTTCAAGAAAGTTTCGGCAGCATTTCCCCACTGTTCTCTAAGTACATATGTACTTAGAGAACAAACGGGAAAATGCTACTGAAATTTTCTCGAAAACCCAATACACATTATACACTTACATCCTAAGTGAGATTAGGTGTTCAAGAACAGTCCCAAACCGGGGACTATCCAAGATTTACTCCTAATGAGTAAATCTTGGACGGGCTTCTAGGCCAACAAACACAATAATAGATATGTACATGTTAGGGTTTCATCATAATTAATGTTAGGGTTTCATCACAATTGATGTTAGGGTTTCATCAATGTTAGGTTTAATCAAATCAAATTACGATGCTAGAATTGACAAGTTTAAATCTTATTTCAACATGCATCAAAATTTACTGAATTAAGTCAAACATTAGGATTAGAAGCACAAATATATGCAAGATAAAAATTTGTTCATATCCTAGGATTTACATAAAGCATTACATAAAAATTTGTTCATATCCTTACCAACAGCAAGCACGACCGTGGCTGTGTTGGCCTACCACGGCCGTGCTGGACAGCACGGCTGTGGCTATGTTGCCCTACCATGTCCGTGCTATCCAGCACGGCCGTGGTAGGCCAACACAGCCATGGTCGTGCTTGCTGTTGGTAAATAGCTAGGGAGAAGGAAGCAAAGATGTAGGGCTACCTAAAGCTAGCGTGGAAAGCACAGCGGCGAGCGGCGGAAGTAGTGGCGACGGAAGAAGAGAGAGCAGAGCAGTGGGCGGTGAACAACAATGGCAACAGAAATGAGCAGAGCAGCGCGCGGCACACCAGTAGCAGCAGCGGCGGCGAGTAGAGGTGCACCAGCAACAGTGGCGGCGGCGAGCGGAGAAGCACCAGTAGTAGCGGTGGTGAGCAGCAGCGGGGTCGTCGGGCAATTTCAGGAGAGCGGCGGCGAGCAGCAGCACATCAGTATCATGATGAAACAGGAAGAAAGGGGGAAGAACCGGGTGATCGGGTTTTTTAAGTTGGTCAACGGCGTCGGTTATCTACAAAACCGACGCCTATTATGATTTAACGTCGGTTGATAGTAAAACACCGACACCCAACTAGACAACCTTTACCCTAAATTATTTGGCGGGAACCATTATCAGCGTCGGTTATCGAAGGATAACCAACACGAAAGTGGGACTTTTCGCGCAAATTTTCATTTTAAATAGGCGTCGGTGAATAGTTAAAAAACCAACGTTGTAGGTGACCTAAAATGTTTTCGCTCAAAAATTGGATTTCGCGGGCGATTTTAGGCGTCAGTCTGTTATAACCAGCCGACGCTGAATACAAAGTGGTACCCGTGTCTAGCTGGTCTTCGAATATAGATGTCGGTTTGCATAAATAACCGACGTCTAATGTTATAGGTGTCGGTTTTCCTAAATAACTGACGCTCAGAAAAGTGACACTGAATGTTGTTTCTGTAGTAGTGTATGTGTTGTGAATAGTTGAGACACCTATACATGAGTATGTACATGATCAATATAAGGTGTAATGACCAACTAAAGATGTTGTGATTATGAATGGTTAATCATTAACAACAATGCATAACACCAATACTCTCCAACAATATGGGTGATGATGGGTTAGGGTTTGGTAATGAAATAATGTGATGAAACCCTAATTGGTTACACATGAATCCTAACCTAATATTGTGATAACATGATATATATGCTCATCCAATTTGAAGTGATTATTATGTGAGTGTGTTTTCTCCCTCCTGTTTGTGTAACATTAACTTGCAGGTGAGATGAATATCATACCTATGTGAATGTTATGGTGAACTCTATAGAATACATTGTGGCGATTACGGGCATTGTTGAGTTATTATGTGATTTTGAATGTGCATGAATTGTGTGTTTGGGTCTAATGACCTGATTAGTGCCTTGAGCACACTTTGAGGTAAAATTATTTAGAGATGTGACTGAGGGTTCGATATTCCATAGTGATGTGACATTTTTGATGATCTTGTGAAAGTAAGTATTGCAAGTGCCATATGACAATGAGACAAGTTCTCACTTAATACACTATATCTTCTGAAATCGTAATCAACCCTTAATTTTATATGGTTTGTTTAGGTTTTATATGCTATAACTTGATTGATTCATTAAAAGATACCCAATTGGAATGTCTAATCAAGTTAAACCCTAATCATGTAGTTGCCCTATACCATAGATCCATCTTCAGCGTCAGTATCTAGTTGGATGGTGAAATGAGTAACTCCTACGGGAAACTCATTGTGCATATTATTGAATATGTGGTATATCAGTGGAGGTAACTACTCCATGTATCCTTCAATTGTTGAAATAGTAGTACAATGCTTTGTTATAGAATGGCCATGCATGAGCTTGTTCTCTAGTGTTGTGACATGTACCAAGACAGGCTAGTTGTTTTACAGTATTGTAGCCTTGACTATGAGTTGCTATCTACATGACTATAGCTTTGACTATAAGTTGTTGTTTAGCAGTTAGACTGTTATGTCACTATATTGCAGACTCGAACTGACTGAGTAGTGTCGATGATGATCATGGAGTCTAACTCTTCCATTGATCTTGTATGGTACTGACTTTGACTAAGCAATGGTTGGTTGGATTTGAGGGGTATGCCTCAAATCCTTAGGGCATAATAATAAAATAATAATATAGTAATGTAGTATATTTCCTTAGGGTCAATACAAATCACACTAAATGACCCCATTCCTTATTTATTGTACTATTTAGTTTATAACAAGTTATACATGTTCTTCATATTCCTTTTAAAAGAATAAATTGATCTTTTACTCAGTTGCAAGTACTTAAATTGCTTAACCAATATTTACTAATTTACTTATCTACTGTAGTATCTTTCCATGTTTATAATAGACGTTGGTGAAGATTTATATCTCTCACTGGGATGTTTGGTCTCACCCTGTGGGTTCCACAACTTTTTAGGTGGTCGTGGTTGAGGAGGTCAAGGTCATGGTGCATGTGTAGAGCAGCAGGGAGATCAATAGCTATCAGAAGGTTAGATATGCTACTAGTTAGAATCTTGTAGTAGAGTCTTATGTGGCATCCCTATACTCTCAAATCTTTGGGGAGATTTTGTTGATTTTGTATATCAACACGTAGATTTTGGCTTTGTTCCATAAATGTATAGAAATGGTATGTATATATAAACATGTTGTAATATGTAATAGTTATGGCTTGAAAACCTCTGAACATGAATTGTAACATCTTTTAGTATATATGAAATACATATGGCTTGTGCCAAGGCTTGTTTATAAAATACTTCTGCTTGAGATATTGATTTGCAATTGGTTTTAATTTACCCTAACTTTTTGGTATTATTGTTGTTTATGGTAATTCCACACTTTGTTTTGAGTAATCTCCCTTTGTGTGGTGATGGTCATCACAGTTATCTAAGGATCTCATGATTAGTGTTGTTGGGAAACACACAAAGAAACCATCAGAAGGTGCAAACATTTGGTTGTTACCTTTGTCTATTGTTCCATAGGCATACACCTTCAGTAGACATGCATTGTTTTCTACCTTCGGCCAATAAATATTCTATTGATGGTTGTTGGTGTGGCCATTAGTAGGTGCCCATTCCACTAAACCACCAGAAGAAACCATCCAAAAACATTTGGTTGTCATTTAGACAAACCATATGAAGGTTACTACTTTCAAAACCTTTGGTAGTCGGACATTCTACAGAAATCATTAGACGGTGCCATCTCAGCAAAATCATCAGATAATGCTTCCAAGTAAAATTGTTGGTACTTTGATACTTAGTAGAACCATCGATTGACCAAAACCTTTGGCTTGCGAAACCTCAGGGAAAATTGTTATTTTAAACATCATTGGTTTTCCTAAGAAAACTAGAAGAACCGTCGACCTTAGAGCCATCGACCTTCAACCTCTAAATTATTGAATGACAATCAAAGGAAAAACTTTTGTTGAAAACTGACATTTGTTCTACATTTGTGTTACAAACATCATAACTTCTCCATTCTTACTCTAGCTTGGTTCATTCTTGTTTCTATGCTGTCATATTTAAATTCACTATAGTTCTACATCAAGTCTTGAATTTAAACATTAAGACTATAACGATCATAATATAATTAAGATACTTACAAGAGTAATTATCACTACGGTTATCTTTAACTCTAATGATAATGTGATGATCTTGGATTAGGTTATAACAGTCTCCCTTTCTAATAAAATTTCATCTCAAAATTTCTAGAAGTGGACGGAATACTTGTTACACATCTCCGAATCCAACTCCTTGTAGCTTATTCTACTCCATCATTCTTTCAAGGACCTTCACTAAGGGTATCCTCCACTTTTTAAGTTTTTGAATTCTATAATCTATGATTTGTATAGAATTTTGAACATAGGAAACATAATCCCTTTATAGTACTAGATCTAGATGTATGATCTTCTTTGTACCTAGATGACATTTCTTCAACAAAGATACATAAAACACATTATTTAAGTTGGCTAGCTCTAGAGGCAAATCATGTTTGTATGCAACTAGTCCAACTTTTTGAATGATTAGATAGGAACCCATGTATCTAGGAGTTAGTTTTTCTTGCTTTCAAATCTTAGTACACCTTTCCATGGTGATACTTTCAAGTAAACCTCATCCCCAACCTCAAACTAGAGTAGTCTACGTGTTTTCTTTGCATAGCTTTTCTATCAATCATGTGCAGCTTCCAATTTTTGTCTGATCAGAGATATCTTTTCTTTTATTTCACCCACCAACTCTAGACATATAATCTATATTTCTTCAAATTAATTCCATAAGATTGGTGATCTACACTTTTCCCATACAGTGATTCATAAGGGGTCATGCCTAAACTGTAATGATAATATTGTTAAAAGAAAACATCATAAGATCAAGGTGATTATCCCATCTTCCATTGAACTATAATACACATGCTCTCAACATGTCTTTTAGGGTATGAATTGACTATTCTGGTTGATCAACTATTTGATGGTGAAAACTATGATTATAGAATCTAGATGTGAACTTTGGGTCTCTTTCTAGTTTTATAGAAATCGATATTCCATCTAATCTAACTATCTCATCTACATAACTTTGGCTAGCTTCGGTGTATCCCACATTGTATTAAGTGATAGAAATTGAGATGACTTGGTTAATCTATCTACTATTACCCATATAAAATTAAAACCATGTAATGTTCTAGGTAACCCCACTACAAAGTCCATATTGATGTGTTCCCACTTAAACACAAGAATAGGGAGTGGTTCAAGAATACATATTGGCTTCTGGTGTTAAACATTGACTTGTTGGCATAGACCACACTTGGCTACATACTTGGCTACATTTCTCTTTGTTCTTGACCACCGGTACAATTTTAGAACTACATGGATACATTGTGTACATAGAAGAGTGAGTTTCCTCAAGAATTTTCTTCTTTAATCTGGTGTCATCTGGTACACACAATCCGTCCTGTTAATATAACATTCCATCATCTAAATATTTGAACTTTGAGTTCTTTCCTTCTATCATGTCATGCATGATCTTCTTTAAGACACAATCATTATGTTGAAGATCTTTAATTTTCTCATAGAATGCTGGTCTAACATACATTTGTGCAATCAGTCAACCTTGTCCTGACACTCTCATATCTAAATTAATCTATCTCATTTTGATTATTAAGTCTCTTTTTACACTTGCCATAGAAAATATTTTTGCATGTGATGAAGACTTCCTACTCAAATCATCTACCATAACATTGCCCTTCTCATGATGATAATTGATGGTAACATCATAGTCCTTTAGAATCTCTAACCATCTGCATCATCCTAGGTTGAAATCTTTTTGTCTGAACATATACTTTAGACTCTTATGGTTAGTTAAACCTTGATATGACTCACCATAGAGATAATGACACCACGTCGTTAAGGGCATGTCTCACTTCTACCAGATCAAGATCATGTATTAAATCATTCTTATCATTCATTTTGAGTTGTCTAGAATCATAAGCCACCACCATTCCTTTTTGCATAAGAACACATCCTAAAACTCTCCTTGATGCATAACATAACACCAAATATCCCATATCTACCTTCGATAAAGTCAAAATTGGTGTTGTATTTAACTTATTTTTTAAGGTTCAAAAGATTTTATCACATATTCCAGACCAAACAAAATGAGCATCCTTCTTTGTTAAATGAGTAAGAGGTGATGTTAACACACTAGAGTTCCTTATAAATCTCCTATAATATATGCTTAACCCTAGCAAACATCTAATCTCAGTGGGAGTTGTGGATTGCTCCCACTAAAGAACTCATTCCACTTTCTTAGGGTCTGCATAAACTTCTTATCCATATATGACATGTTCAACAAAGGAAACATTAGACAAACAAAAGTCACATTTTCTTAACTTGGCATACTACTAATGTTGTCTCAACAATTTCAAATCTATCCTCAGATTTTGGTTATGTTGTTTGACATCTTTGGAATATATAAGCTTGTCATCTATGAACAATACTAACAACTGGTGTAGATAGAGTCTCACTCTATTCATCATGTCCATAAAAGTTGTAGGGGGGATACATAACTTCAAACTCATAATGCGCATATCTTGTCTTGAAGGCTGACTTAGGTACATATATTTCTTGTATCCTCAACTGATGGTAACTTGACATGAGATCTATCTTTGAAAAGATTGTTTCTCTACATAATCGATAAAATAGGTCATCATCCTACAAAATTGGTACATGTTGTTGAATGTTATTATATTTAATTGCCTATAATCTATTCACAGCCTCATGGTTCCATCTTTCTTTTTTACAAATAGAACTAGAGCTTTTCAAGGTGATGTACTAGGTTGAACGAAACTCTTATCTAGTCACTCTTGTAATTAAATTTTTAACTCCTTTAGTTCTTCAGGTGCTATTCTATAGAATGGTAATGTTATTGGGTGACTACTTGTTAGAATCTATATCTTAAATTCAACATCTCTCTAAAGAGGTAAACCTGATAATCCATTAGGTAAGATATCTGGGAACTCACATACTACTGGAAGATCCTCTTAATCTATTATTCTTTTCTCTACCCTTAAGACGTGTTCTAGAAAGGCCTTACACCCTTTTCTCATCATCTTAACAGCTGCAATAGTTGATACTATACTTGTGGGTAAGACTTTTCTGTCTCATGTAAGACATAAGAAAATCCACCATGCTAGAAAATATTCCCTTTATTCCAGCAATCCAATCAGATGTGAAACGTGCCAAGACAATACATACCTAAAAATATTTGAAAAGAATTGATGTCTAAGGGTATGAGATCAACCACTATGGTATGCCCACTGAAATTAAAACAACATATGGGACATTCTTATGTCAAAATTGGTTGTTCACCTAATCATACGCTTAACATCAATTCATAAGATAAATTTTGAGTTAAAAGATTTGATTCACTAGCTATTTATATTTGAATAAAAGAACATGTCACACCAGGATATGTCACGTTGAAATGTTGTTAAAGAGAAACATATCACATGTAACAACTTTGGGTGAGATTACTCCTTTAGACTGATTCATACAAAAGAAACTTATTGTAGCCCTCCCTCGGCAATGGTGTCCTCATCGTCCATTGCTGCTACTAGATGCCCCCCTCTAGAGCCTAATGTTGCTAAAGAACTTGCCCCTCTAACTGGAGCCTATCATTGAGGAGTCTGAAACTTTAATTGTGGACCTTTTTAGCTAAAACTAAAACTATGGGTCATCCTTCTAAAAAAGTCCCAACTGCCCATAGTAATAAGACACTTGAGTATTAACATCCCAACACTGATCGAAATGTGTCATGATGCAGTTGTCACACATAGTTTTATCCTATCTCTCTGAACCTACCATTTGTGTTGATGAACCTTAAAGCCTTGATGAAGGTGCCCACCTAGGAGATATACTCCATCTACTAGAATTAGACCTTCCTACATTATGTGAAGAACTAGACCGTTGTCTTTAAAAACAACTAAGGTCTCATCTTATCTTGAACACCGCTGCTCTGTCTTTCTCTATTGAAATCTCTAGATCTTTTCTTACACTCAAACTACTTATCGAAATTAACTAACTCGTGTATACATCTTACAGCCTTCACAAAATCTCAAAGTTTTCTCTATCTCTTCAATTGATAGTTGATATGGTATGTCTAATATTAGATCTTAAACCTCCTTGGTATCTCCTAAATTTCTCCACATCATCCAGTACAAGATGAGGACAAAAGCCAACCTTGTGAAATAGTCCTTGTACTCACCAATTGATGTGATGTCATGTCTAATATTCTTCAACTTTCTGATCTTGTTACTTGAAGGTAGGAGGGAAATACCTAAGGTGAAACTCATCTACAATGTCCCTCCTTGACATCAATGTATTTGTAACACCCCACTTTTCATCACATGTATAAATCACTAAGCGGAAGCACTCACTACTACAGAACCTACCTTTAGTGTTGGTTATTTAAGGCCTTTAGTGTCGGTTTCCGAGCGACGCCTATGTGGGCGACACTAAAAGGTCACCCATTACGCGTCGGTTCCAGAACCGACACCCAAACTCTTCGTGCGCGACCGAAAACGCGCCATCAGGGGACTATAGGCGTCGGTTATTAGATAAGAAACCGACGCCCAAACCCTTCGCGCCACAGAAAGGGCACCATCTTGGGCGCTATCAGTGTCAGTTATAAGCCAACAACCGACGAAATATGTCTTCGCGCCAAAAGAATATGTGTCGGTTACATTTAAATAACTGACACTGTAATGTTATGTGTCGGTTGTTTACAATTACTGACGCCTGTTATTGGCGCCAGCTTGCACACTATCAGTGTCGGTTTGTAGTAAGAAACTGACACCATATATGTTCGCGCCACAGGAAATAGGCGCCGGTTATATCTAAATAACCGATGCCTATTGTTTTTTTTTTACAGACCTGCAAACCTGCTGTGGCTGGTCGCAGGATGAGAAACATGCAGTTCAGTTAACTGAACTGCAAGTTTTACGACATCCATTGATATCGGCCAACAACAGGCCACAAACCTGCAAATTTAACAACAAAAATATTCACACATGCATTTAGCAATACAACCTGCAGTTCCATTTTATTTTCACACATTTAGAAACATTCATGTAGCTAGCAATCTGTAGTTCCATTCATTCACATTCACACATGTAGAAACATTCATATAGTAACCAACACTTTCATTCATTTTCACTCAGACACATGTAGAAACATCTAGACATGTAGAAACATTCACACATATTATAATTCAGAAATTCATTTACAAAATCCCCACTATTTGTATGGTTGTTGCCCATTCTTCTCTTACTTCATTTAATTCTCCCATCGTATATGGAGCATGTACATCTGGTAAGTCCGTTCCTGTAGTGGGGTCAGCTTTAAACACCTGTAAAGAGAATGATGTATATATATAATTAATGAGCTATAAATAAGATTGATATATTTCATATTATCTAATGAGACTATATAATACCTGAGCAATACAATCGATGTCCATACAACATGACAGACTAACACATATATAGTACATAACAAGAGCAGTGTCGAATTTACATACAACACTAGCTTAGTACATATATAGTGGGACTTATAAGGTGACGATCCCACCTAGTAAAACAGGTTACCGACAACTACATGTTATGACTGGGAGGTCGTGATTCAGCAACAGTATGCATTAGCAGGAGGACAAACAGATCACCATATGTTTGTCCTCATATGATGATCTGTTTGTCCTCCTACTAATGCATACGTTTCAGAATCACGACCTCCCAGTCGTAACATGTAGTCGGTAACCTGTTTTAGCAGGTGGTATCGTCACCTTAGTCCACTATATATGTACTAAGTTAGTGTTGTATGTAAATTCGGAGCTGCTGTTGTTATGCACTATATATGTGTTAGTCTGTCATGTTGTTATATGAATCTGAACCACTTGTGTGTGTTGCACTTTATGTATTGTATCTGTATCCTGCTTCTCTTCATTGGGGCTTCTTCCTGCATATCCTGCATATCCTACATAGCTATGTCATGTCCGTCCTGCATAGCCTTCTTCCTATATTTATTTTTCAAAGAGAATACAAACAAAAATTATTAGTGTAGGGTTAGTGAAATACTTATCAATGTCTAGAATTGGAATAGATCAAGAACCTACTCTCAGCATCGCGTATGTAATCTCGGGTGAGATTGGTCCTATAGTTCTTTAGCACCCTCCCACAATGTTTAGCATTTGTATTAACTAGAAGATAATGAAACATCAAATCAGAAAATGATATTGATATTAAAAAAGTAAACATTTAGCTTCAATAAAAAAATATAAACATGCATGCCTCTAAAATTGTGATCTTTTATCAATTAACAATCCTTCATTGTGATCTCCGCGCACATATAAGTCATCATTAGCTTCAATATTTTCTGGAGTTGGCAACCCAACTGAGAATGGACTGGAGTCATCATATTTATCATAGTACTCTTCTTCATCTATAGGATCTTCAATGAACTGTCTTTTACCATGAAGAACAACTGACCATTTATCATTTGTAGGATCATCGATATAAAATACTTGTTTCGCATGTGATGCCAATATGAATGGTTCAGCCTTCTCGCCAATCTTTTCAAAGTTCACTAAAGTGAAACCCAATTCATCCACTATAACTCCTTTGGTGTTATCAACCCAATTACATTTGAAGAGCGGAATTCTGAAATCTATGTAGTCAAATTCCCATATCTCTTCAATGACACCGTAATATGACATTTTAGCTTCACGTGGACTCTTATCCTTTGCACTTGCAAAAAACATAGTCGATGCTTGAAGGGTGACCCCACTGTTTTGGACGACACTCTTATCATCTTGGCACTTTGTGTAATATGTGAATCCATTAATGTCATACCCTTCATAAGACATAACAGTCAACTTTGGTTTAAAGGCGAGGCATTTGATAGTTTCAGTAATATCATCTGGTGTTTGAGATAGTTGATGTAAGACTTTATCTTCAAACCACTTAATAAAAGTCTTGTTATGCTCTCTAGCAAGCCACATTGTATTGGCTCGAGGATATTGTCTTTTGATGAAATTGGTATGTTCCTCGATATAAACGTTCACTTCGTCCATGTTGTGTAAAATATACAAATGACCTTGTTCCAACTGCTCACGGCTGATTACTTTCACACATGATCCCAAAATTCCTTTGCCAAATAGCTTGTCAATATTCTTGTCATTATCAGGAGTGTCATTACCACTGAGAAAGTCATTGCAGAAGTCCATAACCTCTCTCGCCACATAACCTTCAATAATACTCCCTTCAGGCCGATAACGGTTTCGAACATCACCTTTAAAAACGCTCATGTATCGTTCAAAGGGATACATCCAATGCAAGAAAACCGGGCCCAAGAATTTACTTCCCTAGTCAAGTGGACAACAAGATGTACCATGATATCAAAGAACGAAGGAGGGAAATACATCTCAAGCTGACATAGGGTAACAACCACTTCTCTTTGCAAATTATCGAGAGTCTCAGGGTCAATAACTTTGCTGCAGAGACTGTTGAAAAAGAAACAAAGTCTGGTGATTGCAAACCTTACATGCTTCGGCAATATAGATCTAATTTCCACGGGCAATATTTGTTGCATTAGAGTGTGACAATCATGAGATTTAAGTCCTATCAACTTCAGATCTTTCATTGATACCAATCTACGGATGTTGGATGAGTAACCATTTGGCACCTTAACATTTATCAAGCATTCACAAAAAGCTTTCTTCTCTTTTCTAGACAACGTGTAACATGCGGGAGGTAAGTATGTTCTTTTACTACCCATTTCACGTATTTATGTTAATTCTGACCTTATTCCCATTTCACGTAGGTTCAGTCTGGATTTTATCCCATCTTTAGCCTTACCTGGTATATTTAACAGAGTACCAATGATGCTATCACAGACATTTTTCTCAACGTGCATTACATCGATACAATGGCTGACTGTCAAAGAACTCCAATAAGGAAGATCCCAAAATATTGACTTCTTCTTGAATGAAGAATTGTCACTCCGTGTAGTACCTTGTGATCTCTTACCAAATTCATTGACAAAGTCTTTTATTCTTTCATAAACAACCTCCCCTAGTATAGGTTTAGGTGCACTGCGTTCCTCATTCAATCCATTGAATGTTTTGCGCTTCCTACGATACGGATGGAATTTTGGAAGAAACCTTCGATGACCGAGATATACATTCTTACCGCCATGTTTTAGTCTTGTTGAATCAGTGTTCTCTTCACATATAGGACACACTTTAGCTCCTTTGACACTATATCCAGACAAATTCCCATATGCTGGAAAGTCATTAATAGTGCAAAACAACATAACATGCAAACGAAATGTCTCTCTTCGTGAAGCATCATAGGTCATCACACCTTCACCCCAGAGTTTCTTTAAGTCATCAATCAGAGGTTCAAGATAAACATCGATGTCATTTCCATGTTGTTTAGGGCCCGATATCAACAACGATAGCATTACATACTTATTTTTCATACACAGCCAGGGAGGAAGATTGTATATAACAAGCATGACTGGCCAAGTGCTATGTTGGCTGCTCAATGTCCCGTACGGATTCATCCCGTTTGTACAAAGCCCAAGTCTTAGATTCCTGACTTCTTCACCAAATTCAGGGTACAATACATCAATCTTCTTCCACTGTGGGGAATCAGACGCATGTCGTAGGATCCCATCATTATTTTTCTTAACATATGCATACCACCTCAAATTCTTCGCATCTATCGGATTGGAAAACAAGTGTTGAAACCGTGATATTATAGGTAGATACCACATCACCTTGGCAGGAGAACCAGTTTTGGACTCCCCCGAAGTCGTCAATTTATACCGTGACGCACCACATTTTGGACAATCTTTCAAATCTGCATAGTCCTTTTGAAATAATACACAATCATTAGGGCATGTGTGTATCTTATTGGCATCCACTCCCATTGGGCACAACAATTTCTTTACCTGGTATGTTGAGATTGGCAGCTCGTTTCCTTCAGGAAGCATTTCTTTCAACAAAGACAACAATGACATGAAGCTTTTGTCACTCCATCTATTGTTAGTTTTCAACTTATACAATCTCAACACAGCGTTAAGCTTCGTAAACTTAGTACAACCTGTGTATAACGGCATCTCAGCATCATGCACAATGTTTCTAAAAATGGGAGGTGGATCGGTGTGCTCTACCCCACAACTATCCAGCATCGCATCAACGATGTCTACTGGAACTAGTTCATTCACATCTACGTCATCGTAGGCAATTTCTTCTTCCATACAAGCACTGCTATCGACGTCCATTGGTTTCGGGTTTGAAATCTCTCCATGCCAGTGCCATTCTATATAGCCTTGTATAATCCCGTTGCACATGACATGAGTCATGATTTTGTCACCAGTGTTGACTTTCAAGTTGTTACCGCAATGTCTACATGGACAGTAGAACCTATCTCCAGGTTGTTTCCTATGTTCCTCGGCAAATTTAATGAACTGGTGAAGACCAGAAATAAACTCTGGGGTGCAGCAATTGCGAATGGACATCCATGATCGATCCATTCTATGATCAAAGAGAAAACAAGTATATATTAGGACAAGATTAGGGTCTAGGGTTAACAAATACATGTGATGTCATTATTATATATAATAAATGTGTACCACCTATCCATTCTTGAACACCTAATCTCACTAGTAAGTGTATAATGTGTATTGGGTTTTCAAGAAAATTTTGGCAGCATTTCCCCGCTGTTTTCCAAGTACATATGTACTTAGAGAACAAACGGGGAAATGCTGCCAAAATTTTCTTGAAAACCCAATACACATTATACACTTACATCCTAAGCGAGATTAGGTGTTCAAGAACAGTCCCAAACCAGGGACTATCCAAGATTTACTCCTAATGAGTAAATCTTGGATGAGTTTCTATGCCAACAAATAATGTATTGTCATTCTTATACCTAAAATCCTAGTTCTTCAAGTTAGGGTGATTATTGATGTCTTTAAAAGCATGATTGGCAATTTAGGGAAAATTTCATCATTTACATTCCAAGCATGTCACATGTATGCATTACAGTTCATCATTAAGAAAGATATAAGCAAGTATGTCATATTAAAATAGACTAAACAATATGAGAAAATAGTAGTGTAATCATGCAAATGGGAACATTCATGGAAACACACACTTCAGTTATAAGCATTCATGTAGCAACTTTCAGTTCCATTCAAGGGAACACACACTTCAGTTATAACAATAACTAAACAAAGGGGTTGGTGTACCCCTAAACATGCGCATAATTAAAAAAACTATTAATACAGACAAGTCTAGATAGATAGACAACTAAATACTACACCAACATGGTCCCGCATGCATCGGTAACTTCTTTTTGATGATGAAGTTGTGTCACAAAGCTCCTCACTGTATTTAGACGAATCTGAACTGACAGGGGCCTCAGATTCATATTCCTCATAGATGATATCCGACGCCGTGCGCTCATACCGCAGAAGATGATCGGGGGTCTCGCAGTTGCTGTTGGTTATCCAAACTTTGATGGAATTATGGCCAACTGGACGGAGAAAAAGCCTGTTCCAACGGACCACATGCAGCTCTCCAATCCAATCACGCCAACCGGATTTTGATACAAGATTTCCCGCCAAATCATACTCAACCTCGATAACATGTGAATAATTACCAAAAGTTAGGGTAACTTTACCAGGCATGTAGTGTCTTCCTTTTAGAAAACTCTAATGTTTGGGTATGACCAATTGGTTTAAGGAATGATCATCTAGGATGATGTCCAATTGTTCTTCAATAGGGAACGTTAACATTGACATAGAGGCCCAGTTCATAGTGACTGTTATGGGTGGACAGAGACTGCACAATATTAGTATTAACAAAGTGTAAGTACATATAACGATGTTATATATTTTTAGAAAAAGTTGTATAACATCAGTTAACCTTTTATTGCTTGTCATAACCAACTTTATTGTGGTAGACATGATAGCTTGAAAAGAGTCTACAAATGTACTTAGAGAACAAATGAGGAAATGCTCCTAATGAGTAAATCTTGGACGGGTTTCTAGGTGCTTACTAAAATAGAACCATTATATGGAACTAATCCTACATTATACACATACTTTTCCTGAGTAAGATAATGTGCACTTTATGGAATTATTAAGATCTGAATATATATAAGTTGTTTCTACCTACTTTGATGGGATTTTATAACATTCGAGTCTTCCATTTATAACATTAAGATCTGAATATATATAAGAATCCCATTTTAAACACACGATTGAGAATCTTTCACGATACTAGGAAAATACACTAACTAGATATTCATTTAGGTGTTAGACATCAATATGTGTATGAGCCCTAATTAAAATTGATTCTCATAAGAAGTAAATAAATTAAAAAAAAATTCCCAGCAGCAGGGCGGCACCTTGAGGGAAGACGAGCAGAGGAAGAAGAAGAAGGCAGGGCAGGCACCTTAAGGGAAGAGGAGCAGCGGCCGAGGCAAAGTCCTAGCAGCTTCCGGCGGCGAAGAGAGGAGCGGAGGAGAGGGCGGCGAGGCTAGGAGACCTAGCTGCTATCGGCGACGGCGAAGAAGAGGCCGGCGGGCAGAGAATAGGCCGACGGCGGAGGAGAGGCCGGCAGGCGGAGAGGGAGGCCGGCGGGCGGGCAGAGAGGGAGGCCGACTGCTTCTCGCTCGACGGCGATGAGCGGCGAGCACGGAGGAAGGAGCGGCGGCGGCGGCGGCAGGGAGCAAGGGAAATCGCCGGAGCTAGGGAAATTGGGAACGAAATAGGGAAACGGGAAGAATCGTTCGGGCAGGGTGAGCTATTAAGTTGAAAATACGTGTCGGTTATTTAAAAAACCGACAACTAAACCAACAGTGTCGGTTCTTTGCCACAAACCGACAACTATACTAGATTATAGTCGTCAGTTTTTGATTAAACGACAACCGACAACTATTCCTATCTCACGAATACCCTTTAGTCGTCGGTTATTTAGTTACGAACCGACGCAATATGTAAAATATTGGAGCCAATTTTTTTGCTGGAATTTTGGGTTTGGCGTTTGATTTTAGGTGTCGGTTTTTTATTAATTAACTGACACTTAATAAAAGCAGTACCCGTGTCTGGTCGACCTTCACGGATTGGATGTCGGTTTCTGTTCAAAACCGACACAGTAGGGTTTATGTGTCGGTTTTTGTATACAACTGACACCTTGAAAAGTGACTTTATAAGCCATTTCTGTAGTAGTGACTTCTCTCAAGGGGGTGTCACAAACATGATATTCATTTACAATTTGAATAAATGAAACACTTTTCATTGAAAGAAATCTGATTCATACATAGTTCATGATAGGAAAATTACATAAAATACACTTAATCTACTTTGGTAGCAAGACCATACATAATGTAATGCTATCTAAACTTTGGATCATCTTGGTAAATGGAACCCCACTAGGTTCTTTCTTCTTGAAGTTTCCTTGAACTAATCCTTGCATGTCATGTAACGTTTTCCTCCTAAGCTTGCTCCTTACCTGTGGGCATCTCTCCCCCAGCCATGCATAAAACCAATGGTAAGTGGAATTGAACATATTATAATATAAAGAAAACTTGTAAACTGAAAAATAAATTTAAACATTAGACATTAAACATTAAACATTGAAAAGACATACAATTACTTTTTAAATTCTCTTTTATCTTGACCTATATAAGGATCCTTGGGTTGCACATAAGTGTCTCTTCTCTTATGCACTGAAGTGCCTCTTGGGTTGCACCGAAGTGCCTCTTCTCTTATGCACCGAAGTGCCTCTTAAATTTTTCTCCGAGGAGCCTCTTAATGAGGACCATATATAAGTTATCTTTTACATTATCTTTCTCTTTAAAACTCTTGCTTTTCTCTTAAAACTAGACTTTAACTTTACTCTTAATATCCATGAAGATGATACCATAACATAAACAGTAAAACATTACATTCCATTCATCACAAGTTCATTGACTTTAAGCAAATAAAAAATAGACAACACATTCAAAACATTCATTGCATACATACATACATAAAATCAACCATTAACTATGTTCAATTAGCATGGACCACTTAACTTGCACTTGGGGAAGATCTGATTTCTCTTCCATCTTAGGTTTAGTAAATCCTAATCATGCCCTTGGGGTTGAAAACCCTAAACATCCAGTTCATAACATTCAACATGTCAATCCATGTTCCATTTATCACTTAAAACCCTAATGTTGATACATTTGTATTATTATTCTCAATTTAGGTCTAATATTCTCTTTTTATCCAAAAAGGTCAGACTTTGACTATTAGGATCGTTTACATGTGATGAAATTATATTCATGAATATAGGGTTTTGATGCATTAGATCATATTAAAGTAAGCACATTTATGCATTTTTGAAACAAGAAGCATTATCAAGTGTCAATTATATTTTATTTGTGTTCCTCTCATTTTCCTTATCAACTTTCATATAAAACTTATTTTGATCTGACCATCCTAGAAATTTCTATGAATTTTGCAATATTACTCATTAATGGGCCAATGACTGACTGCCACCTCAGCGACTGGCTGGGCCATGGCCAATGGGCTCGCGCCATCAAGGCGGCCCACGCTTGAGTGGAACTCAGTGAGTAAGGGCGAGAAAAGGAAAAAAGGGCAAAAACACCCTTATCGGTATGTAGAGCAGTTGGGGGCAGAGCAATCTTTTCACCCAAGCCATATTCAACATATGGCTGCGTCGCGAGTAGGCACATGCCGGTCAACTGAATGGTTGACTTTGGGCTAGGGTGCTCCTGGGTGGAAAATGAGGACTCCTACACCATCGTCTCACTGTCGCGAACTCGTCGGAGGGCTCTATTGCCCAATCACATGGCTGGATCAGGGAGGACGACGAGCGTCTCTCCAGCTGCAACAATAGCAGAAAGGAGAGGGGAAAGGATGGGTTATCAGTGAAAATTGGACGGTGTATGAGGGACAGATAGTTTATAGGAATCTATAGGGCCCAAAAATGGAGCCTCGAAGAGAAAAGGTACCCCTTAAATAGAGGTCTGGTTATGGAGGGTGGCCGGCGGCCAAACCGCAAATTGGGAAAAATCTATGTAGCTTGCCAAAGGGGGTAGAACTAGGGATGGATCTATGCAGAATCACCTTGTGGATGCGTTGGGAGGATTTCTAGGTGCGCTCGTGGACTAGGGAGAGAGGGATTTATGAAAAATAAAAAGAGACTACTATTTCTAAGTTTCCTTTTCGGCTGGAGGTGGGAGACAAGTTAGATGGCGTTAGATCTTAATCCAACGGCCACTGGGGCACGTGACAAAGCATGGGGTTGGGCCCTAGTTTCCTAATTTAATTATATTGTGTGACATTTAATGTATTTCCTCTTATCCTTCTCACTTTAGGAAAACTTGCTAAATCAATATCTCCTTATCCTTAACTCCGATTGGTCCCAAATTTTAAGGGAAGGTTGTTAATGATTACATCTCGGTTTGGGAAAGATTTGGTGGCAAAATACAAAAGATAAATACTTGTTTCTTGACCATTAAGAAAAAGTCTTATTTTATTCATTTAAGGAATTAATTAATGTATTTTCCATCCAAACTTGACAAGCAACCCTATTTGGGTGCATTAATTCTTTTGGGTACCAATTAGGATCGAATAATACTCATTGGTTACTCTCATCTACATTTTTCTAGAAATTTCCACACAAGTCCTTGTTAGTCAATTAACTTTAACATTAATGCATTAATTGATTAGATATTGTGAAAAGGACTTTCTTTGTGAAAGTTGGATCCAAGATCTGAGATAATAACGTATTGTCCACGTCATATATATTCTTTACCCTTTTGAGCAACTATCATGGGAGAGAGAAAAAAATAGAGTAATTTTATTTATGAATCTTATTCTAAAAGCTATCAAAGGAAAGAAGAATTCTTATTAAAATAGTCTAACTCTTAATTAAAAGGTCAGACTTTGACTATTAGGATTGTTTAAACATGTGATGAAATTATATTCATGAATATAGGGTTTTGATGCATTAGATCATATTAAAGTAAGCACCTTTATGAATTTTTGAAATAATAAGAATTATCAAGTGACAATTATATTTTATTTGTGTTCCTCTCATTTTCCTTATCAACTTTCATATAAAACTTATTTTGATCTGACCATCCTAGCAATTTCTATGAATTTTGCAATATTACTCATTAATGGGCCAATGACTGACCGCCACCTCAGCGGCTGGCTGGGCCATGGCCAATGGGCTCGTGCCATCAAAGCAGCCCACGCTTGAGTGGAACTCAGTGAGTAAGGGTGAGAAAAGGAAAATAGGGCAAAAACACCCTTACTGGTATGCAGAGCAGTCTTTTCACCCAAGCCATCTTCATTCTTCAACCTCTGGCTGCATCGCGAGTAGGCCCATGCCGGTCAACTAAATGGTTGACTTTGGGCTAGGGTGCTCCTGGGTGGAAAATGAGGACTCCTGCACCATCGTCTCACTGTCGTGAACTCGTCGGAGGCCTCTATTGCCCAATCACATGGATGGATCAGGGAGGACGACGAGCGTCTCTTCGGCTGCAACAACAGCATAAAGGAGAGGGGAAAGGATGGGTTATCAGTGAAAATTAGACGGTGTATGAGGGACATATAGTTTATAGGAATCTGGAGGGCCCAAAAATGGGGCCTCGAAGAGAAAAGGTACCCCTTAAATAGAGGTCTGGTTATGGAGGGTGGCCGGCGACCAAACCCTATATTGGGCAAAATCTATGTAGCTTGCCAAAGGGGGTAGAACTAGGGATGGATCCGTGCGGAATTTCCTTGCGGATGCGTTGGGAGGATTTCTAGGTGTGCTCGTGGACTAGGGAGAGAGGGATTTACGAAAAATAAAAAGAGACCACTGTTTCTGAGTTTCCTTTTCGGCTGGAGGTGGGAGACAAGTTAGATGGCATTAGATCTTAATCCAACGGCCACTGGGGCACATGACAAAGCAAGGGGCCGGCCCTAGTTTCCTAATCTAATTATACTGCGTGACATTTAATGTATTTCCTCTTATCCTTCTCACTTTAGGAAAACTTTCTAACTCCATATCTCCTTATCCTTAACTCAGATTGGTTCCAACTTTTAAGGGAAGGTTGTTAATGATTACATCTCGGTTTGGGAAAGATTTAGTGGCAAAATACGAAAGTTAAATACTCATTTCTGGACCATTAAGAAAAAGGCTTATTTTATTCATTTAAGGCATTAATTAATGTATTTTCCATCCAAACTTGACAAACAACCCTATTTGGGTGCATTAATTCTTTTGGGTACAAATTAGGATCGAATAATACTCATTGGTTACTCTGATCTACATTTTTCTAGAAATTTCCACATAATTCCTTGTTAGTTAATTAACTTTAACATTAATGCATTAATTGATTAGATATTGTGAAAATGACTTTCCTTAGTGAAAGTTGGATCCACGATTTGAGATAATAACTTATTATCCATGTCATATATATTCTTTACCCCTTTGAGCAACTATCATGGAAGGAGAGAGAAAAAACAGAGTAATTTTATTTATGAATCTTATTCTAAAAGCTATCAAAGGGAAGAAGATTCTTATTAAAATAGTCTAACTCTTAATTTAGAAATCTTTGTATTACTCCCTCTTTCATCTCTTTTTAACATTTTCAAGATTTAAGAGAGAGAAAAGGGAAGCCATCATTTATATCTTTGAATTACTTATGACACATAATGCACCTAAAAGAAAGATGCATTATGAGTTATATTTATTCCTCCCACTTCATTATATTTTAATAAATTTTCTTTTATGGCCTTTTACTTAAGACCCTTAACCATTTCTATTTAAGAAAAACTACATTTTCAATTTCAAATTATTCTAAAAATTTTGGGATTTCACATTATTCCTTCTCTTATCTTCGACTCCACACCACACAACTCAACTTGTACTTTGAGTAGATAGATAACACGATTGATCTACTTATCCTCTTGTAACTCCATTAAGCGGAAATATTTTCTAGCTATTGAAGCCACACATCTGCCATAGTTGGGTTTGTAGTTTGATAAAACTCAGTCCCACCAAGCTTCTTCACCAGCTCATTAGTTCTCATCAGATCCTCGCTAGAACATAAAACCCTAATATCCATCTTGTATTTCTCTTTTATTTCTGGGAATACTCGGTACATCCTTTCCCCCTCGTCCCTAACTTCCCCACAAGGGTCAGGGTGATGGTGGCTCTCAGCTTATTATTTATCATGACCACATCCTCTTCCTTCCATCTACGATCTATAAAAAAACACATATGTTAGAAAATTATTATAGTTCAAAGAGGAAAGCATCCTATTCTTCTTGGTCTCTTACCACCTCTGCCCCAAGTCTAAGCTCAACCCATGCTTTTATACCAAAAGGGTTGGCACAATACAAACTCGGTAACTAGGGTTAGTACCAATCAAGGAGGCATTGAAACTAATATTCACTTTTATTTACATATTGAAAATCAACCTTATTTTTTTCTTAATTCTCAATATTAAAACACCTTACTGGAAGATAACATCCTATTTAAGAATACCATAAAGGTTACAACAGAATTTGACTTTTACGTAAAAGGAAGAGTTCTCATTTAATATACATAAAATACAACCTATTACAAACTTCTTTCTTTTCTCTCTCTCTCATTCCTAGGATCTAGAGGAAATAAGAAACTAACTATCTAAACTAACTATTGTTGGGTTTTGTGGAGAAAACATGCGCGGCGGAAGCAACTAAATCCACACAACCCGTAACAGGATCTCGTCGATAACAGCATATTCGGAAACAGGTTTGCGAGATATACCTTATCGCGGAGCAAGTCCAGCGATGTCCCGCTGCACGACGGTGCAACGCTTCTTGTCAAACACGGACGGATCTTCTCTCCCGTTCGCTGTCGTAGGTTGATCTGGCGATGCTCCTTTGCGGCGGTGACGTACGTTGCTTGCAGCACGTACAGGTGGTCGTCGACATCATCCGAACGCAGGCGTCAAGGCGTCTGCGTCTCTACTTCGTCCACGCGGATGGACGGAACTCCACGTCGCACTTCTCAAGCCGGCGGGAAGGAGCGTGTCTCTGCGGCGGCGTGCTAGCGGCGCATTGCTCTCCTTTCTCTCCTAAGGACGACGATGGCTAGGTTTATGTATGTGAGCGTAAACGGAAAAACCTCTCTCTATCTTATATGGATATGGGCCGTCGATCCTCCTTTAAATAGGATACGAAGGGAAGTAGGGTTTCCTAAACCCATCAGTAAACAGAAATGTTGCGTTAATTAAAACGCTCGTGGATTAATTAGAATATTCCAAAATTCATTAATTAACCAAATAATCACATTAATTGATTAATTAATATCCGACTCCATGCAATCGCTTGGGATGGCTCTACGGGTATACATATACCAACAGACTCCCACTTGCACTCAGAGCCAGTCACTCCAATATTATTCTAATCCATTACATAAACATTTTAGTAATCAATGTGATTTGGAGCAATTCCAATCAAATCCACAATTATACTCCTATTCCAATACATCCTATGCGTGTGACCCGGTAGGCTCCAAATTACGTTGGCAGTGATATCCATAATCATATTATGATTTCACAAACAATGATTGGTATCTAGCAAGACTTCATTGCTACCCAAGTAATTGGAGAAGTTGGAGAACAACTTAACCTATCATTCATGATTGGTGTTATAGTGATTGTATAGTTCCTTTGTCGCTGATATCCGGATTGAACTCAAGTCATGGAAATGTTATGCTTTTCAATGTTCAATCCATGTTCCTTGAACTAGAGCAGACTGTCTGAGATATATGTAAGCTCAATATCACATATTGACTCACATCAGCATGGCCATGCATTTCTCAGTCTCGCTTATCAAGTGGCCAGAATATCAAACTCCAGTAGGAAGGACAAATTCCATCTACATCACTCACAGTCATCCCCATGTGTCACAGTGCACCCAAGCACCATCTTTATAGCAATCCTTATTCAGGACAACGGTGGATGATGTCAAAGTACACCGAACGACATGTGATAAGTGTAGTGACTTCAGGTCTAAGAACCACAATCACCACCATCATTATGAGATGTGACTCTAACTACCAATCATGGTATCCATGTGTCACTCTCAAGGTGGGTCAGTCCGATACACTGTTCTCTAACAAGTATCTATGTATTTGGTTTGATATCTCCATATCATGGATAATGAGACTCTTCCATCAACCAACATACATTCTAATCTTATGTGTTATTGATGTCTATGGATATTTCCACAATAACAACTGATTAGGGACAAAACAAGAATACATACTCTTAGCATACATATGATCTCACTGTTCAGGTCATCAACCCAAAGACATATGTCGTTGAGTATATTATTTTATAGAAATCTATAAGTTTTATGGTCATCTCACAATATAAAACACAAACATATAGATTGGAAACTTGCCTTTATTGATATGATCAATGTAGTATTACAAATCGTTTACATAGTATCCCATTACAATCATCGAATGATAGTCTCTATGGGCATACGTACCAACAGATTCCCACTTACACTTATACCCAATCACTCATGAATCTCAATCCAAGTGATCGAACATGTCCGTCATGTTTCTGCTGTGAAAGTGCTTTTGTGAGCGGGTCAGCCACATTGCTTTCTGTAGGTACTCTACAAATCTTCACATCTCCTCATTGTACGATCTCTCGTATGAGATGGAACTGCCGTAGAATATGTTTGGAACGTTGGTGTGATCTTGGTTCTTTAGCTTGTGCAATTGCTCCATTGTTGTCGCAAAACAACTCAATTGCATCACCAGCACTTGGAACCACTCCAAGTTCAGAAATGAACTTCTTGATCCACACAACTTCCTTTGTAGCATTAGATGCGGCAATATATTCGGCCTCTGTTGTAGAATCCGCAACCGTCTCTTGCTTGGAACTCTTACAGCTTACAGCTCCATTGTTCAGGCAAAACACAAATCCAGATTGCGATCTGTAGTCATCTTTGTCAGTTTGGAAGCTAGCATCGGTGTAACCCTTTACCACAAGCTCTTCCTCACCATCGTATACCAAGAATTGATCCTTAGTCCTTCTCAAGTACTTTAGGATGTTCTTTACGGTTGTCCAGTGACATTCACCTAGATCTGACTGATACCGGCTCGTCATGCTCAAAGCATACGACACATCAGGATGAGTACATAACATTGCGTACATGATAGATCCAATTGCTGATGCATATGGAATCTTACTCATGCGTGCCCGTTCATCACATGAACTAGGACACTGGGCTGTAGAGATTGTAACCCCATGTGACATGGGCAAGTTACCTCTCTTAGAAACCTCCATGCTAAACCTCTTTAGCACCTTGTCAATGTATGTGCTCTGGCTTAGGCCTAGAAGCCTTCTACATCTATCTCTATAGATCTTAATCCCAAGTATATAGGATGCTTCGCCTAAATCCTTCATAGAGAAAGTCTTCCCTAGCCAACCTTTTACTGTCTGAAGAGTAGGGATGTCATTTCCCATCAATAGTATGTCATCCACATACAATATGAGAAATACGACTATGCTCCCACTAACCCTTTTGTAAACACAAGGTTCATCTTCATTTTGACTAAAGCCAAACTTTTTGACTACTTCATCAAAACGTAGATTCCAGCTCCGAGATGCTTGCTTCATTCCATAGATTGACCTTTGTAGCTTACAGACTTTATTGGCTTCCTTTGGATCGATAAAACCCTCAAGTTGTGTCATGTACACATCCTCGAGTAAATTCCCATTAAGGAATGCTGTTTTAACATCCATCTGCCAAATTTCATAGTCATGATAAGCTGCAATGGCAAGCATGATTCTGATGGATTTAACCATGGCAACTAGTGAGAAGGTCTCGTCATAATCAACACCTTGAATTTGACAGAATCCTTTAGCAACCAATCTACCTTTATAGGTTTGAACATTTCTATCCATGTCAGTCTTCTTCTTGAAGACCCACTTGCACCCTATGGGTCTTACCCCTTCGGGTGGATCCACCAAGGTCCATACCTTGTTGGTGTACATGGATTCCATCTCAGATCTCATGGATTCGAGCCATTTCTCAGATTTTGGTCCCTTAGTAGCTTCTAGATAGGAAGTTGGCTCATCTGCTATGCCCAATTCATCACTATCTTGAGTCACGAGAAATACAAATCTCTCAGGCTCAAGTCGTGTCCTACTAGACCTACGAGGTTCCTGTGTTACATTTGGAACTTGAAATTCCACAACAACTTGTGAGTCTTCATGTTCCTTATGTACCTCCTCAGGTTCTCTGCTTTCTTTTTGGTCTCGAACTTCTTCGAGCTCTACATTCCTCCCACTAATTCCTTTGGAAATAAATTCCTTTTCAAGAAATATAGCAGTCCTAGCAACAAACACTTTGTTGTCAGTTGGTGTGTAGAAGTAGTATCCCCGAGTTTCCTTGGGTTATCCAACAAAATAGCATTTTTCCGATTTGGGTCCAAGCTTTTCAGGAAATTGTTTCCTAACATAAGTTTCACATCCCCAAATCTTTAACATAGACAAATTGGGACGATTCCCATTCCATGTCTCATATGGTGTCTTTTGAACCGATTTGGAAGGTACACGGTTAAGTGTAAACGCTGCAGTATCTAGAGCATATCCCCAGAACAATATTGGAAGTTCGGCTGAACTCATCATTGATCGTACCATGTCTAATAATGTACGATTCCTTCTTTCTGACACACCATTATGTTGTGGTGTATTAGGTGGATTCCATTGTGATACAATACCACGGTCTCTCAGAAGGTCCTCAAACTCTTGGCTTAAGTATTCGCCACCTCGATCTGAACGGAGTTCTTTAATACTCTTACCAAGTTGCTTCTCTACTTCATTCATGAAAGTCTTGAACATTTCAAGAGTTTCTGACTTGTGTTTCATAAGATATACATAGCCATACCTACTGAGGTCATCAGTGAAGGTAATGAAGTATTGATAGCCTCCTCTAGCATTTGATCTAAAAGGTCCACATACATCAGTATGTATGAGCCCTAGTAGATCACTGGCTCTCTCACTGTGTCCAGTGAAAGGAGTTTTGGTCATCTTCCCTAATAAACATGCCTCACATGTCTCTAATGATTCAAAATCAAAAGAGTCTAGATAACCATCCTTATGGAGTCTAGATATGTGCTTCTCGTTTATGTGCCCAAGACGAAAATGCCATAAGAATGTTTTGTTTGAGTTTTCAAGTTTTAACCTTTTAGTATTTACGTTATATATGCTAGTCTCAAGTTCTAACAAGTAGATACCATAAGACATAGGGGCATTGCCATAAAAGATCTCATCTTTAGATATAGAAATAATTCCATTCTTAATGTGAAATTCAAATCCACTCTTGTCCATACAAGATACAGAAATAATATTTCTATTAATGGTAGGTACGTAATAGCAATTCTCTAATTCTATTACAAGGCCCGTAGGAAAAGATAAACTAATAACTCCAACTGCGGTGGCAGCAACTCTTGCTCCATTAGCAACCCACAGATCGACTTGGCCCTTTCGTAAAGGCTTACTTCTTATCAGATCCTGCATATTAGAACATATGTGAGATCCACATCCGGTATCCAGTACCCATGATGAAGAAGTATTTAAGTTTATCTCAATAACGTATATACCTGAAGTGGAGATCTCTATCCCCTGCTTCTTCTTCCTCAGTTCCTCTAGGTAGAGAGGACAGTTTCTTTTCCAATGTACAGGCTGGTGACAATGGTGACAACTGCCTTCTTTGGAGATCCCACCTTTAGCTTTGAGCGCGGATGACTTTGGCTTCTGCCCGGCTTTAGAACTTTTCTTAGCCTTGCCTTTGCCTTTTGACTTTCCCTTTGTCTTGCTGATCATCATCACAGACTTGGGCTTGTCTTTCTTCATCTGTGCTTCAGCTATCCTCAACATGCCCAACAATTCTGACAACGGCTTGTCAAAATTGTTCATGTTGTAGTTCATGACAAAATGATTATATGACTCAGGAAACGATTGTAAAATCACATCAGTGGACAACTCTTGACCTAGAGGAAATCCCAGCTTGGATAGGCTTTCCACGTACCCAATCAAGGTGAGTATATGGCTGCCAACTGAGTCTCCCTCATTCATCTTGCTTTTGAACAACACCTTTGAGACATCATATCTCTCCTGTCTTGCTTGATGTTGATACATGTTCTTGAGATGTGTTACCATCTCCATGACATTCATGTTCTCATGTTGCTCTTGCAACTCATAGTTCATTGAGCACAACATTAGGCACTTGACATCCACGACATCATCAAGGTGCTTCTTGTAAGCATCTTTTTCATCCTTGGGCGCATTTACGGCGGGCTCCTCTGGCTCTGGTGTTTCAAGGACATAGAGCTTACGCTCATGTGTGAGAACAATTCTCAATGTCCTAAACCAGTTTTGAAAGTTGGTTCCGGTAAGTTTGTCCTTCTCAAGGACCGATCGCAATGAGAAAGTGTGGGTGTTGGTTGCCATTTGATTGCTACAAAAGAAAATTTTGCATTTAGTCCAAAACATTTTGACTTGTAAAGATTTGATAAACGAGATTAATTAGGCCTTTAATTAATTACGCTCCCACTATTTTATTCAAATTGATAGCCCTCACTATCAACTCGGAAGATTGCAACGCACAACCTTCTAGTGAGCCAAGACCCAAAATAAATGGATCAATGCCCAGCCAACGCCGGCGTCAAAGACCAAATACTAAGGTAGGCAACTTTTGCCAATTGCATCATATGCAACTCTTGGATAGATGATCATGTACAACTCCTTGCCATGATGCATCTGTGTGCCTCTAGGTACTTGATCCTATCAAGGTTCCCTAGTCAAGTCCAACCCATAAGCCAACACGATGAGTGTGCACCCTGCGGAGGCAGACCCACACACCCACCATCACACTTCCACGAGATAGACAGTGTACCACGCGGAGGCGTGCCCACACATAATCGATCAAGCTTTTCATGTGTGTTGCTTTATGGAAGGCAACTAAAACTTAATATTATTAATTGAGGGGTTTTATTAATACATATACATATCCAAACACCACATACTTATAGTACGTATCATATACTACTATATCCACAACCACAAATGATAGACATGCAATCACAAACACAAATACATCGGTTATGGCCATACTATTGTAATCCTTTGGAGCAACAAAGGATTACGGTCCACCTATGGTCTTATGCATCTCATGCAACACATGTGAATCAACCTGTAAGTGTGTAATGATCAACATTACAATGAACAACTTCATGGATGCTTCATGAGGTTGGAACTTCAAGTTGCTTCTTGGAATGGGATCTTCTTGTTGCTTCTCCATGGACGCTCCTTGGAGTTGGATCTTCAGTTTGCTTCTTGGAATTAGATCTTCATGGTGCTTCTCCATGGACACTCCTTGGGGTTGGATCTTCAAGTGGCCTCCTTACATCAAATTCACAAAGACTAAAGCTAATCCTATCTCTATTACATTATATGAGTACAAACATAAAAGGAAAGAATTAATTACACTTTGAAGTAAGAGATGAGGCTCGGCATGCAAGCCGAATACTTTATACAAAGGATCCATATGTAACCATTATACATCCATAGAATTCACAAACAAAGATATCCACAAGATCGACATCCACATTCATTCACAACATTCACAAAAGGGGATACTTGGCCATAACCGTGTATGAATTCACCACATTAAACATATTTTAAAGGCGACGTGTATGCTATCATAGGTATATCTACATATACGTATATACATATTTAAAATTGCAGTACTTTTAATGCGGGACATTCCCCATTAAATAATTTTTGACTCCCACGCAGACAATGTGGGGTACACAGGGGCAGCGCCCCTGTGCGGGGATTGTTTAAACATGTGAAATAGTCTTATTCTAAAAGCTATCAAAGGAAAGAAGAATTCTTATTAAAATAGTCTAACTCTTAATTAAAAGGTCAGACTTTGACTATTAGGATTGTTTAAACATGTGATGAAATTATATTCATGAATATAGGGTTTTGATGCATTAGATCATATTAAAGTAAGCACCTTTATGCATTTTTGAAATAATAAGCAATATCAAGTGTCAATTATATTTTATTTGTGTTCCTCTCATTTTCCTTATCAACTTTCATATAAAACTTATTTTGATCTGACCATCCTAGCAATTTCTATGAATTTTGCAATATTACTCATTAATGGGCCAATGACTGACCGCCACCTCAGCGGCTGGCTGGGCCATGGCCAATGGGCTCGCGCCATCAAGGCGGCCCACGCTTGAGTGGAACTCAGTGAGTAAGGGTGAGAAAAGGAAAACAGGGCAAAAACACCCTTACCGGTATGCAGAGCAGTCGGGAGCAGAGCAGTCTTTTCACCCAAGCCATCTTCATTCTTCAACCTCTCGCTGCATCGCGAGTAGGCCCATGCCGGTCAACTAAATGGTTGACTTTGGGCTAGGGTGCTCCTGGGTGGAAAATGAGGACTCCTGCACCATCGTCTCACTGTCTCGAACTCGTCGGAGGCCTCTATTGCCCAATCACATGGTTGGATCAGGGAGGACGACGAGCGTCTCTCCGGCTGCAACAGCAGCAGAAAGGAGAGGGGAAAGGATGGGTTATCAGTGAAAATTAGACGGTTTATGAGGGACATATAGTTTATAGGAATCTGGAGGGCCCAAAAATGGGGCCTCGAAGAGAAAAGGTACCCCTTAAATAGAGGTCTGGTTATGGAGGGTGGCCGGTGGCCAAACCCTATATTGGGCAAAATCTATGTAGCTTGCCAAAGGGGGTAGAACTAGGGATGGATCCGTGCGGAATTGCCTTGCGGATGCATTGGGAGGATTTCTAGGTGTGCTCGTGGACTAGGGAGAGAGGGATTTACGAAAAATAAAAAGATACTGCTGTTTCTGAGTTTCCTTTTCGGCTGGAGGTGGGAGACAAGTTAGATGGCATTAGATCTTAATCCAACGGCCACTGGGGCACATGACAAAGCAAGGGGCCGGCCCTAGTTTCCTAATCTAATTATACTGCGTGACATTTAATGTATTTCCTCTTATCCTTCTCACTTTAGGAAAACTTGCTAACTCCATATCTCCTTATCCTTAACTCAGATTGGTTCCAACTTTTAAGGGAAGGTTGTTAATGATTACATCTCGGTTTGGGAAAGATTTAGTGGCAAAATACGAAAGTTAAATACTCGTTTCTGGACCATTAAGAAAAAGGCTTATTTTATTCATTTAAGGCATTAATTAATGTATTTTCCATCCAAAATTGACAAGCAACCCTATTTGGGTGCATTAAATCTTTTGGGTACAAATTAGGATCGAATAATACTCATTGGTTACTCTCATCTACATTTTTCTAGAATTTTCCACATAATTCCTTGTTAGTTAATTAACTTTAACATTAATGCATTAATTGATTAGATATTGTGAAAATGACTTTCCTTTGTGAAAGTTGGATCCAAGATTTGAGATAATAACTTATTATCAATGTCATATATATTCTTTACCCCTTTGAGCAACTATCATGGAAGGAGAGAGAAAAAAATAGATAAATTTATTTATGAATCTTATTCTAAAAGCTATCAAAGGGAAGAAGATTCTTATTAAAATAGTCTAACTCTTAATTTAGAAATCTTTGTCTTACTCCCTCTTTCATCTCTTTTTAACATTTTCAAGATTTAAGAGAGAGAAAAGGGAAGCCATCATTTATATCTTTGAATTACTTATGACACATAATGCACCTAAAAGAAAGATGCATTATGAGTTATATTTTATTCCTCCCACTTCATTATATTTTAATAAATTTTCTTTTATGGCCTTTTACTTAAGACCCTCAACCATTTCTATTTAAGAAAAACTACATTTTCAATTTCAAATTATTCTAAAAATTTTGGGATTTCACAGTATTCCTTCTCTTATCTTCGACTCCACACCACACAACTCAACTTGTACTTTGAGTAGATAGATAACACGATTGATCTACTTATCCTCTTGTAACTCCATTAAGCGGAAATATTTTCTAGCTATTTAAGCCACACATCTGCCATAGTTGGGTTTGTAGTTTGATAAAACTCAGTCCCACCAAGCTTCTTCACCAGCTCATTAGTTCTCATCAGATCCTCGCTAGAACATAAAACCCTAATATCCATCTTGTATTTATCTTTTATTTCTAGGAATACTCGGTACATCCTTGCCCCCTCGTCCCTAACTTCCCCACAAGGGTCAAGGTGATAGTGGCTCTCAGCTTATTATTTATCATGACCACATCCTCTTCCTTCCATCTACGACCTATAAAAAACACATATGTTAGAAAATTATTATAGTTCAAAGAGGAAAGCATCCTATTCTTCTTGGTCTCTTACCACCTCTGCCCCAAGTCTAAGCTCAACCCATGCTTTTATACCAAAAGGGTTGGCACAATACAAACTCGGTAACTAGGGTTAGTACCAATCAAGGAGGGATTGAAACTAATATTCACTTTTATTTACATATTGAAAATCAACCTTATTTTTTTTCTTACTTCTCAATATTAAAACACCTTACTGGAAGATAACATCCTATTTAAGAATACCATAAAGGTTACAACAGAGTTTGAATTTTACGTAAAAGGAAGATTTCTCATTTAATATACATAAAATACAACCTATTACAAACTTCTTTCTTTTTTCTCTCTCTCATTCCTAGGATCTAGAGGAAATAAGAAACTAACTATCTAAACTAACTATTGTTGGGTTTTGTGGAGAAAACATGCACGACGGAAGCAACTAAATCCACGCAACCCGTAACAGGATCTCGTCGATAACAGCGTATTCGGAAACAGGTTTGCGGGATATACCTTATCGCGGAGCAAGTCCGACGATGTCCCGCTGCACGACGGTGCAACGCTGCTTGTCAAACACGGACGGATCTTCTCTCCCGTTCACTGTCGCAGGTTGATCCGGCGATGCTCCTTTGTGGCGGTGACGTACGTTGCTCGCAGCACGTATAGGTGGTCGTCGACGTCCTCCAAACGCAGGCGTCAAGGCGTCTGCATCTCTACTTCGTCCACGCGGATGGACGAAACTCCATGTCGCGCTTCTCAAGCCGGCGGGATGGAGCGTGTCTCTGCGGTGGCGTGCTAGCGGCGCGTTGCTCTCCTTTCTCTCCTAAAGATGATGACGGCTAGGTTTATGTACGTGAGCGTAAACGGAAAAACCTCTCTCTATCTTATATAGATATGGGCCGTCGATCCTCCTTTAAATAGGATACGAAGGGAAGTAGGGTTTCCTAAACCCATCAGTAAACAGAAATGTTGCGTTAATTAAAACGCTCGTGGATTAATTAGAATATTCCGTAATTCATTAATTAACCAAATAATCACATTAATTGATTAATTAATATCCGACTCCATGCAATCGCTTGGGATGGCTCTACGGGCATACATATACCAACAACTATATCTTCATAAGACCTTTTCTCTATTCTTGATCAATGTTGGCTTATGTCTCTTCTCGAAGAGTTGTCCTTGACCTAAAAAATATTTCAATAGGTTGTTGATCTTTTGGCTCAATGTGTAGAAAATTGATAGGTAATCATGATGAATTAGTTAAGGAGTATTTACTATTTAAGATGCAGTAAACCAGATCAGATGATTCAAACCAATCAACTAACCAAACATAGAATGACTACTGATACAATTTAAATAGAGTAAATAACTAAATAACCATTTGCTCTTTTAGTGTGATTAATGAATACCCTAGAACTACATGAAGTGTACTACAACATGTGAAAGCATCCTAGAAAGATACAATCTAAATGTACAAGACTTAGATGAATGCTTGGGATTCTATGCCTAAAATATCTATCAATCCTCTGACTCTTGGACGCTAATGGGACTGGTCGGATATTTGGAATCCTCCTCTAAACTTGGATACTCAGGCAAAGAGTCAAAAGCACACTGTCTTCATATGTATTAGTGGTACCACATGGGCTAACTGACTGACTACCAATACAAGTATGTCTCTAGTTATTGTTGTGTACCATACAATAATAAATAGTCTCCCCTCATTGGTATCGACCCCCCACATCCTGATCTAGTATGAGACAACAATCTCTATCTAGACTTATCCTCTAGTCAAAAGCACATTTTCTACACACAATGTCAGCCTCCCGTGTAAAATTCTAAATGTTCAGAGCATCTGTTGTCTAGTGTTATTTAAGTTTTCCATATAACATTTTTATTGTTACTAATATTAACCTTTTTTCGACAACTAAGCATTTAGAAATATTCATAGAAATCATCTGGAAAATTACAACTATCGAATTTCTTTCAAAATCATAGTTCAACTCTTTAAATCTAGTATCAGGGCAAACCCAGGGTTTTCGGTACCTCTAAATCCTCCATTCCATATATCTTTTTGAATTGAAGTACTTTTTTTGATGTAGAACCCAATTTCTAGGTGATCCATGTATCCCATACTTGGGAGGAATACATACTTGAAAAAATGCCATTTCATGGTCTATGATTTATGCCTCAAGGTTTTCCAAACTCTTCACCTACCTCTCATAGTCATAGGAGATGGAGAAGACTAGAGGAATTGGATCACACCTCACTCAACTCATATCAAGAATTGACCGACGGGAAATGAGATGCTACCTAAAATCCTGAGAAAAGGCAAAATAGGCTAATTGGAGATTTTCTACCTAGATAGTACACTACTTTCCCTAACCTAGTACTGGACTAACTATGTTTATTAAGACCTAGATAATACAGACTCAACCTAAAGAACGTATCACCATGTGCTAGCATTCCCTTATGAAAGGATTGAATAAGCAATTAACTTCTCACACAATATCTTAGTGTATCAATATCATAGCACATAGAATATCGAATGACATATTTCCTCTACTGAAAACTACTAATGATACAAAACGATTATGTAACAACAATTATTGAGAAATAATTAGCACATAAATATCATTAATTCATATTTATATGTTGCAAATCAAGGCTACAAGGTGATTTCCCACTTGCATGAACATATTATAGCTTATATATTCCACCTTCAATCTCAAGTAATCCTGAAATATATCTTGTTCAGGTTTCATCCAAGCTTCAAACCTCCAAAAAGTTCCCAAGAAAATTTTTAATAAGTTTGTTGACCTTGATAAAAAAGCCTACTTAACGTAGAGGACAAAAAATGAAGGTTAATAGGATCCTTCAGCTGAGGGAACAAAGATATCTAAGTATGGAAACGTGGAAAGAAGAGATGATCTAAGGATGAAATCTACTTACTAAAATAAAACTACAGAGAAACCTTAGGTTTCTATCACTCTGACCTTTTTTCTTCATGATCATCCTTTGAATCGCCTCCACGGTTACTGCTCATTATCGGTCGAAGGTGTTCAGGTGGATAAAAATCTAAATCTGAAGCCTACATGTTCAATTCCATAGGTATCCATCACCTTTTTTTATAACAAGTTCATGCATTAAGAAAAGACTAGCTTAAGTCAGCTTACAGACACATCATGTCTGCAAGCATAGAAATCGAAAGGAAAATAAACTAAAGGACATCATGTTGGGCATCTTCTAGGATATGGCCCAACTATCCTAAGAAATAACACACATGATGAAGCTAAAAAAGATTGTTCTTGGGGGAGGCACCCCTTAGACATGTCCTCAATAGCAGGAAATAAAGAAGTCTAAGTTACAAGACTATCGACAACTCAAAAATCTGATTCATCTTTAATGATTCCATCTAAAGTGTAGTAACCATCTCCATCCTTTCCTCCGAAGATGTTATCTGAGTTTTCTCCAGTAGGGTTTATCTTCATAAAGGTGGAGGCATGTCCTGCATGTTAGTAAAAATAGACAAGTCTAGTAAAATGCTAGAAATCAGGATTTGTGGTTGTTTATATGTTTCATTGAATTTTCTTGGAATTCTTTCTTTCCAAATTCCCAAAAGATGTTGATGGTAATGTCTTCTGATCTAAAGTTTGAATGTTGTATGAGGGGTTTAATTCTATGAGCAGTTGTTAGTTTAAGAAGTATGTGTATATCAGCTGTGTTTAGAAATTTTTTTGTAAAGTATGTGTCATGAAGATGCATTTAGTGAATAGATGTTTTGTGGTTTCTTATTCTTCTGGTAGACACACCATCAGTTGTTGCCTTCGTCTAGAAAATCAGTTGAAGGTTGTTGGTGCGGCCATCAGTAGGTGCACATTCTGCCAAACCATCTGATGACACTATCTAGGAACACCTTCAGTTGTCATTCAAACATACCATTTGAAGGTTAACTCTACCAAAACCTTTGGTAGGTGATCATTCTACATAGATAATCAGAAGGCTTCATCTTAGTATAGCCATTAGAAGAGGCTTTCGAGCGAAACCTTTGGTACTTTGATACTCAACATAACCATTGGTTGACCAAAATCTTTGGCTTGCAGAACCTCAGAGTAAACCATCATTTTACACAATGAAGGTTCTCCTAAAATATAAAAAAGAATCATCGGCCATAGATTTGTTGACCTTCAACCTCTAAATTGTCAATTGACAATCGAAGGAAGAACCTTCAGTTGACAAACGATGGTTGTTCTACAACCATCATAACTTCTCCAATCTAACTCTGATTTAGTTCATTCTTATTTCTATGGACTTTTAGTTAAACTCAATATAGTTCTACATCAAGACTTGTTTTAAGATATTAATATTATAATCAATCACAACATAATCAATATACTTACAAGCATAATTACTACTAGAGTTATCTTTAATTCTTATGATTATTAGATGAGCCTAGATCAGATTGTAACATATATAATAAAATATTACTTCACCATCAAAACATGGTTTTGTATATTTAAAACTATCAAAAAGTATCGATTAAGTACTGATACAATATATATATATATATATATATATATATATATATATATATATATATATATATATATATAAGAGACTTAATGGATAAGATAATTTCTAAAGAATAATATTTTTCTAACTCGGTAACTAATTCATGTTTATATTAATGTTAATCTAAATTATAATAAAAATTTCCTATATTTCTATATGATTTGTATTTGATCTCAAGATAGTAAACAAATGTCTCGTTTGGATTATACACATCATAATTAGGTTACATGCTAAATTTCAATTGAATTTGGAACATAAACTGGTTCTTTTCTTACTTACAATGCTTATGTGAGATGTTAATTTTGAATCAAGAAGCTCTGCTATCATATTGAACTCTTACTCATTTAGGTAGGTACCCAAAATGATTTTGGTTTTATTTTCATTCAAGACTATGCTATCATATTGAACCTTACTCATTTAGGAAAGTACCCAAAATGAATTTTGCTTGTTGTTTTCCTTGATCTCCCTCTCTCATCCATAAATCTTTGAGATTATCTCTCCTTTGTCTTTAGGAGGTTACACTGCATAGTCTAAACCCTACAATTGTCCATACAATCAACTATAAGAGGAATGCCTCTTCATGTATTGACTCTTTTGTGAAAATGCATTGATGATCCTAGGTTAGATACTACACATTATGGCTGCTACCCAAAGAACATATGTACTCCCGATAAAAGTTTTTTGTCCTTAATTTCTTATGTAGTCTCTGTGGTTGGTCAAAAAATATTTTCCTTTTTCCTCCTTCTATTGGTATTTAAGGTGCTTCTGAAGACCAATACAACCCAATTGCTTGGTCTTGGAACATCCTAGACACTTCTTGAAGAAGTTCCTGAGGTTACAAACCGTCATTGAGGTGTCTATCTCCTTATTGAAAACTATCTTTCTATGCTCAATGAAGGTGTATTGTTAGAATTTTTGTGACTTCTACTGGTCAGGTCGATTCCCATGGGAGGTTCCCAATGATCCTCAAAAGATATTTGTAAATTTGCACAAACTCAGTTGAAGTTATATCTTCACTTCCTCACGTTGTCTCTTTCTGCATTGCTTCCCATAACCAATTTTGGCATATCAAGTTCTCTCTACATAATTAAAATGATATACTTATCTAGTATTTTCAGTTAAATTTTGTGAACATAATTTTGGTCTTGTGTGTCTTCATTCTCTACTGATTGTCATTTAGGGACTTTCCCTTAGATCCCTCCATGGCTACAGTCATGACTCAAGACCTTGGATTTTCTAGTCAATTCTTAAATGGATTTTTTAATTTTTATCTGAGGCTATCATATACAATGGTAGTGTTTTCTTATGGACTCATGTGTTTTTCTTGGTCCAGTCATCACTTTGATTGACCTTGAGAGATCATTCTCTATGCAACTCATCTTGAGGATCGTTGCCCCCACAAGGAGTTGGAGAGTGGGGTGGCTGACTTCTCTTTCCCTACATAAGCTTGATTCTCAAGTTTGAATTTCTACTTAATATCTAGGCTACCATTGCTGAGCTTAGTCTCTTGGAAGCTTTGTTTCTTAGTCACATGTGAGAAAAGAATCAAAACTCTAGAATTTCCTTCACAATGTTTTTTGTTTTGTCACACCCCTTGAGGTCACTTCAGTCTATTCACAGGTGTCATATATTTATTTGGGTGATATTTAACCTTCTTGGCTTTACTTTTTAGCCCATGTCATCCCATTACGCTACACATTAACCTCGGGGCATTAAGATCATTTTGAGCAAGTTTTGTGTTATAGTTCAACAAATATATTAATTTTCTACATTTCATAACTAATATTGGAAGGTCAAAAACTTAAATAGGAATACATATTGAAATAAAAAAAAGCCCACTCATGTGATGAGGTTTTGTAGACATAGATTGACTTAGTTCATTAGTTGACTTCTAGGGTTTGCCTAATTAATTGAAATTAACCCTAATTCTTATGTGTATGTTACTTAGAATTTTTATACCCAGATGTGGACAATGGTTTGACCCTATACTTTCTAGGATCGATGATAAGGTATGTGCATCCTTACAATTTTTATTATCAAGACTAATATGATATTTCCCACATGAGGCATCTCTTGAAATGTGAATACCCCTTGATTATTATTGAAATATTTTGAGATTATTTTATTGACTTGTTATTTAAATCATGTGAATGTACCATTGATGGTCCTCCAACCTAAATTTGCTACTTATATGGTTTTTTCACCCTCACTACTTGAATTGTATTGAGTATAAATAAACTTACTTATTGCCTCTACATTTATGCATGTAAAGTAGACTAAACTTATTTTTGTATAGATACCTTGTACCACCATAATATTATTGTGTGTGCCTTTTGATCCTGAGTGTTCTTTTACACTCATAGTATATATAGGGGAACATATTTCCACCCGTGGTGCGCCTTTACCCAAAAATTTAGTCTTGATATTATATGGGTCTCATTCCTACTTAAATAGTATTGTTCTTATTGTTTTCAACATGAATTGCTTATGTTTGAGATATTGTTGATACGAAATTTTTATGGTAGTAATATCTTTTGTTAATCACCTCTGAAATTGTTAAATGTATCATTTATTTGACCTAATAATTATCTTAAATATACCTGCTTTTTATTATCTCATTATTGGAACACTCTTTACTCCAAGTCCCCTTCATTGATCACATTTCCGCTAAATATTTCCCAATTGTTTAATATTTGACATACTCATTTTATGTTGACATCCCCTTTACTTTGATTTCCCTCTTTTAGGATGATATTCCTAACCCACCCAGATACATGTATGTTGAGGAGCAATGTAAATGGAAACTTTTGTGATAATAAATTAGTTTTGATTTTTCTACCGGTATGCATTCGTGTTTCTTGCATACCACTCCTTTACTAAATGAAAATTACACCTAATTCATCATGCTTTCTAGTGTGTTTGTATTTAATGGGTTTATTCCTCAATTAAGTAGGAGTGGATCCCCTCTCAATCCCCATGCCCTACAAAATGGTATTAAATATTTAGCATTTGGTGAATCTGACTATTTGAAATTATCATGGCATGTTCTAGTGCCTACTCTTTGAAGAGGTAGTTAGTTGACAATAGGAAATTTTTATAGAGTATTATCTTGATTCATGGAATACTAGTTAAGGGTTTGAATCCCTATTTGAATTGGCTCTTCCTATTCCCTAAACCACTTTAGTGGTTGAGACTCAACTTAGGGTAACTCTAGTTACCTTACATTCTCTCTATTAGTGGAAATCATTACCTAGTGATATCTCAACATTTTAGTGATAACCTTAAGTTATGTGGTTATGAAGGTTTCAGCTCGATCACTATAGAATTTTAATGCCTAATAGTGGCCTAAACCATGGTTTCCTCGTAACCCTATTCTTTGTGCTTATCCCACTATACTATTATTCTCACCTTGTAAGATGAGAATCGAGCAATAATTCAATTTTTTGATGATGATACCCCTTTGGCCAGTATTAGCATGGTTTGACTTCAATTGGGTTGGGCATGCCTTGCCTACATCATGGAGTTTCTTTAACATAGTGTTACCCAAATCTCTCTACCTAGGTGCCTGGTAGGTGTAGACATCATAAGAACGATGTTCCCTTCTCCCATGATATCTGGTATAGAAGTCTTTTGTTGTTCCCATATAGACTTTTGAACTGTTAGAAACCCTTGGTGGAATGAAGTAGTGGTAGAATAGTCACTATAAGTTGGATATGGTGGACAATATTGATTTATTTAATGCATTGATTTTGGCACAAATTTTTATACTTACACCATAAAGTTTTCATTGGAATACTATTTTTTTTGTTATACTACATATAATTAATTTTCTCTGAACTTATGAATGTTTTAATGAACAAATTCACCACCATATTAAGTTATCAATAGTATAGAAACCCTTAAGAGGAGAACCTCCATGACTAGATAGATCAACTATGTAACCCTAGATCTATCATGGAGCAATGATGAGAAGAATCTTATTATTTGTAAACTGTAGTGACTTACCCCTTGTTTCCTATCTAATGAAAAGTCAAATTATACTTTTATCCTTTTAAGGGGTGGATTATCATAATATGTAGTCTCTAGGATTATGATTCAAATTATGTAATAACTGAACTAAATTAATGAATGCATTAACTAACTTTGGAATAATGTCCTCCATTAATTTCAAATGTGTATAGCTACGAACTAACTAACATAAATGAGAAAACCTTGCTAAGTGGATTACAAACAATGGTTAGTTTAAAGATGAAAATAAAGTTTCAAAAAATATTTTGCACTTAGCTATTATAGTGAGCATACGTAACGAAATTCCTAAAGGTTAATAAATAAAAAAGTCTTAATACTTTAAAATGGATGTTTCTTCACCCCATCTTGCTTAAATTTGATGGGTTATCTATTATAGAAACTAAGTTCAATGGAATAGAAACTTTGAATCTAATGAATGTACATCCTTGCTCCTTTTGTTTATAACAAATTGAAGTGATCAAAAAATTACTAATACCTTAACCATAATATAACCCAATACATATGTATAACTAATGTGTAAATCAATGTCACATGTGATCAGTTCCATATATTGCAGACAATGCACTAAAATTCTCAAATATGGAAAGTATATGTGTTTTCTAGATAAACCCCAATATTATTGTAACCCTAATATTCCCCATAGACTATATGTAATGTCTTGGTCATGACTTATTCACCATAGTAAAATTTTAAATTTACTCAAAATTAATAAGTAACCCTAAAAATTAAAGCCAAAGAAAAAGTTTTACACGTGTCCATTACGTGAAAACTAATCTCTTAGAAAAAATATAATAATTTCAACTTGGATATATGACCAAACCAAAATGATCTTGTAGCTAACATATTTATGTAATTGGTTTTCTCATGCTTACATAGTAAAAAGAGAGGGTTTAAGAAACCCTGGTGACCTCATGTAAAGTATTATGGGAGAGTTGTTTAATGAAAAAGGTGAAGACTACCATTAAAATGAAGATAATCCTAATATGTACACTTTTATTATGATAACCCTATGCATGGGTTTAACCCTTTTAGTTTAGTATCTAGTGTAATAGAACTAGTAGCTACATGATGCTCATATTGACCTAGTTACATCTTGGTTATGAGTGACTCGATACTCGTAGTCATAGTTGGTTGGATTTTGAGAACGATAGACTCTTTAAGGGGAGAAGTGGTGCAACATACCCAGTTCTAGGTATCCTGCATAGCAACCTTTTCTAATGTGTTTCAATAATATCAGATTTAGTAACCTTTTTCTTGAATTAGAATAATTAGGATGTTTAAAAATAGACACATAATGTTTTATCTTATAATCACCATAATAATATATTAATTGTAAGTAACTAGTATAAGATTACAAATAGGTGTTAGTTTGATAATTGTACCACCATGATAGATTTTAATTTAAAATATGTTCTCTAAAATTTCCTATAATTAGATGACAAAAAAGTCAAAAATGGAAATTGGAGAATAAATGACTAATGGGAAAGATAAGTATAATGAAGATTACTTCACCATCAAGTTTTGGTTGTGTATATTTAAAACTATCAAAGGTGGAATCTTGAGTAAATACTAATAAAAGATAGATTTCAATTAATGGAAAACATTTAATGGATAAGATAATTCCAAAAAATGATAATTGCCAAACTTAGTAACCAATTTATTTTTCATAATAATTTATTTATCAAAGTAATACTAAAAATTAATAGATTGCTAAATGTGTTGATACTTGATCTCAAAATAGGAAATAGTCATCAAATTTTGATTGTACTACTCATAATTAGGATACATGCCAAATGTGACTTCAATAGGATAATATTATTTGCCTTCATTATATTATAAAATAATATTAGAAGATAATGTTAGATGACCCTAATTTACTTATTAACATTCCTATAATGGTAAATGTGTAAATGAATCAAGCTTGTATTTAGTTAACCTATGTGTGAATTATTCTCTTAATTAGTTATTGTACCTAGTCTAAATGAAATAGGGAACAAAGTAATCTAAAACTACCCTAAGTAGATTGATATTTGATTTATTCCTATCATACATTAGTTATTTCAATACTTACGAGATTTATGTGAGTCATTGATTTTGGGTTAAGAGGCTATGATATCATCTTCTTCTCTTACTCATTTACGAAAGTACAAAGAATGATTCATAATTGATTTTATTTCCTTGAGATCCCTCTCCCCCCCATAATTCTTCAAGATTCTTTACCTCTGTCTGTAGAAGGTTATTTCAAGTACTTTGAACCCTAGATCATGGAATACATAAGTAATAAGATAAACACCTCTTTTCCCATGTCTCATCTTCCTCTATAAAATTGTAGTGGCAACCCTAGGATGAATACTACACATTATGGATGCTACATAGAGACCCTATGGAATATCTAAAAATATTATAAGAACGAGCATGTCTTAGATTTTTTTTTAAATATGCACCTTAAAGAAAAATTAAGAACATGAGGGTCTTTTAAATAAAAAATTTACATAAAATAGGATTCACATTATGTCATTTGTGAAGTTTAGAGATGTTTTAGGTTTATTTTATATATGTTGATACATTAAATTAATATCCAAGAGATTTTTGATACATTTTACAATTTAAAATGCAATACATAATTATGTATAAAGATAATTAATGCAGATAATTTTGTTGATATTTAGAAACAAAGAGGCTTATCTAACATAAAACTTGGAAGTGTCGCATATAATGGAAATATGTTCCTAGTTTTCAAGTTTGGCAAACTAATGAGTTTCCTATGATATATTAGAATTTATGGAACACTAAAGGCAATAAACTAGTTTTAAAAGTTTTCAATGCTCAAGCTAAGAAACTGAAACAATGATAATTATCTAGACATCAGGATGAGTCATTGATTTAATTTTGGTTCAGTCTAGATAATCTGAATTAGATTAATTAATTTTAGGAGGAAAGGAAATTATCTAACCATAGATTGATCTAGACAAGAAATGTATACATTTGATTTATCTTTGCTCACCTAATTTGATCTTGATAATGATTAAATCATGTTATCACACGACTTTATCGTTGGGTAAGTATAGTTGGACCCACACTCCAGTCATTGGATGGGGATCTGATGAACAATCACTCATCTGCTTCATCACGAGGGAGAGAGCTCATAGGGAACTAAACCCCTACAACTTAGACCCTAATCTCCTAGGACTTTCTCATGATCTAGTAATCCTTAGGTGAAAATAGGATTCCCAACAAAATTATAAGTTGGTTTCATGACATATAAACCCACATTTTTAACCATAGGTTGCCCCACATGAAAAATCCCAAGTCAACTTCATCTTTCTCCTCTGGCTGCAAGTTGTAGATAGACATATAAATGGATGTCTAGAATTTGTACATTCAATCTGGATTCGAATATGAAATCTTGGAAAAAAGATTGACACCCACATAATTCGGATCAGATTTTGGATATCAAATTTCAAATCTAAAAATTTTAGATCGGATATCGAATTTTTTTGTATCCGTTCCGGAAAAAATTCGTATTTGAAAAATACATACATGTATCCTTAAATATATATTATTTATATATAGAAATATGAAAATATGGACACTTTATCATATGTATTTAATGTGATATCAATATTTTCTGTATATAATATATTTAATAAAATTAAATGTATGGTTTTAGGTTCAGATTGCATATTTTATCCAAATTTGGATATTGTCAGTTCAGATCATATTCGGATGTTGACATATGATATCCGTTAGATATCAGATCGAATATCAGATCGAATTTTTTTTTCAAATTTGTATATCAGTTATAGTAGTATCCTCTCCATATTCAATCTATTTACATGTCTAGTTGTAGATGTGAGCCTCAACTCTATTATTGTGTATATAGGTCCCATGAGTCTTGAAGTCCACATAAGGAGTCAATTGAGGATAATATACCTAGAATTGATGTTGTTAGCCCAATCTCCATCTCCATCAAAGACGGCCTAGTCTTCTCAACTCCAAACATCTTCTTCAAACTAAAGTTGTGGTTGATTAGAAAATAAAATCAGGGACACTTGGGAAGATTTGGTCCAACTTACCTAGGTAAGCTTTTCGTGCCCTTTACTATGCATATTTATTAACCTTAGTATATCTACATGTTTTTTAAATATGACTTTCATATTTTATGTGATCGAATGTTTTAAGAATTTATGTTAAGATATGCAAGTAATATTTGATACTTTCAGGGTTATGTCCTTACATGTGCCTAAGATCTGAAGTTGAAATATGTTATTAATATTTCTTATAATGAATAAGATCTAAGAAGTAAGGTGTGACAAGATTATAAGATTTGAATGCATTATGTCGTAATTAAGTTCCCAAGATAAGAAATCATGAATTAAAATTCAAAATTTTAGCTCATGATAAAACTATGAGACCAAAATGCATTAATATTCATGTTAAGATCACATGTAATAATAAGACATACAATTATGGAGTTAGACCCAGGAAACATAGTACTCTTCAAAATAAGAGACATGACCTAGGCCCTTAGTGTAAGTCGTGAGGCTTAGACACCAGACTACATGCCAGTTGAGATATATGATTCATGCACTGGAGTGTAGGTTATCAGACCCATGTACATGAATGTAGGTATCTAAAGAAAGATATGTAAAGAAAGAGTAGATATTCATGCTTGAAAATATTTATGGATTTTAATCTTAGTTCTATGTGTATCATGTTTAAGAATATTCTATTGTATCTCATACTCAAGTTTTAGATGTACAAGGACACTCATGTCTCTTACTAATGTTGTTTTTTCAATGCATTGATGGGAATGATATGTTTGCACGTGAAGAGGAGTGGAAGTAAAGTCAAGGGAGTTCACTTGAAGGGTCGAGTAAGATCTAATATGGTGTGGTGCCAACTATAAAATGATCCTACTTCCTATAGATTCAACTTTTTTTATTTAGGATTTATGAATAACAAACTTGGCCTCAAGATGTTGAAGATAGAATTTTCTTATATGCATGTCATACTTTCATGTTTCTTTGGTAAGAAAAATTATGAGTGTTTTTCATTTCAATTTGTGTGATTGATTATATTATTATTATGAATGCCATTTTATATATTCCCCCCTTGGGTGCACAAGTTATGGATAACATTATATTTCTTCTTCTATATGCATGTTAGTTCTTAGGGATGGATAATATTTTAGTTGGAATGCATGAATGTAATATTTTTTGGGCGTATTTGTTCACTAGTAATTGCTACTCCATGACTTCCCCTTATATCCTTCCATGATGGCATTCATAGCTCTAGACCTTCACTTGATAGTTAGCTCTTGCTTGGTTTTTTGGTTTCAATAGAGTGATGTGTGTATTTTATATCATCTTTTGGACCACTTTTAGTTGCATTTCCAAATCATTTTCACCCAATAGTCACTCTTAATCATGTTATATTTCCCGCTTTATTGTTATCTTTACTTGCTCTATGGTTTGGTTTGTAGGTACAACAATTTGGCATCAAATGGGGAGAAAATGCCATCATAACATCCACCAACACATTCCCCACATTCAGAAAATCAATGTTGCTGAAACTGGTAAAGAAACCCCATGTCTTAATAAAGACAAGTCATGTCTTATGAAAGACACCCTGTGTCCCAGTCCAGAAAATGAACCTAAAACTCCCAGATTTGTAGCAACACACCGTGTATTATTAAGACATGTCATTTATTATTAAATACATGTCGTGTCATATTTAAGACATGTCATGTAACTTTCTAGAACTTGATCCACACTTCAGTTACCTCATACGTGTCTTATAAGAGACACGTCGTGTGACCAACAGATTTCACTCAAACAAAAATTTAACTATCTCAACTTATATATATGACCCCAAGCCATCTTGGGACAGTTATTACAAGATATTTCAGACCTTTTGGAGAGGGACTGAAGCAATGAAAAGCAAGGAGGAGTTGGAGGCATTCCAAAGGGAGAAAAGATGGTTTCTCGGGAGAGAATTTTCTTCTTCTTCCTTCTTCTCCAACAATTGAAGTAAGGATCTTAACCTTTCCCTTCTCTCCACTTTGAAGTGAAGCTTTTTGGAGAGTTTCTAGAAGCAAGGATGGATTTGTTACACCTTGACTGGAGTTCCAAGTCTATCTTCCTTCTTCCATGGACATCCAACTTTATTTCCTTTATTTATGATGTCTAGAAATACTTTCTACTACTTGTATCTACTTTCTACAGCCATGGATGAGTAGATATCTTGTGCATGGGCATGGGGGAGTAACTCCCATGTCATATCATTGTTGAACACAAATTCCATATATAATACTAGTTGTTTCATTATTATAAGGTTCATTGGTGTTTAATTCTTCTTACATGCTTTGTTGGCCACTTTGTATGTATGATTTTTGCTCTTTGTATAATCTAAGAAGATGTGCATAGGAGTAATGATATGTACCTTAGCTGCATTACCTTGACCATGGGAGTGGCTGGGATGTGTTAGAAAACAAAGGTTTGTAGTTTGAATCTAAGTATATCCATAGGAGTGGTATACAAAGTTAGGACTATTGTACACTACCAGGAGGTGGGTGCAGGATACATGCCTCCCTTGTGTTATTGCTAGTGTTATTGATCTTTATTGTTCATCATGTTATGACGTGGATGTGAAACTCTATCCTAAAGAATCCCCAATACAAATTGATCCTTAATACAAGTGTTTTATGTTCTAGTTTGTTTCCTTTTGATTACTTAGTTAACTAAATAAAACCTCTTTTGTTAAAAAGATCTTGATTGTTGAATTTCATTGCTCTTGCACCAAACAATACATTGTTCCTTGTATGACCTCAATAATACTACACACACCCATATACTTGTGTTAGTGTTCGAGTTTATAAATATTAAAACTTGCGCACACTGCTAACAAGTTGTTGACATCGTTGATGGGGAGCATCAATGTTTTTGTTAGAGTAAGAAGTGTTGAATTGTAAGTGAGACTAGATCACACCACCACATGTCATATCCATTGTCATTTTTTTACCTTTCATCATGATCATTGTCATTATCATATTTTACTATCTTCCATTCTAATTTTTTTACTTCACTTTCCTTCTTTATTTGCAGGACTATACACAGAAATCCAAAGGGGTCTTGAACCTTCCATATTTCTAGACCCCAAAGAGCACACTATTAGCAACCTTCAAAAAGTAAGGAGGAGTGAACCTCAATTAGATTTGGATGTCTCACAGCCATCATCACCAACGTCTTCACCATCATCCTCACCAGCCCAACAAGAAGAACAAATCATGGAAGATGACCATCCCCTTAATGACTTCATTGTTCAAGCTGCTAGAAAAATCAATGGGGCTATCAATATCCCATCGATCGAGGCAAATGATTTTTCTATCAGCCCCACAATTATACAGATGATATAGTGGAATCAATTTGGAGGGACACCTATGGAGGATCCAAACCTCTACATTTTTGAATTTCTATAGTTGCTAAGCACTTTCAAGATAGATGATATTTTTGGTGATGCAATTTGTCTACTTCTTTTCCCTTTATCTTTGAGAGACAGATCCAAGGCATGGCTCTATTCTTTGCCAAGAAACTCCATCAACAACTGGGATGAACTCCTCAAAATTTTCTTAGCCAAATACTTTCCACCATGCAAGGCAACACAATTGAGGAGTCAACTCATCAATTTTTCTCAAAGGGATGGAGAGACCTTGTATGACACATGGGAAAGGTTCAAAGACCTTCAACGTATTTGTCCACACCATGGTTTAAGAAACTTGCTTCTATTGCAAACTTTCTATAATGGCTTATTCTACAATACAAGGATCTTTGTTGATGTTGCTGCATATGGTACTTTAATGAACAAATCATACTGAGATGCTTATGCTATTATTGAAGACATGGCAACCAATCATTGGAAATGGATTTCTCATTGAAGTAGAAAACCTTCTTCTTCAAGCTCTATTTTTGAAAAGAAAGTCACTGAAGTAATTTGTGGTGCATGTGGAGTAGCAAGATGCACTCCTTCTTCATGTTTTTCCACACCATCACAATTTGAAGAGACACCAAAGCTCTATAACATTTACATCCGAACAATATTTATAGCCAAAGCCAAGTTTAGAGACCATGCTTGAGACCTTTGTCTCAACACAAATCCATCAAAATGATGAGCTTCGTCAACAAAGGGAGCTGCTAAAGGATGCTATTTCACAACTTTCTTCTAAGGTGGATGGAATTTCCACTCAAACTAGGATGTTGGAGAATCAAATTTCTCAACAAGCTCTTGACAATAAAAAATCATATTCTTATTCCTTGCCTAATCAACCCCAAATAGATTCAAGGGAGACATTCATGTTGATTACATTGAAGAGTGGAGCTACTGAGGAAAATCTTCTTCACCGTAAAATACAGTATCATATGAAGTTGTTGACTCCAATGTAGGCAATGGTGTTCAAGCTCAAAGGAATAAGTTCACACATGCTCCACAAGATGATTCTTCAAGAAAGACAAATTTAATTTTTCCACAATACATTTTCACATTTCTTGATGATTAGAAAAGCATTCCCAAATTATATTAGGATTACATTGAAGAGGAGAATGTAGAGACCAACAATATTGATGTTCAAAAGACTATTCCTATTACAATTCACAAGTGTCGATCTTTGGGCCAAATAAAAGATATATTGACAAAGAGGCGTAGATGCTTAGCACAAAAATTTCCAGTCTCAAATCAAAGCAATGGACCTCCATCTCCATCATTCACCATGATAGGTAACTGGTTACAATCCTCTTGAGTTTGTTATATGCAGTGAGGACATTGCAAATTTGAAAATTAAGGGGAGAGCGGCCGACCAGTAATGTAGTGTAGTTTTCTTTCACTTTTATCATCATTTTCTTAGTTGTTGTTTTTAGTTTCTATTCTTCTTGTGGCAAATCCAATTTGATTTGAGACCCATCTTTTCTATGTGGATTGAACTCCTATGCTTAACTGATTGTCCTCTTTTGGTTAGAAATATCATATATACAAATTGTAAAAGGCATGCATTAATCAAATGAAACCTTTTATCCATCAAGATGTACTTAACTCTGGTTAATGCTTCTAGCCTAAACATTCATCTTTCACATACTTGATTTCATAAAATATGTAATGGTTTCATTTTTTCTGAGTAAATCAACTTTACAACATCATTTAGAATACAGGATGCCCTTGCTAAGCTCTTAGCGTATTTTTAACCACTCTTTCAGTGAAAATTTTTCAAAGCAAATGAATGAAATCTAGCTAAGGTTGCAATTTAGTTGACTTTCCTATGTTGTGGAAATTTTTTAAAATTTCTTTTAGCTTATTTTACCCTCATACCCCATAAAAGATGGCTAAACTGCCCACATATCATGCTAGCCTAGCGTAAGTCCGATTGGCCATGACGGTTAGGTGGTATGTCTTAAAAGAGGATAAAATACGCCAATCGGAACTCCACGTGTGCATAAGCCTACATTAGTAGCCGAGTGCTGGAACCCGTAATCCATTGTCATATCATTTTTGGTAAAGAAGGAGAGTACAACAAAAATTGTTAATTTTAACTAAGATTTCTTCATTTATATCCTTAATAGTTGAGATTTTGAATTGCACATCCACTAATTGATTGGGTTGGTCATCTAAATTCTACTTAGTGTTGTTTAATTGATTGATTCACTTAATTGTGACCACCACTACTGTAATGCTCAGGCCCACCACCCAATGCTCTAGTAGAGTTTTAGGAATGACAACTGACCCCACAGACCACCACTAACCTTAACTACATGCTTTGTCCTCACTCACGCGCAAGCCATGATAAACTTCCCGACTAGTCACCCATCCTAGTACTACTCCAAGCTGAGCGCACTTAACTACAGAGTTCTTTAGTGATGGGATACCTGAAAAGGAGGCACACCTTGGTGATATGGGTAGTCCAATCATTCCTTTTAAAATCATGTTATCTAAGGCCTCAAATCCTGGGACGTTACAATCTCCCCCACTTAGACTCTTGACATCCTCATCAAGGCTCAACTATATGGCATCATAATCTTTTCCCCATTTTAGTGTAAGACCCAAATGACCCATGTACACCCAACTCCCAACTACGACTACCAACACAAGGGTGGCTCCATCAACTCGGATAACCCTTTTCAACATGCCTCGATACTACCAGCGCATGGGCGGCTCCATCAACTCAGATAGCCCTTTCCAACATGCTTGGACTGCACGACTCAAAGACTGGCATGCCACAAGCCCATGTGGGCCTCACCTACTAGAGAGGAATTGGATATAATACCATTTGTAATAATTGAGCCCACTACCCAAGTCTCTAGTAGAATTTTGAGAATGATGATTGGCCTCACAGACCACTACTAGCCTTAACTGCACACTTTGTCCTCACTACGCGCAAGCCAGGGTCAACTCCCCAACTCGTCACCCATCACTATGGAGTTCTTTAGTGATGGGATCCCAAAAAAGGAGGTGCACCTTGGTGATATGGGTAGTCCAATCATTCCTTTTAAGATCATTTTATCCAAGGCCTCAAATCTTGGGATGTTAAAATCTCCCCCAGTTAGACTCTTGACGTCCTCGTTAAGTCTTAACTATATATGCCATCATAATATTGTGCCATTTTAGTACAAACCCAGAATGGCCCATGTACACCCAGCTCCTGATTACAGAATACCAGTGCAAGGGTGGCTACACCACCATGGATAGACCTTTCTACTTGCTTGGACCATGTCACTCTAGACTAGCATGCCACATGCCCATGTGGGCCCCACCTACTGGAGGGGAACTGACTCTGATACCATTTGTAAAGCACAGGCCCACTTCCCAAGGCTCTAGTAGGATTTTAGGAATGACGACTGGCCCCACAGACCACTACTAGCCTTAACTGCACTCTTTGTCCTCACTCGCATGCAAGCTAGGATAAACTTCCTGACTGGTCACCCATCCTAGTACTACTCCAAGCTGAGCACGCTTAACTATGGAGTTCTTTAGTGATGGGATCCTTAAAAAGGAAGTGCACCTTTGTGATATGGGTAGTCCAATCATTCCTTTTAATATCATTTTATCAGAGGCCTCAAATCCTGGGATGTAACAACTACTAAAATAAAAATCTCTTTCTTGGGTGTTTAAGTTGAATCGATGGCTATGGGTTTAAACTTGTTGATCATGGTTGGTTTGGTCTTATACATATCTTTCATTTCATTTGATCTATGCATAAACTTGACAATTCCTTCATTTGTGTTTCTATGTGCTTTTGCTTGAGAACAAGCAATGATTTAAGCTAAGGGGGATTTTATGTGCATATTTTAAGTCATCTTTTGGACCACTTTTAGTTCCATTTTCAAATCATTGTCACCTAATAGTCACTCTTAATCATGCTATATTTTACACTTTATTGGTATCTTTACCTGCTCTATGGTTTGGTTTGTAAGTACAACAATTTGGTATCAAAATGGGGACAAAATGCTATCATAACATCCATCAACACATTCCCCAATCATCTAGACATTCAAAAAATTAATGTTGCAAAAACTGATAAAGGCACCCCGTGTCTTAGTTAAGACACCCCATGTCTTAATAAAGACACGTCGTATCTTATTAAAGACACCCCGTGCCTCAGTCCAGAAATTGAACCCAGAAATCCCAGATTTACAGCAACACATTGTGTATTATTAAAGACACATTGTGTCATATTTATGACATGCCGTGTAACATTCTAGAACTCAATCCAGACTTTAGTTATCGCATAAGACATGTTGTGTCTTATAAAAGACACATCGTGTGACCTGCATATTTCACTCAAACACGAATTTAACTATCTCACGCATATATATACGACCCCAAGCCATTTTGGGACAATTATAACGAGATATTTCAGACCTTTTGGAGAGGGACTGAAGCAAGAGAAAGCAAGGAGTAGTAGGAGGCATTCTAGAGGGAGAAAAGGTGGTTTCTTGGGAGAGAAACTTCTTCTTATTCCTTGTTCTCCAACAATCACAACAAGGATCTTCATTGTTCTCATTGCTCCACTTTGAAGTGAAGCTTTTTGGAGAGTTTCCATAATCAAGGACATATTTGTGACTCCTCGATCGGAGTTCAAAGTCTATCTTCCTTCTTCCACGGACATCCAAGTTTATTTACTTTATTTATGATGTCTATCACTACTTTCTACTACTTGTATCTATTTTCTACAACCATGGATGAGTAGATCTCATGTTCTTAGGCATGGGGGAGTAACTCCCATGTCATAACATTTTTGACATGAATTTCATATATAATTCTAGTTGTTTCATTGTTCTAAGGTTCATCAGTGTTTAATTCTTCTTACATGATTTGTTGGCTACGTTGTATATATGATTTTTGCTCTTTGTATAATATGGGAAGACGTGCATAGGAGTAAGGAGATGTACCTTTGCTGCACTAACTTGATTACGAGAGTAGCTGGGATGTGTTGGGGAACAAAGGTTGGTGGTTCGAATCTAAGTATATCCACAGGAATGGTATACAAAGTTAGGACTGTTCTACACTACCAGGAGGTGGGAGTAGGATACATGCCTCCCTTGTGTTATTTCTAGTGTTCTTGATCTTTATTATTCTTCATGTTATGATGTGGATGTGAAACCCTATCCTCAAGAATCCCTAATCCAAATTGATCCTTAATACAAGTGTTTTCTGTTCTAGTCTGTTTCTTTTGATTGCTTAGTTAACTAAACAAAACCTCTCTTGTTAAAAAGATCTCGATTGTTGAACTTCATTGCTCTTGCACCTAACTATACCTTGCTCCTTGGATGGCCTCAATAATACTACATGCACCCATATACTTACAGGGTAGTGTTCGAGTTTATAAATATTAAAACTTGTGCACACTACTAACAAGTTTTTGGCGCCATTGTCGGGGAGCATTAGTATTTTTGTTAGAGTAAGAAGTGTTGAATTGTAAGAAAGACTAGATCACCCCATCATGTGTCATATCCACCATCATTTTTTTTACCTTTCATCATGACCATCATCATTATCATATTTTTGTATCTTCCATTTTCATTTTTGTACTCCACTCGCCTTCTTTATTTGCAGGACTATACGCTAAAATCCAAAGGGGTCTTGAACCTTCCATATTTCTAGACCCCAAAGAGCACACTATTAGCAACCTTCAGAAAGCAAGGAGGAGTGTATCTCAATTAGATTTGGAGGTCTCACATCCATCATCACCAATTTCTTCACCACCATCCTCGCCAGCCCAACAAGAAGAACAAATCATGGAAGATGACCGCCCCCTTAAAGAATTCATTGTTCCGACTGCTATAAAAATCTTTGGATCTATCATTATCCCACCTATCGAGGTAAATAATTTTTCTATCAGCCCCATAATTATACAGATGATACAATAGAATCAATTCGGAGGGACACCTATGGAGGATCTGAACCTCCACATTGTTGAATTTCTATAGTTGCTAAGAACTTTCAAGATAGATGGTATTTCTATTGATGCAATTTGTCTTCTTCTTTTCCCTTTCTCATTGAGAGACATAGCCAAGGCATGGCTCTATTCTTTGAGAAGAAACTCCATCAACAACTGGGATGAACTCCTCAAAGTTTTCTTAGTCAAATACTTTCCACCATGCAAAACTACACAATTGAGGAGTATGCTCATCAATTTTTCTCAAAGGGACTGAGAGACCTTGTATGACACATGGGAAAGGTTCAAAGACCTTCAACATCTTTGTCCACACCATGATTTAAGAAACTGGCTTCTTTTGCAAACTTTCTATAAAGACATATTCTGCAATACAAGGATGTTTGTTGATGCTACTGCAAATGGTGCTTTAATGAATAAATCATACTAAGATGCTTATACTATTATTGAATACATGGCAACCAATCATTGCCAATGGAGTTCTCACTGGAGCAGTCAACCTTCTTCTTAGAGCTCTATTTTTGAAAGAAAGTCATTGAAGTAATTTGTGATGGATGTAGAGCAGTAGGACACACTCCTTCTTCATGTTTTGCCACACCTTCACAACTTGAAAAGACACCAAAGCTCTACAACAATATCAACCACAATTTCCTTCAGCACCAATAATATTTACATCCCAAGACGATTTTAGAGTCCATGCTTGAAACCTTTGTCTCAACACAAATCCAACAAAAAGATGAGCTTCGTCAACAAAGGGAGCTACTAAAGGATGCTATTTCACAACTTTCTTCTAAGGTGGATGGAATTATCACTCACACTAGGATGTTGGAGAATCAAATTTCTCAGCAAGATCTTGCCAATCAAAAAGCATCTTCTAATTCCTTTCCTAATAAACTGCTAATAGATTTAAGGGAGACATTCATATTTATTACATTGAAGAGTGGAATTTTTGTAGGAGACTAACTTCTATATAGTAATAGTACCTTTACCACCATAATACTATTGGGTGCACGTTTATACCTTGAGGGTGTCTTTCTACTCATGTTATACATGAGGGAGTATTTCTACCCATGGTGCACCTTTCCACCCAACAATTTAGATTTGAGATATTGTGGGTCTCAACCATGCTTAAATGATGTTAGTTTATTTGTTTTTGACATGCACTACTTGCGTTTGAGATATTCTTGATGTAAAATTATTAGGGAAAGAATCTCTTTTGTTAACCATCTTCTAAATTATTAAATGTATCATCTATTGACCTAATAATTATCTTTTATATAACTCCCTCTGAGGATCAAGTTAACTAGAACACACTTTATTTGAAAACCCCTTTATTGATCAACTTTTCCCTAAATAATGGCCAATTGTTTAATATTACACATACTCAATTCATGTTGATGTCCCCTTTTCTTTGATTTTCCTCTTTCTAGGTGACGTTCCTAACCCACCCAATTTTGGTATATTGATGAACAATGCAAATATATGTTTTTAGGTGATTTCCCTCTTTCTAGGTGACGTTCCTAACCCACCCAATTTTGGTATATTGATGAACAATGCAAATGGATGTTTTTGTGATAGTAAAATAGTTTGATGAATTCGATGTTATGTATACATACTTCTTGTATAAAAATCCTTTGAGAAATGAAAAATATACATAATTCATCATAATTACTAGTGTATCTGGATTGAGTAGTAAGGAGTGGATCCCCACTCAGTTCCTACTCCTTACAAACATAAATAGGATAAATATAACATATAAGGGCCCATTGGACTTCAAATTCCGTACATCATGCCTCGCCTTACAAATGATTTATGTAAATAAAATCCTATATTGTATGGATAATAGGGCCTTCAAATATTACCACATTCATGTTAAATGATCCATTCAACTTTATCTTCAAGGTTGGAAACATAAATAATAAATTATAAAATGGGTCACCATATATATGGTGGTATATTGGCTAGAAAAATATGAAAAATGAATGTATGTAAGATAACATATATCAAAATGATGAAAATTGTGATTAAAACTCACTTTTCAAGACACAATCCTTTGACCATGGTTCCCATCATTAATCATTAGCTTTTTTGAAATAGAATTTTTTTATCACATACATCAATGTATCTAATAAAGAACTACAAGAATGGGGACTAAGTCTCATGACCAACTATTTTGTTGTGTAAACATGTTAGGGATCATGTCACATAATTGGGAAGTACTAATAAATAGATTGGAAAATAAAGAAGTGACCTCCATGTTCATGTGGTAAAACTCAGAATTATGTTGTAAAATACTATAGGCATCAATTAAATAAGGCAATCTACAACTGAGATATAGATAATACACCATGTTACAAGTGGGGAAGGTAGTAGGCACTTGCATATGATTTTCACATCAAATTTATACATACCAAGGGGAACAAAATCAACAAGTGCCTAATAACGTGCATTATAAGGGATAAAAATATAAAATTTTGTACATGTATAGTGCATAGATGATACTAAGTCATTGAAAGGACACATCATAATCTCATTATAAACCTGGATAAATAGTGACATTTTGTTATAAAGTGTAACATGTTGAATATGGGCTCACATCATACAGGTACCCTAGTAAGCCATCCTATATTTAATATAAGTCTAATATTGATGAAAAGAGGAGGATATTTTGGATCTCTTTCAAGACAAAAGTGTTGTAGATAGACACTCCCATTATCACATGTTTTTGTGAAAATGGCTCATTGGAATGCTTTAGTGTCCTAGGATTTATGGGTGAAAACGGGTTTACTTAAGTTGTTATGATCTTGTGTAGTCTTTCTAGAAAATTCACATTTAAGATAGTCATTTCGAGACGGAGTTTCTATTACAAAGAGATCTATTTTGAATAAATTTTTCCCATTTTGGGTATTGTTGTTTGTTTTGTACCATGGTTTTGATCATAGTAGAAATTAAGATTGTTACTTTGAGAACTCATTGGATAAGATTGATAGTCCTAATTTTGAACTTCAAATGTCTAATCTCATTTAAATCCAAAGTTTATGGTCTATTAGATTAATTATGTAATCGGTCCTTAACATCCCTTGGGATAACCATAAGACCATTGAGAATTTATGTGTTTTGTTGTTCAATTGGCACATGTTTTTTTCATAGGCAAGATTTAGGTTATTTAGGATATGATCGTAGTTCACAGGTTAAACTACTTTTACTAAACATGTATTGGTGTTGGTTCTTTTTGTCATTTAATTGTTGATTATCGAGTTAAATGGTAACATTGAAATGAATCAAATATGATGTGATGAAAGTTTAAAATTGATGGGTACCAAATTTAGGGTGTCAAGGTTGCATGCCTTGGTCAATATAACAAAGAATATAAAGATGGGCGATTATATAATTACTAGTGATTTAATCAGCTAAGACATTGATTCAATAGAAGATGGTATATCTTCCACCCATTTAGTAAATTAGTTTATTGCCAAAAATATGAATTAATGAGTGGTTTGTTCTTTTTTATGAATCTATCATTCATGTCACTTCCCTATTTTGCAAATGGTTAGGGGATGACCATATTGTGGAGCTAATTGGGTGTGAAGATGGAAGATGTGACATTTGTAAAAGAACTTCGAACAACTGAGCTCGATGGTGCCCCAAAAGTATCTTAGAAATTGTACTCATTTTCACAATTGCATGCCACTAGTGTGAATACCATATATGCCTTCACAAACCTCTTTGAAAATTTCCTTTACCTTCGTTGGATTAAGAAACAAAGCAATGAACTTGGTTTGTGAGCATAAATATAAATGGCATGTGCTCAAGATGTACTAGGTGAAAATGTTTTGATCATATGTTGATCCCATTTAATGTTTCTTTATAGGAAAGGGACAATCTGATAATCTCTTATAAATAGGGTTAGTCATCTTTTGGCTTTTGATCCTAGAGGCAAGTGCAACAAGCACGCCTTCATAAGTGTTTTGGTCTCATTCAATATGAGTGAACTTGATTTCACAAAGTCCTTGATGAGGTACTCCTTGTGGAATGAGGTGCTCTTGGTTTCCCATTTCATCCTAGTTGAGTTGAGGTACAATTAGAAGAGAGTCTTCATGACATTGACCATGTGCAATACCATCTATTTGGCTAGTTTGAGACACAAGATAATAATATTTTAAGGTGTTTGTTTCATTAGATAATGGTCATAAAGATATTGGTCTTTAGGGTTCTGGGATAATGAATCCAACCTCTTTCCCATGATTATTGGCATCCCAGACAAACAATAAGGTCCATGCATTCAGGTTTACTAAATCATCATTGCTAAAAGTGCATATAATTTTATATGTCCTCCTCTTGTGAATCATGATTTTTGGCTAATTAGCCTTTCAGAGACTAGTATTTTATGGCCTTCATTAGTAAAAACTTTACATCAATATTGATTTTGAATATTTCTATGCGGCACATTGCTCGACCATGGGCGATCACACATATATTACAATAGGTCGTGAAGCGATACCAATTTAATTGGATATGACATGAGGTGATTTTAAAAAAAAATCATTATATGAACCAAAGAGAGGCACTTTTTCTAACCATTATATAGTTGCTTTGGTTTTAAAAAACTTCTATAAAAAAGTAGTAGGTGTAATTTCCATCATTTTTACTTATTGGGTTTGAAACTCTCCAATAGATCATTCTATTATGGATACTAGTAAATGCACACATGCACATGCACGTGGCATATAAAATTTGTTGGAAATGTGTGAGGAGATGACTCGTCTGTGAAAAGGTCCCTACAGTAAAAGATATTTGTGTTGGTTGTTTGAAAGGAGAGAATCAAGGAACTATTTTTGTGGGATGGAGAGAGAAATACAGAATTAAAGATAATAAAAATTAATAGGAGAGTGTGAGAATAAATATTTATAGGAGAAAAAATCCTTAAAAAAAGGAGAGAAGAGAGTGAATCAAGAAGAGAGTAGCATCAAACTCGCTCTTTTTATAGTAGTATAGATATAGATCAATAATGATGTTTTGTTGCATGTGGCATGAGGGCTAGATGGTTATACACATATTATTGATAATTTAGAAGTTATTTTGAGTTTGTTTATTGGATGTAGTTTGAAGTTGGTAATTTCAACTATAGTTGGTGTTATTCCACCACAGTTTGAAATTACTTTTACCAATGAGTTCTAGTGTAATAAAATGGATAATTTTTTTAGCATACCTCAAATTTTGTTCATAATAGGATCATGTAATAAAATGATATCTCTTGATTTACAAGGAACAAATTTTATCATTTATTGGACAATGATGTTGCACAACAAGTTTATAGAGATGACACCATAAGTATTGTCTTCCAAATTTAATCAAAGGTAGAATTCTAGTTGTCTTTGGAACATCTTTTCTAATGTGCCATGTGATCTTCAACATGGTTTGATTTGACAATCTTGTCATCAATTCACACATCAATTTCTTTGTGAAAAAGGTATTGGAAGAGATCCACCACTACTTGTGCATGTGCTACCATGTGTTCTTTAGTATATATCACATGGCCCGCTAATTAAATACTCCCTATTCAATAGCAAATACAATCTTTTCCACATATTATGATAACATATTAATTAAGTTATATCCTGATAATGCATTTTTAAGATGAGGAAATGACGTCCAAGTGTATTATCTACCAACACATCAATGTGTGGTACCAAGTAATCATTTGTCAAGGTATCTTTGTTGAGGTCCTTGTTGTCAACAAACATTCAAAATCACACAACTTTGTTTAGATTGAGACTATGTTGTACAAGCATGTAGGGTATAAAACTGTCTAAAAAATCCAATATTATTCAATGACTCTTGTGAATAATTAGGCCCCTTTTTTTCCAAATGTATCATAATTTCTCTTTTATGAGGCACATTCCCTAAGTTATTGAAAGAAGATTGATCTTGATAGAAACCCAGAGTCTTGTCATGTCAATATAGTTATATATGAATATTGAAATGTATCTACAAATAAGGTATTTAAATTCTAGTTTGTTAGAGTGATGTAAAGTCGATCTTCACATGATGACGGTCTAGTACCATGCAGATGTTACATCTCAATACCCTCCTTTATATGAAAGGTTTGGTGTACCTTATTTGTATACTCAGCGGTTGGTATATCCTCAAGGAAGGCATATGTGACTTCATTTAGAATTTCTCTATATTATATTAATGCTAGTGAAAGAATGCAAACTTGAAAATGTTGGGTTTGTGTATTGTCTAAGTCTATAACAGAAGACACTTTTGGTTAAAATGAGTGTGGTATTAAATCCTTGATGGGACATTCTCTATAGAAACTATACACTTTATGACTACAAAAATTATAATGTAGACATGTAATCGGTGATACCTTCATTTAAGTGAAGTTAAGTGATACTCCCCTAAGTAACTTGGTGTTGTGAAGAGTTTAACTATTTCAATTTCTTCCTCAATGCTAACATAGTCTTAGCAATTGTACTCCTGACCATAAGAGTGGTATAAGACATATGGATGTTCTTGTGGCATGAGGTATATGGTTGTCATGTTATTAACATGTTCATATATTTGATGGTTCCATAGGGCATACTTGGTTCCACTAGGCTAATTAAAAGAGGTTATGTAAAAGGACCATTTCTTGTGTTATATTTATTAGTTGATGTATTCTACATTGGCTTCCATGTTGGTTGGATGCTAGTAGGGAGACTAACATGTTTGATGAGCTTCTTTACATCTCATGGGTCCTTTATAACCAATCTATATGTGGTGTTTGTTGATTAGGACAAAAATATATGTTTATTTCCTTGTCAAAAAATCAAAATCCTCATTCTATCCCTAGAGATGTCTTAAGCAAAGTGTATATATACTTGTAATGTTCATATTTTAGTTCATGGTATCCATCATGTGTCAGACTATATATCTAGATCCAAAATTCTGACATGTGGTATAGTTTATGACATTAGGACACCATGTACTATGACTACGTTTTGAGCATATATGGAATTTGGAGAACAATGTAGAGACTACGATAGAACCTTGTTCTTGTGGATACATGATCATCCCCAAGAGTAGATCAAAATATACATTGTACGGTGCATGTCTTTGGCTCTACTTGAATAGTGATAAGGACCTCAATTGTTTCCTTGTTGAGGAATTTTTCAAACATGGTTATGATTGTTGATTTCATGCATATGTTACTAGATTCAGTTCCTTGGGTGACTACGGTCTTGAGGGGAAAATATTGAGTCTTATTCCATAATCAATGAAGAAAAACATAATATACATGTCTCGATGTTGTAGAACAATGTGGAGGTTTGGATTGAACTCTAATACATTAAGAATTTCTTCCTAAAAATTTTAAAAATCTTCGGATTTATTACCAAAGAAATTGTGTTTGCTAGATACATCTATTCCATGTATTTAAGGAAGAATTATTCTTTGAATACTTTAATAATTTTGACCTATGAACGGAGGAACTTTGTATTGAGATGCACACTGACATATCTTTGTAGAGTGCATTGATATTTTCCAAATATTTATAATATTCTTATCTTTCAAATGATTCACACTAAAGGGGACCAAGATGTGTTTATGCTTGATGATGTGTGAGCATATTAATTATGGCATGACAAGTATGTTGTTGAGGTTGAACAAACCATGTACCTTGATTGTTCTTTTGGGGTACTATCACAATTCTCAAAGACTTTCCTTCATTTTATATTTAATTATATATAGACCGTTCTTAGATATGTGATGAATTTGATATTTCATTTTTGTCTTTTTTTGATATCATCATATATGCATTCATGAAAGAACTTAACGCATATGTCTAAAATTTCATTGATAATGCCTATAGTAGTTTACTAGATCTCCTCATGTATAGCTAGGCTAGTCTTCATGAAATTTATGGTGTGACTCATTTCAGCGATATGAGATTGTACACCATTATTTTCTAATTATATATTATAATAACATAGATGCAAGGAATTTCTTTGGGTTGTCTAACACACAAGGAGGTGTGAATGGTTGTGGTTGCAGTGCCTCTACCTTGGTATCAGGCTTCGTGGATTTGTCTTTATGACTAAGTGAAATGTTGATAATCATGTAGATATAATACTCTATATACACGTATCCATTGGGGTTGAATATGTTTTTCTACGATCTTGATGTCACCAAAGAAAATAGATCATTAAAAGAGTTTAAATATCTCAACCAAATCAATTCCATATAAATTTTCCTTGCAAAGATGAACACTTTCTTATCAGAGGGATTTGTGGTTTCATTATGCATTGGAATCTACAAAGTTGTTGGAGATTACAATTTATAAAGATAATATCAACATAAAATCCTACAATAGATTATTTAAATTCTCATGTAGCTCATCTACATATCACTCAAGTAAGCAATAAAATATTCAATGTCCAATTATGGTTTTTGTTTTTTAGAAATCCAATTACTTGGATGAGGTTGCCATTATGACTACTAATCACATGGTCTTGTGCCATTATGGTGAGTACTCAATGGTTCAAGTCTAGATCATGTGGTGTTTGAACTTCATTTTCTTGTTGAAGTGAATTTAGGAATGCAAAAATGTATCTGAATGTGATTTGTCAAATATGTGAGAATATGTTCATCCATTCATTAAGCCTGGGGATAATAACTTTAAGCACCATGTCAAATTGTAGACTTCAAACATTAGAAGATAGGGTCTACCATGCTATTAAGTTGTTAAAAGAGAGAAATAACACATCATTTCCCAATTTTTAAGTTTGTTCATGGAATCTCAAATTATGAAGTGACTTTTGATATCCTAGTGAAATGATCGAGTGATTAAATCACTTGTAGTATAACCACAATTATGTCCTTTGTATACTCATCAGTAGTGCCTTCAAATAGTCATTTTCAAACATGTCATGCTCTATGTTTAGGAAACTCTCTACATTTATCAATCAAAAGTCACATATAGCGGTGAAACTATAAATGTGTCATGTTGTCATAGTTCTCAAAGAGGATTAGAAACTAGATTTGTGTTGAAAAAATTCATATAGCTTCTACATTTGGAAACAAACATCATATTTTTGGTATGATAGAGTGAGCTTCTAGAAAGGCCTTTGTACTATTTCCTTTTCCACATTTTAATACATTGTGGACTCAAAGGTTTTCACTAGAGTTGTAAGCTATAGTGTGCGTTGAAAAATTTTCATTGTAGTAGCATTCTGTTGATGGGCTACATGCTAAAAAAGAGGAGGATGTCTAGAACTAGGGAAGGATCGTTATCCATTCTAATTAGTATTATCTTTTAGTGCATAAAACCATTATGGAAGTGGAGGAGGATGAACAAGAGACAATTGTTGTGACATAGCAAGGGAAACAACTACAATGATTTTGGTATTGGCATATGGTTGTATCCTTCTTGTCCTTATATCTTCCCCAAGGGTAGATATCATTCAATCTATAAATGTATCTCCAGAATCTGCACATTCGATTTGGATTTGAATATGAAATTTTGAAGAAAAAAAATTGGACATCTGCAAAATTTGGATTGGATTTCAGATGTCAAATTTTGGATCCAAAAATTTCAGATCGAACATCAGATATTGTTGTATTCGCTCTAAAAAAATCAGAGTTTGACAAATACATACATATATTATGAAAATATAGACATTTTATCATATATATTCAATGTAATATCAATATTTTATATGTATAATATATTTATTAATATTAAATCTTTGACTTTAGGTTCAGATCAGATATTTTTTGAATTTGGTATTATCATTTTAGATTGGATTCAGATTTTAAAACATGATATATGTTGAATATTGAATTGAATATTGTATCAAACTTTATTTTTTAGATTTGGATATCTGACATAGCAATATCCACTTTGTATTCGATTTGTGTATAGGTCTAAATATCGCACTTACCATTACGGTAGTGGATTTGAAACATATCCACATTTTTTATGTGGTACAAAAGGTGAGGCTGATGTTCTTGTAGAAGCCTTTTTCCAGTTGATACTTTGATGTTTAGGGATACTTGAATTAAGTCATTTAATGACTTATAATTATTTAGAAGTTAGAATAATGGACATATCTTGTTAGGCTCCTTAATGAACATTCATATGCCTTTCATTTTTGTAATCTTGTATCGATTTGGTTTGTTACATTTGTATATTGTCACAACAAATTGAGTGAATGTCTCATATGGATGTTGAGTCAAGGCTTTTAAGATTGTTAGACTAAGGAGTTGGTCTATATTTTAAATGTACTAGTCAATTAATGTATTGGCTAATTTAGCCCATGACTTGAGCATTTTTTTACTTTTTATAGTACCAGGGCAAGGCTGGTCCTTCTAGGGTGCATTCATATAGGTGAATCAAGAGCCTATGGTTGTCTTGAAATTCTATTGTGTCAAAGAATAAGCTTTTGATTTACATGTTGGGATCACATCTCCCCTTTTACTCTGGGATTTTAGGATCCTCAAAATTCTTTTCTAGGGATGTATTTGGGAATTTATAGAAGTCTCCATGTTGCTTTACACCACCCTTTTGGTCTTGGATCACTTTTAGCTTCTTGGTAAATAATTCAAGTGTAATCTACTATATTAGTGTCACACTCATTGGAGATATTGACAAGTGGTAGAGGAGGTTGTTTTTGTGCTCCTAGAATGATCCTAGGTTAATAATTGAAAGTTTTATATGTTGGATCTAAGGCTCGATGGGGGGGGTGAATAGAGTTTCAAAATTATCACAAGAATAGTTAGACCTTCAAATTATATCAATTGAAACCAAATGATTAAGAATAATTTGAAGTCCTATCTAAGCAACCATAGCAAGGATGAGAGAGATTAAAACATACACTTGTACAAGGTGATTAGAGTGGTTCCTATCTCCAAACTAAAAGACCGTCAATCCACTACCTGGAGAGGTCAACCTCTAGGAATTTGCAACCCATGTATACTTATATTCCATCCTAAGAGATACAAGCACACCACCATACATCCAAGGACTTACCTATTCAAGACAAGAGTTTTTCACCTACACAAGGACTTACCCACTTGATCAAGATGTCTTCAGCCTTCAAAAAGGACTTACCCAGACTTATATCAAGTCTTTGGTCTTGAAGGAATTACCCACTCTTCTTGAATCTTTTCCTTGCCCTTCTCCTTCACATGGAGAAGATCTTCACACCTTCTTCAACCTTGAAGAAGAACAATCACTTCACCTTCACTTAGAGAAGCTCACTTCAACCTTTTCTCTTTGAGAAAGGTGATTGGGATGATGGAAGGAATGAGATATTTACAAGATAACATGGAGGTAGTTCTCTTATCAAATGCCTAACTCCTTGATAATCATGAAATGCTTTGGAAATGAGAGAGAGAAAGAGGTTCAAAGGCTTGTAACACACTTAACTATAGCAAGGATCAAGGATATCATGAATGAGAAAACTTTGAATGAACTCCAAGGGGTCCTATTTATAGTTGGGGGTGTTCCTTTGAGTGTGGGATCATTTAAGAATGAAAAATAGACATTTTACAACTTGCAACGGAACTACTTTCATTTCTAACAACTCTCCAACAGATGGAATCACTTTTTCTGTGTTTTTCATATAATACATTCAGTCAAGTTTCAATAAAGAAAACTCGACCGATCCACTAACCAACAAAGCTAATTTTCAAACCATCGGTCAAGTTTGTCCTTGGAAACTCAACCGATGAGTCAAAATCAGTTTTGGTCAGTGAGTCGGTCGATCGAGTTTTGTGAGTGTGCAACTCAACCAATTGATCCATTTCTAAAAAATCCATCACTGATCAGTCGAGATTCAAACTTGATCGACAAAGTCTCTGTGACAAATTTTTCAAAATGGTTTTAGAGTGACCAAATGTTGGAATTAGGTGTCCTTGGTTTTTTCTCATCTTAGTTACAAGTCATATCATCAATACAAGTGAGTACAAAAATATTCTAAGGAGGTTTGGAGTGATTTTCCAAATTGCACACTTGCATAGCCTTTGACTTGAACTTGGAGAAGCTAGGGCTTGTGTAATTAGATCTTTTTCATGTATCTAAAGCCTGAAATCAATCTTAAACAAACATATTTGATACATCAAAATGGAATGGTTAAGTCATTATTAAAATATGAACAATGTATAATTCTCAAGTCAACATTCTCCCCCTTTTTGACAATGACAAACCATTCCTCTACATATTGAAAAGGATATGTAAAGTTATACCTTAGCCTTGTGAATTGAAAGGGGATTCATGATTTTAATAATGTGAATTTCTCCCCCTCAATCTATGCTCACTCTTACCTTCATAGTTAGTCTCTCTACACAAAGCAATATAACATTTTTTATCATTAAGCATGCTACCATTTTATTCTAGTAATCAGCTATACAAGTGTAATGAGTATGCATAAAGAAGAAGGAAAACTATCTATGCATAAGGTTGGAGTAGTCTAGCATGACTCTGTTCCAAACCCTATTTGTGGTTGGTCAATTTTCATCAAAAATGAAAGAGTTTCTGGAGCTCCATGTGTAGTATCAGATAAGAAGACTTAGTAGTCTTTGCTTTTCTTTTTTTAGATTCAACATAGCTTCTAGGATGTTCGGAATAAATAGAATAAGCCTACATGGCTTTCTCCAGATCACTTCAGTGGAGGCACGACCCAACAAAATGTGGTTAATGTCTTTAGTATTTCTCTGACATAGGCTACATCTTGAAGCAAAAAAAAATCCATGTCTCTGAAGATAGTCTTCAGTGATCAGTTTAGTGTGGAACATTTTCCAACCAAAAAAGCTAATCTGGTTGGGAGCTTTGCCATGCCACAACCATTTGGCCCACATTGCAGTAGGGGCTTTGACTCTTAGAAGATCCCAAGCACCTTTCATTGAAAAATTATGGAGACCATCAAAATAACATAGATCATCCTTGGCAATGGGTATTTTGTTACATAACTTAGCCAGGTCTTCAATGCCTCTAACAATTGGTAGGTTCCAAAGACCTTCAGAGATAATATTATTGAGTTTTGTCGAGCTATCAAAGCCAGTTATGTACTTCAATTGGGTACCAATAATGTCTTGCAAGAATTTTCCATCCAGCCATGGATCATTCCACAAAGAAACCATGCCACCTTTGCCAATATTGAATCTGACAAGGTCTCGCAAGTCATCTCTATGCTTCAGAATATTTCTCCACATCCAACTATGCTACTGAGAAAGAAATATAACATATATATGTTATACGGTCATTTAGCAAGTCACATGGTAAAGCATATATTGAACAAGAAAAGGATCACATAGGCAATAAAAGCAATATGTTTGAGCTTCAAAATATTGAACATCTCTCCCCCTTTTGGCATTATCAAAAAGTAAGGGGGGTAGAAGAGCACAAAAATAGGTCTTCTCCAAGCACAACCAAAACATAAATTCCACAAGGTAGAACATGCAACCTCATGGCATACAACAAATAGAGACGAGAGAGAGAGACATGCAAACCAAGCCATAATCAAAATATGGGAAACACGACACTAACTCATGAGATATAGTCAATCAAAGAGTAAGTGTACATATGATTAAGATTACAACAGTGAAAGCACGTCCTCAAAACAACTACAAGACAAAATAATGAAAATAATATGATGATAGAAATGGTACATCTCAGATAATGTTCCCAGATGTTTTTAGTACAAATAGTCTAGAAAGATATATATGATCAACATCTACAAAGTAACAACTAAAACATCTAAACATCTAGGCTATCTATGTCCACATCATCATCATCATCATCATCCACATCATCATCAGAAGCTTCTGCCCCATAGTCATCATTTCCATATGAAGGCGTAGAAGAGATAGCAACTTCACCTTCATCACCAGATGCACCATCAAAGCCATCAGCATGACCATCATAACCATCTTCACCATCCTCCTATAATACCTCCTCAATAGCATCATCAGCTTCTTCACCAACCTAGCCATGCATCTCCTCACTGACAGAAGGACTAAAACTACGACTGGGTCACATGTCATTCTGCTCAACCCAAGACATACCAAGGTCATGAAACTCTTGGGCTTGAGGAAAAGTGGGAGCAGAGGTTCCAAGTCCTGCAAGCAAGGTAGAAATAAGACCAACAGGGAGAGGTACCACTCCAGGGGTAGATCCACCAACAATAGAGGGTGTAGAGGTGGAAGCAGCAGGTGGAGGTGTTGGGTAAAAGTGATTGTACGCATAATCACCTCCTGGGTAGGGTTGGTAGGTAGGGTAAGGATGGGTACAAGATAGGTCCATAATATACATGATTTTTTTTCGAGGAAAATAGGTCCATAATAGACATGATAGCATAGAGATCCCGATGCATATGCTCCTAAACCTGAAGGTTATATACATGTTGATGCATCATGTAACCCATGAGGGTTTCATTTGATATATTAAATGAGGCACGGGAAGGTAGGGATGGTTGAGGAGGTGGAGGTTCCTGGGTGGAGGTGGAGGCTCCAGGTGTTGTAGAAGAAGGGGTAGGCACACTTTTTTGAATTTTTGTCTCACTGATGCAGACTCCTTTTTGAGCATGTTTGTAATGAAGGTCATGAAAAAGAGACTTGCCAGTGGCAGATTGAAAAAGACCACAAATCAGGTTTGGGTAGGGTGGGTGGGTACCACAGGTGTTCATACCAGAGTCAAATGAGGTCATGTGATGGAGAATATATCGAGACCACTTGACTCTTATGTTCTTTAGGATACAAAACATAATCACCACAGTATTCTCTATAGTTTCAGTTTCATTTTTCTTTGGATGAATATTGTAGTTGACTACCATGGCAAGAATGTGGTTATTCAGGTATAAGGCAGAAGAGGGAATGGTAGACTTCTTCCTATAGGGTAACTGAGGCTTATTCAATAATTTATGTTTGTCATGAAGAGTGATATCATATTGTTGTAGAATGCCTCAGGGCCTAGGAGGGAAAAATACTCAAGGTAATCCTTCCTCCATGTGTTGGTTACCTCAGTACCAGAGAAAAATATGTTCAAGGTATCCTCTGACACTTGGAATTTCTTCTCGGCAATCATGGAAGTAAGAACGACTTGAGTATTTGGCGGGGGTACAAGAGTGTTGTAATTTCATTGAAAATTTGCATAGAATTCATGGACGGATTTAGTGCTTGTGATGGATTGTTATAACACGTGTGTTCGTATAACAACTCGGCAACCTAATTAATGACCTTTTGTCTATGTGAGTGTGGCTCAAACAAAGCACAAAAAGGAAAGGGGTTTATAGGAAGGAGCTCCTTGTACCTATTTAGAGCATCATTTGAGACAAAGAAGGTTTCATCGAACATGATAAGGTGAGAGTTGGAAGAAGAGGATGGTGCTTCGGAGGGGGCGGCTCTCTATCTCTTATGAGAATCCATGAAGGCGAGATAAGAAGGAAAGAGAGGTCAAAAATGTAGGGAACACCACCAAAACATGACGAAGCACCTAGGGTTGAAGAGAAAGAGGTCTAGGAAGGTCAAGAAAGGTTAGGCTAGGGCTAGGAAAGGGATGGTCGGGGCTAGGGTTGAGATCTATAGAGAACTGGAGAGGGAATTGGTCAATTTTTCTCTAGTTGAGAGGGAGAAAAGTTGGCCGAACCACACTTATGTTTGCTCCAGCTTGGCTATCGGTCCAATTCTGTGAGATGGAAACTCGACCGATTGAGTTTTTACAAAAGCCCTCGGCCATGGATCGGTCGAGTTGGCAACTCGACCGATGGTCAACCTAAACCATCATTAGAAATTTTAATTGCTACCCATTTGAGTGCTAATTAAATTTATTTTTCAAGTCCATTTTGCATTTTAAACATACTTAGGCACACATCACTCATCATTGGGTACCATTTTGTGATAAAACAATCATTTGCAAAACAAGCAAAAAATAAGGCATAAGAAGATGAAAATTTTAGCACATTAGCAAGAAAAGGTAATCAAGGCATAAGAAAAGCATATAGAATAGATGAAAATTACTAAAAGGTGTTTTAGATTCATCCAAAGTAGTTATGAGCAGTTTAGATATAATAAAATTAAATTTCTCTCTAGCTAGAGGTTTAGTGAAAATGTCTGCCAACTGATTTTTTGTGTCCACATGTGTAATATAAATATCCTTTTTGGCAATGTGATCACGAAGAAAATGATGATGAAGGTCTATATGCTTGGCTCTATGATGAAATATATGATTTAAGATAAATTGATTGCACTAGTATTATCACAATAAATAGGAGAAGCATCAAAACAAATGTTAAAGTCTTAGAGCATTTGCTTCATCATATAAACCAGGCACAACAACTCCTGGCTACAATGTATTCAGCCTCGATAGTTGATAAAGCCATTGTTATCTATTTCTTGGAGAATCAATACACTAAGCATGCTCCTAGGAGGAAGTAAGTGCCACTTGTGCACTTTCTATCAATCAAGCATTATGTGTAATCTGCATCACAATAGGTTGTAAGAGTAAAGTTTCTTGACTTGGGATACCATAGTCCAAAATTTGGGGTTTTGGCTAAGTACCTTAAAATCCTCGGCTAAGTACCTTAAAATCCTCTTAATAGCTATAAGATGTGATTTCTTGGGATTTTATTGAAAGAAAGCACACAAGCCAACACTAAACATTATATCAGGTTTGGAGGCAATTAAGTAAAGTAAACTTCCAATCATACCTTTATAGAGCTTCTCGTCCACTTTCTCGCCTTCTTCATTTTTATCAAGTTTGGCAAGTTTTGACATGGAGGTGTCCATCGACTTGGTGTTCTCCATCCTAAAGTGCTTAAGTATCTCACTTGTGTACTTGCCTTGGTTGATGAAGTTCCCATCTTTAGTTTTCTTGATTTGAAAGTCGAGGAAGAATGTAAGCTCACCCATCATACTCATCTCGAACTCACTTTTTATAAGATCACTAAACTCCTTACAAAGATCAAGATTAGTTCCACCAAAAATGATATCATAAACATAAATTTGAATGATAAGAAAATTGTAAGAAGTGTGTTTGAGAAACAAGGTAGAATCCACTTTGTCCATGATATTCCCATGATCTAACAAAAAGTTCTTTAGTTTCTCATACCAAGCTCGAGGTTCTTGTTTGAGTCCATAGAGAGATTTTTGCAATAGATAAACATGGTTAGGAAAACTATCATGTTCAAAGCCCAGAGGTTGTGAAACATACACTTCCTCCTCAACTGTATCATTCAAAAATGCACTTTTAACAGCCATTTGATATAGAAGAAAGTTCTAATAACTAGAAAAGCACCATACAAGTGGACTCAAGTCTAGCTATAGGTGCATATGTTTCATCAAAATCATACCTTCCTACTGATTGTAGCCTCGAACCACTAACCTTGCTTTTTTTCTTACCACCTTTTTGTTTTCATCTAGCTTGTTGCAATAGACCCACTTGGTTCCAATGATCTTTCTATCACATGGTCTTAGCACTAAGGTCCACACTTTGTTCTTCTCAAACTGCACCAATTCTTCTTGCATGGTTAGAATTCGTTCATCATCCCCAAGAGCTTCTTTGACGTTATTTGCCTCGAGTTGTGAGATGAAGGTGTTGTTGGCTTGTTCTTTGTTGAAGGCAGCCTGTGTCTTCACTCTTTCAAAGGGGTCACCTAAGATCATCTCTTTTGGATGGTTCTTTGCAAAGTGGGGAGTTGGATCCTTCTCCTCTTCATATTTCTCTTCTTCTTGAGTGGACACCTCTTTTCCCTTTTGGGTGATATTGATTTCTTTTAAGATAAGAATAACCTCACCTACAACATCATCATTTGGAACAATATCTTCAGAAATAGAGGGTTTAGACTCATTAAACTTAACATTAATTGATTCGTCTACATTAGCAAGATCAACGTTAAACGCTCTATAAGCCTTGCTAGTAGTGCTATAGCCAAGAAAGAAAGCCTTGTATGATTTAGGATCAAACTTGTTGAAATAATCTTTCATGTTCAAAACAAAACAAGAGCATCCAAAAACATGTAAGTACTTGATAGAGGGATTTCTACCATGCCATAGCTCATAGGGGGTTTTCTTCAAAGAAAGATGAGTAAAAACCCGATTTTGCACAAAACATGAGGTATTAACAGCTTCGGCCCAAAACGTATTTGGAGTGTGATACTCTAAAAGCATGGTCTTATAGTGACCTATTCTTTTTCTGTACAACCCCATTTTATTGAGGTGTTCGATGTGAAGAGAAGTTATGTGCAAATCCAGATTCTTCAAAAAAATGTTTTAAAAGATCATTTCAAATTCTCCCCCATGATCACTATAGATGGAAAGAATATGGCAAGAAGCTTCATTCTCCACTTGTTTACAAAAACTAGAGAAAACATCAAGTGTATCGCTTTTGGAAACAAGAAAGAAGGTCCAAGTATATTAAGAGAAATCATCTACAATAACAAGACAATACTTGGAACCATGAAGCGATTGAGTTCTCATAGGTCCAAATAGATCAATATGAAGAATTTCAAGAGCTCTCTTGGTACTAAGGAATCCTTTGGATTTGAAAGAGTACTTGGTTTGATTTCCTTGGGTACTAGGTTGGCATTCCTCATCCTTTTCAAAATCCAATTTGGGAAGCCCTTGACCATGTCTTTTTTACTCGACTTCTCCAATTGATGCATATTTACATGACCAAGCCAACCATGCCAATGAGAAATATCATTCACATTGACTACTAGGCATCTACCAATAATAGGCTTAATAGAGTTGAGCACAATTACATAAAGATTACCATTTCTAGTTCCCTTATATATGATGTGATAAGTGAGGGAATCTAGAATCAAACATTCAAAAGAAATAAATAGCACAAGGTAACCATTATCATATAATTGACTTACACTTATTAAATTGTGATGTAGGCCATCCACAAAAAGAACATTCTTAATACATAAGGATTCACCTAGATCACTCACACCTTTTACCTTAGCTTTCTTGTTGTCTCTAAAAGTAACTGAACCTCCTTTCTTCTTTGTCAATGTGTTGAAATGGCTTATATCACATGTCATGTGCTTACTGCAACCACTATCAACAATCCATTTTCTTTTTTCCTGCAATAAAGGAGAGTGTCGATTCCCAACTCAAACTTTGGGATTTAGAGTTATCTTGAGGACCCATTTCATCTTTGGGTTGGTCCCAATAGGCTTGTAAGTACAATAAGTAGAATAACAATCATCACTTTTGCAATGAAAGCAAATCATAGGGTTATTAGTGCCAGAAGATTCTCCAATGAAAAAGTAGGTTTCCTTACTCTTTTTCTTACCTTTGGCATTATTCTTGCCCTTAGGTGCTACCCCTACAAATCCCAAACCACTAGTACAATTTTTTTTGGTAGAATCATCAAGGATTTCATTTAGGGAGTTTTTCCCTTTGAGGAATTTCTATAGAGAGGCTCTAAGGCTATGATTGTCATCAGTAAGAGATATAATAGTAGAAGACAAACTAGCAAGATCATCTCTAGCATGAACAAGGCCAGCCTCTAAATAGAGGCTATAGTCAAATAAGAATCTTTTTCAAAAGAAATAGAAGTAATATCATTACTAGGAAAAATAGGTTTAGAAGATAAATCATTAACTTGACCAAGCAACCTAGCATTTTCAAATTTAAGCAATTGAATTTATTTAAGATAAAAATCCCTCTCATCTCTACGAGTATCAACAATAATCTTGAATTCAACATTTTCAGTTTTAAGTATTTCAAACTCATTTAGGCACTTTTGGTTGTCTTCATTAAGAGATTCAATGTTCTTAAGATAGACACCATTCTCTACCTCAACTCCATTGTATTGGAGCTCAAGATTAAGAAATTTTCCTTGCATGTTATCAATGCTCTCAAGATGAATTTTCTCATTTTGCTCAAGAATCTCAAGTTTAATATACAAACCATCAATGATTTTACCTAACCTCTTCTTTTTATATTTATATTTAGAATAAGAAGAATAGGTAGTAACAAGCATATCAATAAAAGTTTTTTTAGCTAACTCATGCAAGCTTACCTCACTTACCTCACCAATATCTTCACTTGTAGAGGCCATGAGTGCAAGGTGGCACTCTCCATCTACATCAGAGCTTGAGCCACTAGAGGATGATGCTTCCCAAGCTACCTGAGATGCATCTTTGTGTCTCCTCTCCTTCTTCTTGCATTTTCTATCTTTCTTATACTCTTCCTCCTTCTTGGAGCTACTCTTGTGGTGTGACTTTCTTTCCTTAGGACATTCACTCTTGTAGTGTCCTTTTTTACCACACTTGTAGCACCTTGGAGTAGAAGAAGAAGATTGATTTCATTTAAAGTGCTTCCCCTTGGAGTAGTTGGCTTCATGCTCACTAGGGACATCATCTTCACTAGAGGAGGAGGGAGAGGTTTGTCAAGCAAGTTGTTGTTGAAGGATTACAACCTCCACTTGATCTTTGAAGGAACTATCTTTCATATTCCTTGCTTCCTTCTCTTCTTACTTGGCTTCCTCCTCTTGCTTGTCAAGTCTTGGATCAAGAGCTTGTAGATTTCCAATAAGCTCCTCAATTGGAATGTCACCATAACTTCTCACTTCTTTAATGGAGGTCACCTTTGACTTCCATCTCTTTGGTAGAGACCTCAAGATCTTTGAGTTGATTGCTCCTCTATCCAAAGTGTGTCCCAAAGAAGCTAGGCCATTGATGATGATGTTGAGCCTTGAGTACATCTCAACAACTACTTCTTTCTTCCCCATTTTTAAGTTCTCTAGGAGGTTGTTCAACATGTAGATATTTGCCTCCTTCACTTGCTTTGTTCCTTCATAGGTAATGCACAACTTATCCCATATCTCATAGGTTGTATCCCATGAGGAGATGTGGTTGAACTCAGATGGAGTGAGGGTTGCATAAAGGATGCTAATTGTTTTGGCATTAAGTTGGGCATTCTTTAGGGTAGCTTCATTCCATGTTGACACAGCTCTCGTTGGCTCCTTATAGGGTGTAATCATCACCTTCCACATATCAAAGTTCATCCCTTAAATGTAGAACTACATCCTCCTCTTCTAATAGAGGAAGTTGGTGTCGTCAAAGACTGGGGGAGAATGGAGAAGCCTCCCTTTAGGTTTAGTGAACCATGTAGGTTCTCACCCATCTTCTCATCTCATGGGAGATTTGTTGAGAAGATCCTTGCTCTGATACCACTTTTTGGATCTAGGGCTCTAGAGGAGGGTGAATAGAGCTTCAAAATTCTCACAAGATTAGTTAGACCTTCAAATTTATCAATTGAAACCAAATGCTTAAGAACAATTTGAAGTCCTATCTAAGCAAGAATATTAAGGATGAGATAGATTGAAACATACATTTAGACAAGGTGGTTAGAGTGGTTCCAATCTCCAAACTAGGAGACCATCAATCCACTACCTAGATAGGTCAACCTCTAGGACTTTCCAACCCATGTATACTTATATTCCATCATCATAGATACAAGGAGACCACCATACATCCAAGGACTTACCTATTCTAGACAAGAGCCTTTCACCTACACAAGGACTTACCCACTTGATCAAGATGTCTTCAGCCTTAACCAAGAACTTACCCATACTTGCATCAAGTCTTTGGCCTTGAAGGAATTACTGTGACGTCCCCAGATTTTCTAAAACTTAATCTGATGTGTGACGTCCAAATTGAAACCCTCACCTCAGCGAGAATCCCAATTTAAACATCCCATACTAGGCTAAGAAAGAGAAAATCAAGGGAGTTAGAAGGAACAATCAGTAGCACATGTACATGAACAATAATAAAACCACAACACATGTTCACCATTCAACATATAATTACAACATGAATTGTTACAACATTTGATATTACATATTGAACAGTAAACTATAACATATACATGTACTACAACTAAACAATAGGATCTTAAGACAACAGGTCCACCTGTACATCAGCTCGCCACACAACTCTCAACTATCCTGGATCTTCAAGAGCATAACCACAACCTAAACAAAAGATTACATGCGGTACACGTCAGCACAATATTCAAGATGTTGGGTTTTAGGGGAGGCAGAGAAGGCAGCGGAAACAAAAATTTTCTCCCCCAAACCCAGCACGAGGAAACGCGTCAACGTCTATATATTAGGAAATGATGGTTTGTGGAATCATACCTTGTCCCGATGCTTGCTCGGCGACAATACCTCGCGCAATGCATGGTCTTCAACTCTGGTCTTGGACAGCGTCTGTGCAACTCCTGGTCACACCGGGACTGACGACTCCTCCTACTACCAGACTCTCAGATGACAGTTGTCCTCATGAGCGGCAGTGTCCTCCCGCCTCTGTAGTAGTCCACATGGACCACCTGGAACTCCACACTCCTTGTCCCACAAGGAAGTGGAAGGAGTCGCACCCTCCTATTGACGTACTAGTCGCCAACACACTCTCCTACCTCCAATTGCAACTACAGTTGTCCTTCCCTTGTTGCACCTCCCTTTGCGGGAAGCACTTGCTCGGGCTCTCTCTCGGTTACCAAAACCAGAGAGAACGACAACTTGCAGAGCAACTGGTTGCACTGAGTTGTTGTCTGAGAAGCCCCCACTACCCCTATGTATAGGAGGGTCATGGGACAGGGTTCTCTATCCCGGGCAATACGGGACTAAACACATGAGTAGAAGGGTTCGAGATTTTCCACAAAAAGCAACCAACTCGCAACCTGAACCGATCGGTTCACAAGTGAACCGGTCGGTTGGGACCCATGAGCCAATCGGTTCACTTCTGAACCGGTCGGTTCGTGGTCCTGATCGGTTCCCGATTGACTTTCCTTCTTTCGTTTCTAATTGGTATCGAATACCAATCCTTGTTCCAATCAAATTGGGCAAATGAAATGCAAGGAAAATTCTCACCGACCTGACTTTCCCAACTTGCTCGGTTGCACCAGTTGAACCGATCGGTTCAACACTTGAAGCGCTCATTTCACTCTGTACATGAGCTGATCGGTTCAACACTTGAGCCGACCGGTTCAACAACCTCAGCCGACCGGTTCAACACTTGAGCCGATCGGTTGGGAGTGCAGGTCGTGTAGAATCAGTCAATTGTGATTTCAATCAATCGGATACTCCAATCAACATGTCCAACACCTTGAACAGTATGATATTGAGCTATCAATCAATTGAGTGTTTAATTGAACTACTAAACTCCTTTAGTAATCAATCTAAATGTTGCTTGTGGACAAAACTCCTCTTCCAGGTTAAATCCTATGTGTGTGACCCTATAGGTCCATTTCAGGTTGGCAGTGAAAGTCCATAACACTTATGACTTCACAAGCAAAGAGCGGTGCCTAGTCACACATCAGTGCTACCCAAGTGAAAGTAGAAAGTTGGAGAACAACTTTCATCCTACAATCTGTGAATGGTGTTACACTGAATGTATAATTCCTTTGTCACTGATATCCCGAATGAACTCAAGGCATGGAACAGTCATCCTGTCAACGTTCATTCACTTTCTTGATCTCAGAGTAGATTGAAGGAGATATGTATGACATCAATATCACATACTGATTCACACATGCATGCGCATGCCTATCTCAATCCTACTCATCAAGTGGCATTGGATATCAAACTCCCTCAGGAGGGACAAATCCCATATCTATCACTCACCCCTCAAAAGCCCCATGTGTCAAAGCCACCTAATCATCACCTTTATAACAACCCATGTTTCAGGGCTGCGTTTGATGATGTCAAAGTGTGCCCAACGACATGTGTTGAGTGTAGTGATTTTAGGTCAAAGAATCACACTCACCACCATCACTGTGAGTACTGATTGTGACTACCATCTCATGGTTCCATGTGTCAAACTCACAGTGGGTATGTCCGGTACACTTATTCTCTAACAAGTACCTATGTGTTTGGTTTGATATCTCTATATCATGACTAATGAGATTCTGTCATCAACCAACACCACAATCTAGTCTTGTGTGTCATAGTTGTCTATCTACCTTCCACTATGACATCCGACTAGGGACAAAACAAGAATGTACAAACTCTTAGCATCCGTATGATCTCATCGTTCAAGTCCTCAACCTGAAAGCAAACGTCATCGAGTACTGTCATTCTCTAGACATTCAATATGTTCTATCACTATCTCATATGACTGAACCAGAAAGAATTGGAAGTTTGCCTTTGATGTTTATCAAATCAATCTTAATGTATCCCACCAATCATCCCATGATTGGCTCTCAGGGCATACATACCAACAGACTCCCACTTGCACTGTGAGCCAATCACCCTTGAATCATATTCATAGTGATCTTCAAACATGTCCTACATGTTACTGTGCTCTTAGTACAAACATAGTGAGTAATGGAAACACCTTGCCAAAGTCAGTATAAATTGCATGTCTCACAGCTCTTAGTTCGCATCAATGTAACTCTTTACATTGAACTCTTCGTAATATCCATAGAACTAGTACTTCACAAGTACTTATCAAGTTCTCATGGTATTCCAGTAACCCTTACTGGAAGCAGACATACATCCACTCGTCATGTCCCACATACGAGTTAACAAGATGAGCACATCAAATTGTCATGTCATACATACAAGATGATGAATGCATGTTATTCTTGCCATGTCATACATGCAAGATAATGGGATGATTACATACATGATAGATCCATATCTATTCTTAGTGTTCACATTCTTCATAAGAATTGGACACTTGGCCTTGGGATACTAACTCCATGTAGCATGGACAAGTTTTCTCCCAATGAATCTGTGCATACTGAACACTTCAGTACAGATTGCCAATGTATGCTTTCTCTTTTCAGGTCAAGAGGTTTTTCGAGAACCATCTCTATAGATCTCTATTCCTATCACATAGGAAACATCTCTATCTTCCTCAAAGATAATTTCCACTTTTGGATTTCCATTCTAGAACATTTCCATTTCACATCAACATGTGGAATGTGAACACGCTCGCACTAAATCACAGATTGCTTCTTTATCTTTGACATATCAGTCAAACCCTTTGACTATATCATCAAAGTAAAGATCCAATTCTGAGTTGCTTGTACTCAATCAATCACATTAATTAGTCCATTGTAACTTATAGACTTCATTTGCATTTATGGATTCATAAACCTTATAGGTTGTGTCACATACACATCCTTGTTTTATTTCTCATAGGAATGCGGTTTTAGTATCCATATGCCAAATGTCTTAGTCATTAAGTTGCAATCAACAAGCATCATCCTTCTCAAAATGTTATCCATGTATCTTAACACTTAAGATTCATTTGCATTTATGGATTTCATCCAATGAGTGCTACCATCAAGGTCATACCTTATGGTTCACATGGATGCCATTTAGGATGTAATGGTCATAAACCATAACTCAAAATTCGGTTCCTCATATTCATCTAGATAGTTGACTCATCACATGAACAACTTATCACATAGATAATTGAGGTGTATTTGTTAAGTATATAAGAACTCACAACCCTTGTGATTCTTAATTTCTTTTATTAGTGTGGGGTATTCTTTTAATAAGAAGAATTCAGTTATTTGATAATCATTCTCTAACTCCTTAGAGTATGATTCCTTCTTGATTTAGACATCATCATGCCTTAATCATGAGTTTACTATGATACACTATCATAATCACTCAAAAGGATCTCAAACATTTGGTCCAAGTATTTCATTCATTGATCTCATCAAGAATTAACACTTTACCAAATTTGTACTTCATCTATGATAATCTTGAACACCCCAAGATACTCATATTGGTATTTCTCTAAACACCATTTGAAGTATTAGCATTTGTTCCAATAGGTATGTAAATACATCACATGTATTATACCTTATAGGACAATCATTGTCCCACTACCTTTAGTGAAGATTGATTAATCATGTCTAAGATATTCATGTCTCTTACTGGTTCTCTAACCAAAAGAGTCTAGATTTATCCATCACATGGAAACTAGAAATGAATGTCTCATGATTGATGCTAATTTGATTGTTTGAGTTATCAATAACTTTAGGTATCATTTTATCTTATGCATACCATGTATCACAAGATAAACAAGGCATTTCCACAAAGATCATATCTTTAAGATTGAAACATCAACTTTATTAATTTCCATCATTGTCATACAATATGCAAAAATAAAGTGTTTCTATCTATTGGCAATATATGAAATAGCAGTTCTCAACTCTATTTCGTGCCCTTTAGTCTGAAATGAACTGAAAGGTACTCCTATATATGGCAGCAACACTTGCTCCAATGATGGGTACTTCTTTCTTGGTCCTTTCACAAAGGCCATCACTTCTTTGTGGATATTGTATATCATATATGACATATCCATATCTTGATATCATATACCTCAGATAAATAAGTAGTTCATTTCATGATACCTTAGGTGGAGATCTCCATCTCCTCCTTCATCTTCTTTTGTTCTTCCAGATATAGAGGGCAATTCTTCATACACCCTTTCCCCATGTGCCTTGAGGCTGAAGACGGCTTGGATTGCTGGCTAGCATCAGAACACTTCTTTGCTTTGCCCTTGTCCTTGCCCTTAAGAAATACCTTTCTCTTTGATCACATCAAAGATTATGGTTTGTCTTTCTTCATCTTTGCCTCTACTATCCTCAACATGTCCAACAACTCTATCAACGCTTGTCAGAGTTGTCCATGTTGTAGCTTATCATGAATTGTATGATTCTTGCAACATTTGCAGTATCATACCCATAGACAACTCTTGGCTCAGAGGGAATCCTTCTTTATTTAGGTTTTCCAAATACCCAATCACATTGAGTGTGTGAATATCTTACTGGATCTCCTTCTGTCATGACATACTAGGACAGTGTCTTGGAGACATCATATGTCTCATGTTGTCTATGCAACTCATAGTTCAGAAAGCACACCATTAAGCACTCCTCATCAATGTCTTCCTCGGTATGCTTCCATAAGCATACTTTCATCCATTGATGTGGTGGGATCGAGTTCATCTGGTTCTTGTATAACTAGGACTTAGAGCTCTCGCTATTTGAGAACACTTCTCATCATCCTAACCAGTTGTGGATTTATTCCCATTTAATTTGTTGGTCTCAAAGACCGATCGCAAATAAAGTGATTTCTTGATTAACCATTTATTTTAACAAAAGGAAATATATGCAATTTTAGTCCAAAACTCTTTTGACTTGTTTGATTGATTTGAAAAGTTGACGATAAAATTAGTCCTTTAATTAATTATCACTCCCACTATTTTAGTTAAAACTGATAGCCCTCACCATCAACTCGGAAGATTGCAGCGTACAACCTTCTAGTGGGCAAGATCCTGAAATCCTCTAAGTCATGGACAAGCTAGGGCTGTCACCCACAACTTAGATCTCTCAGGTAGGCAACTTTTTCCAATTGCATCATATGCAACTCTTGATAAGATGTCATATGCAACTTCTTGCCATGATCATCTCCATGCCTCAAGGCGCTAGATCCTATCTAGGTCACCTTGTTAAGTCCGACCCAAAGCAAACACGATGAATATGCACCCTGCTAGGGCAGACCCACACATTCATCCTTCACGCTTCCACGAGATAGACGGTGTACCACGCTAGGGCGTGCCCACACTTGATCGATCAAGCTTTTCACGTGTGTCGCATTTGGAAGGAATCTAAAACTTAATATTTTAATGAGGGATTTGGTTTTTATATACATATACATATCCAATCACCACAATACATAGTACGTATCATATACATGCTATATCCCACAGAAAACATGCACAAACGATAAAAAATGATGATTATGGCCATCCTAATGTGATTCCTCGAGCCAAGAGGAATCACGGTCATCTAGGTCAACATCACATGCAACCTGTACAAGATGAATATATGTGCCTTGCCATCCGAGTTGATCAACTCATCATATGAATGATCCGTACTCTCCAGCCGGTCATCTGGGTGCCACCATCCGATCGGTTGGCTCCTCCAACCGATCGGTTCACCTAGACGTCGTGCATCTCGTCATGTCCGCCACCCGGTCGTCTCGCTCCTCGAACCGGTCATCAACCGATCGGTTCACTCCTTGAACCGATCGTATGGAATGTCAACTGATCGGTTCACGCCTTGAACCGATCGTTTCAGCTGTCGTCTTGATGTCCGCCGGTCTTCGACATAACAGGAAATAAAAATCTATTCTATTTATTACATTGCTTTAAAAAAAGGAAACACCGAGTTACATTCGGGGGGAGTAAGGGTAGGAAAGAATCTCGAATTATTTCGAGTTACATTAGGAATAAGAGAGGGAAGATCGGTGCGCAGACTGAGATGCAAGCAACCGCAAACAACCACACACAGATAGGGGTTTATAGGCCATAATCATGCTACACACATCCACCACAAAACTCGTTTAAGGGCGACGCATATCGAGTGCATTAATAATACATATCATATATGTAATTTGGGATTTGTGGATTTAGGATTGGACATGCATAAATCCGATATTATTCGCATCGTATGCAATAAATAAAGGCGACAAACCAAAATCGATCATATCGATATTCCTAAAATATAGAGCAGTTGACGTGGCTCTGATACCACTGTTGGGTTTTAGGGGAGGCAGAGAAGGCAGCGGAAACAAAAATTTTCTCCCCCAAACCCAACATGAGGAAATGTGTCAACGTCTATATATTAGGAAATGATGGTTTGTGGAATCATACCTTGTCCCGAGGCTTGCTCGGCGACAATACCTCACGCAATGCGCGGTCTTCAACTCCGGTCTTGGACGGCGTTTGTGCAGCTCCTGGTCACACCGGGACTGACGACTCCTCCTACTACGGGACTGTCAGATGACAGTTGTCCTCCTGAGCGGTAGTGTCCTCCCGCCTCTGTAGTAGTCCACACGGACCACCTAGAACTCCACACTCCTTGTCCCACAAGGAAGTGGAAGGAGTCGCACCCTCCTGTTGACGTACTAGTCGCCAACACACTCTCCTACCTCCAATTGCAACTATAGTTGTCCTTCCCTTGCTGCACCTCCCTTTGCGGGAAGCACTTGCTCGGGCTCTCTCTCGGTTACCAAAACTAGAGAGAACGACAACTTGCAGAGCAACTGGTTGCACTGAGTTGTTGTCTAAGAAGCCCCCACTACCCCTATATATATAGGAGGGTCATGGGACAGGGTTCTCTATCCCGGGCAATACGGGACTAAACGCAGGAGTAGAAGGGTTCAAGATTTTCCACAAAAAGCAACCAACTCGCAACCTGAACCGATCGGTTCACAAGTGAACCGGTCGGTTGGGGACCTGAACCGGTCAGTTGGAGCACCAACCGATCAGTTGGGACCCATGAGCCAATCGGTTCACTTCTGAACCGGTCGGTTCGTGGTCCTGGTCGGTTCCCGATTGACTTTCCTTCTTTTGTTTCTAATTGGTATCGAATACCAATCCTTGTTCCAATCAAATTGGGCAAGTGAAACGCAAGGAAAATTCTCACCGACCTGACTTTCCCAACTTGCTCGGTTGCACCAGTTGAACCGATCGGTTCAACACTTAAACCGCTCGTTTCAACACTTGAACCGCTCGTTTCAACACTTGAACCGCTCGTTTCACTCTGTACATGAGCCGAACGGTTCAACACTTGAGCGGACCGGTTCAGCAACCTCAGCCGACCGGTTCAACACTTGAGCTGATCGGTTGGGAGTGCAGGTTGTGCAGAATCAGTCAATTGTGATTTCAATCAATCTGATACTCCAATCAACATGTCCAACACCTTGAACAGTATGATATTGAGCTATCAATCAATTGAGTGTTTAATTGAACTACTAAACTCCTTTAGTAATCAATCTAAATGTTACTTGTGGACAAAACTCCTCTTCCAGGTTAAATCCTATGTGTGTGACCCTGCAGGTCCATTTCACGTTGGCAGTGAAAGTCCATAACACTTATGACTTCGCAAGCAAAGAGCGGTGCCTAGTCACACATCAGTGCTACCCAAGTGAAATTAGAAAGTTGGAGAACAACTTTCATCCTACAATCCGTGAATGGTGTTACAGTGAATGTATAATTCCTTTGTCACAGATATCCCGAATGAACTCAAGGCATGGAACAGTCATCCTGTCAACGTTCATTCACTTTCTTGATCTCAGAGTAGATTGATGGAGATATGTATGACATCAATATCACATACTGATTCACACATGCGTGCGCACGCCTATCTCAATCCTACTCATCAAGTGGCCTTGGATATCAAACTCCCTCAGGAGGGACAAATCCCATATCTATCACTCACCCCTCAAAAGCCCCATGTGTCAAAGCCACCCAATCATCACCTTTATAACAACCCATGTTTCAGGATTGTGTTTGATGATGTCAAATTGTGCCCAACGACGTGTTGAGTGCAGTGATTTCAGGTTAAAGAATCACACTCACCACCATCACTGTGAGTACTGACTGTGACTACCATCTCATGGTTCCATGTGTCAAACTCACGGTGGGTCTGTCTGGTACACTTGTTCTCTAACAAGTACCTATGTGTTTGGTTTGATATCTCTATATCATGACTAATGAGATTCTGTCATCAACCAACACCACAATCTAGTCTTGTGTGTCATAGTTGTCTATCTACCTTCCACTATGACATCCGACTAGGGACAAAACAAGAATGTACAAACTCTTAGCATCCGTATGATCTCATCGTTCAGGTCCTCAACCTGAAAGCATACGTCATCGAGTACAGTCATTCTCTAGACATTCAATCTGTTCTATCACTATCTCATATGACTGAACCAGAAAGAATTGGAAGTTTGCCTTTGATGTTTATCAAATCAATCTTAATGTATCCCACCAATCATCCCATGATTGGCTCTCAGGGCATACATACCAACACAAGAATATTGTACTGAGTACGCCTACATGTCTTTTATATACCTCTCATCATATCTTGGCAATAAGATAAAACTAATATACTTGGCAGTAATAGAAGAATATAAGAAAAGCATATACTTACACAAGGATATTCATTAACAAAAGAGAACACATATTTTAAGCTTATTTTCCATTATATCTCAGGGCCTTTATTATCACTACCAAAGAGTTGGATCATATGTACAATGTGACCACTACCAAAGAGTTGGGTCCAAGCACACTACCAAAGAGTTGGTTCTTCCATATGTACAATGTAACCACTACCAAAGAGTTCGGTCACTTCTAAGCACACTGCCAAAGAGTTGGTGCTTTCATATAATGGAACATATATATCATGTTTGATGGGTTCATAGCAGTAATCATGGAAAATCATGCAACATATCATACAAGAACAATCATTTCATCCAATATCATATGCCAAGTATTTTACTACAAATATAACACAATCATATTGTATAATAAGCCAAGTAAGAGGTAATGGTGTACCTTCTAAAGAGATAGATCATACTAATCACATTATTCCTCATGTCATATATATCTTTGTTAAACCTGATCAAGACAAGATCATATACTATCATCAGGTTCTCATCTTCTTACATCTCATCTTAACCCTATTCATGTTCATTAGGGTTTTCTTAGTTCATTAGGATATTCTCATGATTAATTGTATTCTTGTCTTAGATTTATCTTACTGATGTCATATTCCAGATTATAGTTCATCAACTGGATATACTCATGTGTCACATTATTATGTGAACATACTTAACATATGCCACATTCATTAACCATATTAGGGTTACATCATATGTATTAAGGGTCATCCTCATGTAACATTAATTATATGCATCTAACTGATATCAAAGTTCCACATTAGTTTCCATTATTCATGTATATGGTTAACCATTTATGCATTTGTATCTATTAAACCATCTCTAGGTTTCCATCATCTCATGTCCATATCTCAAGATTAGATCACTTTCCTAGAATTTAGCTCGATGCTCAGAAAAATACAAATAAGGTATCAAATTGTTCAGAAAAATGAGTAGAATCACATGAAAGCTTAATATCAGTCTTTTGAGACAATAATATCAGTGATGTCATGTAAGATGTGTAATGCTTCTCTAATGGATAATAAATATCAAATGATGACCTAGGTGTTAATCTTAGTGCTTAACAAAGATGGAAAATATAGTTGACAATTAGCACAACATAACGTTTATGACACTATGATATTATCTAGATGGATAAAATGGGTTAACTCTCTTAGAACATGGTAATATGATGTGGGAACCCTAATGCAAGGGTAAAGATAAGGATGCAATACTAACATATGAAATGTGTCGTGACATAACCTAAGTTTCTAAACCTTAAGTTTAACCTTGAATGGAGTGTTTGTGCACCAAGATGGTTGTAAAATCCCCTAATAGTGTTTTGAATACATAGTTCTAGGTAACCTTTGTGGATATGTTACACCTAGAATAGTTCATACATGTGGATGAAGGCAAGATAAGGTTTTCCTCGGAAGTATGAGTATGGTTTACTTTCGAGGATGAAAGTTCTTTTAAGATGTATATGATGTGACAAAGTGGTTTTTAGTTTAATTCTGAGGACGGAATTTCTTTTCAGGTGTGTAGGATGTGATGGAGTGGACTTTTAGAATCCTAAAATGTCTAATGACACAAGTGAAATCATGCATGTTGAGTTGTTTTGAGAATCCCAAGTGTTTTAGTAAAGTTGGAGTGTTGATTGAGGTTTGTATAATGGTTTGGATCCGTAAGTTCTGCCTATTTGAGGAATTTAATTGAAAAGACTAACAATTGAGTTCTGGCACCAAAATTTTTAGTAGAGTGAATTTTGAGTTAAGATGAAGTTATGATTAAAATTTAGCAACACTTTGATGTACCTAGAGGGAGCCTTTTAGGTTTGAAATTGTTTAAATATCAGATTAAGTTTTAGAAAATCTGGGGACGTCACAATTACCCACTCTTCTTGAATATTCACCATGCCCTTCACCTTCACCTGGAGAAGATCTTCACACCTTGTTCAACCTTAAAGAAGAATAGTAGCTTCACCTTCACTCGGAGAAGCTCACTTCAGCCTTTGCTCTTCCAAAAAGGGTATTGGGAAGATGGATGGCATGAGATCTTTACAAGATAACATGGAGGTAGCTCTCTTATCAAAAGTCTAACTCACTGATAATCATGAAATGCTTTGTAAATGAGAGAGAGAAAGGGGCTCAAAGGGTTGAAACACAATTAACTATAGCAAGCACCAAGGATAACATGAATTAGCAAACTTGGAATGAACTCCAAGAGGTCCTATTTATAGTTGGGGGTGTTCCTTTGAGTGTGGGATCACTTAAGAATGACAAATAGCCATTTTACAACTTGCAACAGATCTATTTACATTTCTAACAACTCTCTAATGATTGGAATCAGTTTTTCTACATTTTATGTATAGTACATTCATTTGAGTATCAATAAAGATAACTCGACAGGTACACTAACTGACAAAGCTAATTTTCAAACTATCTGTCAAGTTTGTCCTGGGAAACTCGATTGATGAGTCAAAATTAGTTTTGGTCAGTGATTCGTCTGGTCGAGTTCTGTGGTTGTGCAACTCGACTGATTGATCCATTTCCAAAAATACATCATTGATCATTCGAGATTCAAACTCGATCGACAAAGTTTCTGTGACAAAATTTTCAAAATGGTTTTAGAGTGACCAAACGTTGGAATTAAGTCCTTGATTTTTTCTCATCTTAGTTACAAGCCATATCGTCAATACAAGTGATTATAAAAATATTCTAAGGTGGTTTTGGAGTGATTTCCCAAATTGCACACTTGCAAAGTTTTTGACTTGAACTTGAACAAGCTAGGGCTTGTGTAAGATGATCTTGTTCATGTATCTAAAGCCTGAAATCAATCTTAAACGAACATATTAGATACATATGAATGGAATGGTTAAGTCATTATCAAAATATGGACAATGTATAACTCACAAGTCAACATTATATGTCTAGTATTGTGCATGAGGTGGTATGGTGAATGTCCATATGGTGTCATGGGACATGCTTATTGAGGATTTGTGGTGCGGTCCATGCCTCTTATGCTTATTGTGTTTAACTTCTACCATTGCATTTTGAACTTTGGTGCCCTTACATTATGAATTTGAACATTTTGTGGAACAATGCGATGAGGGACCATCACCAAGTTTGATGGCAGGAGTCAAAATGAAGGCGATATTAAAGCATCCTAGTGTTAATGACTATACAAGCCATGTATAGTTCATCATATGCATTGCATACTAAAAGTATGGGGGACAAAAGCATTGGTGGATATCAATTATTGCATGTTGGCCATGTATAGATAACGACTGTGCAAGCCAAGTATAGTTCATCATATGTATCATCATCATCATTGTCATTGTCATCATAATCTATGATTTTAGCATCCACTGTTGAGTGGTCAAACTTATTCTTTAAGGTTATTCTCAGCATGAAGTTGTTTCCTGCATTAGCATAGGAGGTTGATGCTTGAAGTTGATGAATCATATTCTCCTTATGAGGACCATGATTAGTCCACATTCCAAGTCCTCTTTATGTTAGAAACCAACATTTTTGCATTGAATCAACAGTTACTAGGGAACTTTGGGCATCACCAAAATTCGTCCACTCAACATTCCCAAGTGATCAGAAGTCATGTATAGAATCGTAGATCCTATAAGATTCATTCATCTCATGTTAGAAGGCAAAATTAGGTAGCATACATGTCACACTTTGTAAGTAACAATCAAGGTTTAAAGAAGGAAGGAAATGTCACATTGGTACAGAGTGAGAATAATATTTATCTACCTCATGGATGAGAGGTCATTGTAAATAAAAATTAGCCCTCCAATGGAAAGGGGGTTTAGAGTAATAATTCTGAAACATAAAAAAAATCACCTAGTTTAGTAATGGTGCTACAAGGGTTCACAATTTTAAATAAAAATTATCCATTTCTACAACAAGGGGACTTTGAGTTGTCATTGTCTGTTTAGGGAAATATATTCTCCCCATATGCAAAAAGGGGGATGGGTGTATGTATTCCAAATATTGAAAGAAGCAATGCTCGTAGTCTAGCAATAATTTAGGAATGCAAAGTCTATATGTTCTACGAATTGTAAAAAGATCGAGGTGGAAATGAAATTGTGTTGCTCCTTTTGAGGAGTCAAGTTGTCCAAACTCGTTTCATTTTTCAAGAGTAGAAGGGTAAATCACACTCTTCTCAATCACAAGACTACAACAAGATGACCAAGATGCAGTACATTTTGTTAAATCATATGACAAGTATGATTATATGTGGGTGAAATGTGTTTGAATTTCTATGTATTCTATATGTTCTATATCATATTTGGGGCTGAAACAATGTTTATTATCATATAACAAATACTCAATCATGATGAGGTCTAAGGATTAGGAGTTCTTTTATGAATTCCACTTAACATGCACGTCAACATACCCCATTTTCTATTGATGGTGGATTTACCTAGTCACTATCAACTTTAGGAAGTTTCTTAATGAAATGTTTGTATTGAGATAGAATTTTGGCAATATTTTTTTTGAAGAATAGTTTTGTATTTAAATGAAAAATGTATAGTACTCTAGTATTTTTAGGATTTTAAAAACATGTTGCTAAACAAAGTCAAAGTGCATACAACATTTTAGTGTAACTTGAGTTTTAAAGGAATCCACAGACGGAGTTAATATCTTGGTTGCATTTAATGCAACTAATGCTTTAGGAAATAAGATATAAATTAAAATTATTTTTTGATAGAAATTCTTATTAAATATGGTATAAAGATAGAAATTTTGTATCAAACTAAAATTCTAATATCATTATGATGCAGTATGTTTTGAAAAGGTTGTTGGTACCAATTTGAACTGCGTGGGAAACATTGTTGTGTAACTTAAGTTTTAAGTGAATTTTTGTTACCAAAGTGTAATTTTGATAGCATCCTCAAAACAATGAGTTAAAAATGTTGTTGGAAAGTTGGCAGCACGTTATCATAAGTCTGGTTTGAAAATATGGTTTGTATTAGACCAAACTTTTGACAACAATTCAGTGTAACATGGGGTTTTAGTGAAATGGTTTCTAACTAATTAAATTTTAGCAATATTTTGGTATAACTTAGGTTTTAACAATATGCTTTGTACCAACTCAAAATGTGGACAAAATTTTGTACAACTCAAGTTTCAAAAAAAAAACTTAGTCAATGTACAGCAAGTGTTATAGAATATTCTGTTTTGAGAAAACTAATTTGAGTTGAGAATCATATCAATCAACACAAATGGTGAACATATATTACATATTTATAATGTGTGTTTATCCCATGTAATCTTATAGTATTTTAGAAAATCTATTACTATTGTTCCTACATAGGTAAAAGAATGGATGTCTTTAATTTATCTACAAGGAAAATTTACATCAACTTACATAGGTTTTCCAAATGACCAAGGTTATGGTACTATCTTCAATACACCTACTATCCAGAATGACCTTAATCTAGCTACGTTAAAAGGGAGTAGGCACTTTTGATGCCAAAACTTTCTACTTACACGAGGTCCTACCGCTAGGGTGGAAGATGTACAAGAATCAATATGATCTTTGTGATGGAAGAACATAAGAATGATCTTGGTGAGTTTGTATCAAAGTGTGTAACCTATCAGCTAATAGTTATAGAGAACTAGATGCATTTGTGATAGTTGCAAAACCCTATAGTTTCTTATTGGAGGGTGAAAAATTCATGATGGATTTTTTTAGTTTTCTTTAATATTTTAAAGGGGTATAATGCAACATGGGTTGTATTTTATCATCCCACAAAATCATTCTATTTCCTTCATTTTAAGAATTTTATAAGTACCATGTGATGGCATAGTTTTTCATAGTGAGGATATTCATCTTCATGGTATGTTATTGTGATAGTATCCAATCAATATCTCAATTTAACCTCAAGGCTATAAAGGTAGATCCTTGTATATTTGGGAAGTTGTCTAGCATTAGGTAATACCATACAAATATGTAACATTAGATAACTATACAATATTTAATATTTACTTCAATCTTATGCTATGGATTGGTGGGTCTTAAGGAAAATATCTACCTCTAATTGATTTTTTATATCGCAAAGGTTGTCAAGCGAGTATGGGATTCCAGCTATAACAATTTATACCATAGACCATGTTAATTAATGCATTGGAATGGTGTTGATGAATGATAATTGATGAAGTCATAAGAGATTTAATGTTATAAGGTGGAACAAATTAATAATATTATGAAGGAAGACAAGAAAAAGGGTGTAAGCTAACTAGAATCAAATTGACATGAGTTTAATAGTCAGTGACTAAGATTTTGTGAAGGTGAAACCACTATACTATATTTTTAGATCAGAGAATCAGGGAAAGTCAAGATTAAGATTTTTAGGACCTTTTGAGATTCTATGGATGATTGGTGATTCTTATTTTCTCCTAGCCTTACTGCAAACATCAAAGAAGATGCATGATGTGTTTTATATATCTATTAAAAAAAAGTCTATCAAGGATCCTAATATTATATAATCATGGAGCCTTTAACATTTACAAGGACTTCAATTATGAAGAGTACCCAATGAAATCCTTTGGAAGATACCCTTATCAATATCCTTTGGAACGTCTGGGGGGGATCAAAGAAAATACAATAACTCCAACAGACACATACAAAATGTTTTTTCTAACATTTTATTGGACCTTGCAACTCTCACTTCATGCAGCACAGACCACAACTTCCACCAAGGTGAACCAAGCTAAAGATTACTCAGAGAACTTCTTTGTTGATAATGGTGATGGAGTTATCTACACCTTGAAGGAAATCCTCAAAGATGGATCAGACTTTTAATGGAGATGCACTTGATGCTATTACACTTCTAATAGATTTATTTTCTAATTTTGGGGTTTTGTTTAAGGGGTGCCTCCCCCACGGACATATTTTAGCTTTCCCATCTGCATGTTTTCACCATTATCTTTAGGTTGGGATGGTTTTATACCCAACAGTAGCTTATCTCTGTGCTTGCAGTTGTAGTTTAGTCTGTCAGCTATCATTATCTTATTAATGCATGAACTTTCCTCAAAAAAAAAGTATCCAATGAAATATCCAAACTTATAGGTAAATTTGTTGAATAAAAAGAAGACTCAACCACTAGAAGTTTTGTGGAAGTATGATGTAACATATTGAGTCTTGGATTCAATTTGCAATTTTATCCATTTTCAAGATTTTATTTCTTTCTTATCTTTTTGTCCTTTTTCCTAAATTCGTCTATCTTTTCTATCCTCTTTGGTCTCAATGTTGAAATTGAGCTATACTTGATGGATTGAACTATATTTACCCACATTTCTTTCAATGAATGGCTTTTTGCACAAATAGCTCAATTAGTGTGTTAATTAGAGTCTAAATAATGCAAAATAACCATAAATGATAGATAATTAGTGGATTATGTTAATTTAGAGTTATCATGGCTTTTTGGGATAAGAAATAAGAATTAATTGTGGAAATTAGTTAATTAATGAGAGAATACTCATCTTTTCTTTTCTCTCTCCTCCTAAAATGTTAATAAAGCAATAAAAATGAGAATAGGAGGCGTGACATGACTTCATGAATGAGTGTATAATTCCCATCTCGAATTTCACTTAAGGAATTACTAAGGCAATATCTTTGTATTAATTCACCCTTTCAAAATGCATTAATATATATTAATGGCCAATATGGTGATTAAGGGCTGAAGATTTTGCAAAATGAAAATAAAAATTTTATATCATTAATCTAGGCAATAACATTAGCCTATGGTTCAAATTTGAGGTCATTTGACCCATGTTTGACCCTCCAAATCGATTTTACAAGTTTTAATTATAATTTGACCAAGGTTGATAATCAATTTCATTTATGCGAGCAATTGAGTCTAAAGTTTCAACTATTTTCCTTTCACATGTTAGCTCACCCTCAAGAATGCCATCCGACGGCTCAAATTCAATCATCTGAAATAAAACTCGATTAGACTGCCTAGATGTCATCCTTTACCCCTGTTATTTCACGAGTAAGAGCCATTTTCCCAGCTCTTCAATCGGGGATAGCTTTGTCCCTCTTTACTCGATCATTTCACACGATTCTTCTTCCTCTAGATTAGACTCTCTCTCCTATTTTGAATGAGCTATCACTCATCCCCCATCATGGTCCATTGAGGAAATGCCCAAAGTGGCGCTCGATCCTCTCTCACGCCATTTCACAACCCGCCACCACAGGTTACCTCCATCCTATTTAAAGGGATGAGAACGACCGCCTATCATCACAACATCCTCCTCCCTTTAAAATTTCCTCTCAACTACCCTAAAGGTCCCTGAACTTCTCTCTCATCTTCTCTGGTGATGACGTCCTGATATTCATGGCCATGACCATCCCTGTCCAATTCTGTGGGCAGTGAGCATCGTCAACACCCCCTCTTTGCGTTCGCATTGGTAGTTTGTATTAAATTGTTTTGAGTCATTGTAACCTATACCTCCATTTTTATACCTTCACTTGTGGGTCTCATTTCAGAACCTCACTGCTCCTCCACCCACAAAAACACCTTCCCTAAACTCACTGGACCTCCACGACCATTTTCTGGTAATCGCTTAGTTGTTTCAAGTTGTTCTTCCTTGGTTTTGTACCCTCAACCGCATCCCTGGTCTTCAACATTCCCCAGCATGCACGTGCCCCTTCCGACCTTCTCTTTGTCTCTTCGGGTTCACCAGAACACTGTAAAGACGAATGGATGCTAGCTGAGCTCCGAGGAACTGTAGGTTTTCGTGCCGACGAGAGTCATGGAGCTCCTAGCAGGTGCTCGACCTTTGGTCCGCACCATGGCTCCTAGGGAACAATCCAGGGATTCAAATGACCTGGGTGACCCTACGCGAGAAATTGCATAATCTAATGAGCATGGGTAGTTTAGGGTTTTTACTAGTATCATTGATTTGCAACTGTGATTTATTTCTTCGCTAAAAGACTAAATTGTCCTCGCATATTCAATCAACTGATTTATTTTGCAAGGGTATTTTTGGGATTTCACAGGTTCTTTAGATCTATCAACTGTGAGCCCCACTTTGCTTTCTGGCAGGTGCCAATCAGACCAAATCAACACGGGCCTAGGTCCATTGACCGCTGACTGACGTGGTTTTTCCTCAAATTTTCATTGGTCAATTTTATATAATTCCTAGTAAATCGTAGGAATGTTAGAAAAATACAAATAAATACTCATTGGAAAGGATTTTTTACAAGTAATCCTAATTTAAGGTTTTTAAGTATCAATTGGCATCCCTATTTCTATATTTATCATAAATACCATTTTAATTATATAAAAAGCCTTAAAATATATAACTAATTCATTTTAACTCCAATTTAAGAAATAAATATGTTTTTTTTAATAAGGAGAATCCAAGTAATTGATTGGTCCTAGTTTTGAGTCCTAATTCAATGGTTTTCATAGAAGGTCCAAAAATTGGGGTTTCTCACATAATATCCTCTATAAACCCTAATCCATGTGTATAAACTTGTATCTAGGACAAAAGTGACATTGGACATATATAAATGATGAAAAGTCTTCTCTAGGAATCTCAAGTGAGGTATGTATGTGAAACTGTATTTATTTATGAGTTTGAACACTTGTCCTTTAGTTGGGCATTTGATATCCAATCCTAACTTTTCCAATGAGGCATTTCTTAGCCTTTATTCTCTTTATTGCCTTCTTGTGGCATTTTTACTTCAATTATTCTAGGGTCTTGGACCCCACCTGCACAGTTAGTAAATTTCTCAAATATACCATTGGATTATTCTAGCATGATGATGTAAATGACTAATTAACTAATGTATTGTACATGAGTATGAACCACCCATAGTGTGCATGAGTAAATTTGCCCAGGGTAATGTGATCACTCTCCCCAATTTTATAAATATTCGGGTGTTTGGGAATGTGTTACTATCCCTCACCCAGAGGTTGAGGTTCGGTAGGTGCCTCAGCCCTATATTAGTTTAATTGTTGTCATATTAAATCATGCATGCAACTCTAATATTACTTGACTTGGCAGACCTCTTATTTATTTACTTGCCTCATTTTCTTGACCCTCTTAGCATAATGAATCTTTATTATTTCCTGCTTTAGTTTATAATTGTCCTTATTCCTTAATTGACACATACTTTCACCTCCTCTTGCTGGGTGATCCCAACTACCAGGTTTAGGATCAGAGTGCGCAATAGGAGCATGTTAAACCAGCCTAAGACTAGGAGAAAGGAGTTCATCCTTCCACCTTGGACTATTAGTTATTTATTTAATTGGAGACATATTGATGTAGTTAAGTTTCCCTCTACTTAGATCCTCTTTTCGTATAAAGCATGTACACCCTTATTGGGTAAATTATCTACTCTCTATTAAATTGAATATAGTAAAAAAAATTAACTTCCGCTGCTATCCAATTGGATTTTGTTTACCGTTGTTGTTAGTAAAGAGGTAGTGATTTCACTTCTTTACATATGATGTTCAGGAAGAGGCCACTAGGAATTTGTGACACAATATCAATAAAATTTAACTTATCTTCTTTTCCTGATTTCATATTTCAAAGATGACATCTCTTTTAAGTGATTGATTCATATAATATTCAAATTTGGATCACAAAGGTGCATACCCAACTTAAACATTGTTGTTACTAGAAATTAAAATTCATTTGGATCCCTCTTGTTCAAATGTATATTAAATTCACTTGAAATTTTCCTACAAACTTCCAGTAAATTATCATTGAATTATTGGATGATTCCTAATTATCAATATTTTGTATTATCTCACACCAGTGACTCGATCAGAAACCCCCACTTGATGACAAACTTAATTTGTAAAATTTGTGACTTTGGAAACTTCAAGAACACCATGCCTATCTTGATGTATTCTGGTTTAATTTAAATATGAAAATTAACAAAAAAAATATACATTCAAGTGATAAATATAGGACTAAATAATATATTATGAACACATGTGTGATCACTTAAATAAATTGAAGTTATGTTGTACGTTTACAAGATATTTATTTTAATGCATATGTTACATTGTGAGCCCTCCATTTCTGAGTAAATATCTAGATGGAGAAGGGGGTATTCGTCATCTCCTACATTGAGTATTCTCCACTACATTCATCTTGGATGAGAAATAATAAGTCAATTTATAGAACATGTGACTTTGTAATCTTCAACAAAGACCATCGTTATCTTGAGGTTTATTGGTTTTGATTTAAAAAATGAAAATTAACAAAAATAGAAATTTGAATGATAAAACAAGAATTAGAAGGTCTAATGGAGTAATATATGATGCATTACACTTGGGACTATTTTAAGATTAATTAAAGTTATGATGTACCATGTAGAAGATCTTTATTTTAATTCATATGTGTCATTGTGAGCCATCCACATCTGGTCAAATAATTAGATCAAGAAGAGGGTATTTCTATCTTCTACCTTGAGCATTCTCTAATACAATCTTCTTGGAGGAAAAATAACTAGTCAATTATCACTAATGTCTCCATCATAACATGATATGCTTGTGTAACGATCCCCTCCCCTAAGATCCACATAAATGAGGTCTACATAGGCAACGACATCTATATCATATTTCCAAGACCAAATGCACATAAAAGTGCTAATAATGATAAGAATTTTAATTGACTGATAAAATAAGATGATTACCAAGGTTGATCTTAAAAGGAAGATAATATCTTGGAATAAAAAATACTAAAAGGTAATATGAATCTCTAAGAACTAGAATTGAAATACTACCTAAATGCATGCGGTGTCAATTGGACTTATTCCTTTCTTACAAGTAATTCCACCATAGCTTTGCTTCAAATCTAGATCCCAAGTTTAACCTAAACAGACGACAAACAACAGTCAACATATTTCTATGTTGTATATGTGGGTTCAAGCACAAAAATGCACATAATAGTAAATATATATGAGGCACTGACTAATCAAATATCTTTCAAGTAATGAACCTCACATTTTATATGGGTGTTTTCATCCCACCATTCAAATATCTCATGTGGTGAGCCAATATTTGATACAAGATGACATAATTCTCTTTTACTTGTGGTGTCCCAGGGACGTAATGGCTTTTTATCTCTTCATTTTGTAAATGTCCCTTACAGGGTGAGATTATATTCTTCTTGTAGTTTGAGAGTGAGTTTCTCCCTAAGCCACCCTTAGAATATTCTGATATTGGGATTAGTTGTCATACTAGGACTAGGTGGCACACATCAACTATTATTGTTTTCAATAAATAAATCAATCAATTGATTATCACAAATTATTAAAACTTTGGGAAACATTAGAAAAACTAAAAAAATTTTAAGAGTTGTTAACAATAATTATCACATATATCTTCTTCAGGGGAAAAACAATGATCCATCAAACTAATCTAAGATTTAATCTAAAAATGATCGTACAATAATAAAGTGTTAGTAACTTCTTAAAAAAACATTCGCTAAGGTTTTACCATGGATCCTATGGTCTAGGCTTGTGATGGACTAGGTATTAATAGATTCTAGGGTTTGTATTTTCGAACCCTTACATTGGGTTAAAAAAACTAAATTCATCCAAAACCCTTAGATTCATCATGGTGGTAAACGTGATCTATTTCAGGAAATAATAATATTTGAATAGATGTTAAGATTTTAAGAGAATCAAAAGATCACTATTGGATATCAACTCTTGTGTCGCATTGTCATCCCATTGGCTCATCATCATCAAGATCGATATTTAACTCTAAGTGTAAATCCAAATAATGTATAGATTAATTTTTATAATAAAGGATCATTGATCATTCAATGTGAATATTGTTGGACATTAACTTAATTTCTAGATCATGAACATGTTTCATATAATTATATTTATTATCACAAATGATATATGATCTAGGGTTTCAAATAATATTCAAGGTATCTCACAATAGATATAGGTTTGTGTCAAGTTAATAAAACTACTATTATGATCATGTTCATGGTGTGGGAGTCATATTTTAACAAGATTATGTTATATTCAACTTTGAAATAACTAAATAGGATGAAAATTGGAAAACAAAGTGAATTTATATCTTCCAAATATTTTCATGGATTCTATCAATTTTTCTCATTAATTTTGACTACACATATATCTTATTCTGACAAAGAAATCATTTATTATCATTTATTAAAGTTATGAGTATATTATTGAATTTATCATCAGAGAGGATAACATAAATTACCAAATCAAATATTGTTGAATGTGCATTCCCTGTTAGAGTTTGAATGGATGCCAATTGTGAAATTGGTCTCAGTATCCCCATGCAGTAGCTGCAATACGGGAGAGGGCCTTGAGATTCTGGATATTCATTGTCCTATTGGGATCAAAGAAGACCCAACATGATCTAGTAGTCGTGGAGATAGCTCTCCACTCAGTGGGGTCATGGGCATGGTAGTGACATTGTGATCCGTCACACGGTTACTAGATCAAGTCAGAGTAAGGATCGTCTGTAATGGGATGGCCATTGGTTGTCGCCTATGCACAACTCGAGTGTGAGGAAGAGAGGTAGAAGGATTTTTGGTGAAGCTCACTAGATAGGAGGAGAAAAGAAAAGGAGGGGAAGGCAAGCCTCTGAAATAATCTGGTTGTGCTCTTGGAGGTTTTATAAAGTGAAAGGGGGAATCAAGGGTTGAGGTGAAACGACAGGGTTAATATATGTGGTGGAGGTCAAGGCTAGAAAGATGGACGTCGACGAGTTCCATGGGGTTTGATTGCTGGTTCCTGTGTAGAATGAAGCAAGTTTATGGTGGAGGATCTCAACAATGGGTTTTATAGGGGATTTGGTTTAGGTTTAGGATTTTATGTTAAGAAGGAGAGGCATCATGGGCTTCTTTCTTGGGAGGCTAGGCATTGATTACCCTCAATCTTCCAGAATAGGGGTCATATTGGTGAGAGGAAGAGGTTTCTAAGGTTTTCAAGGAGTGAGAGACTAGAGAGAGAGTGCAAGAGAGGAGGGTATGGGCATTCTTTCCTTCTTTGGAAAGAGGTAGAAGATGACCCCTAGACTATTGACCTAGTACCCAAGGCTGCACACATCAAGGGGTTCAGGGTCATGTCTCCCTAAAGTTATGAGATCAAATACTCATATGATTAATTGCAAACTCTCTAGGTCCAGATTCCTTCATGAACTAGAAGATACAAAATGAATATATTTTCTCTAGGCAACAAGGAAGTCTGTTTGCATCAAAAAAAATATTCATTCCTTATACTCGACGTAAAAAGATGATTTGGAAGTCCTTTTCTTTGTCTTGAAGTTATCCTTTGTTATTCAAATTAATAATCTCAATACCATAAATAAATTCCTATTTTTTACAAATTTTAGTTATGGATACACAAGGTAATATGATAACTAACAGAATCTTAACTGGGGAAAATAATACCATTGAGACTATGAATACACAAAATCTTATCCAAGGGGCTTACAAGAAAATTGCAAGAAACATTATTAATAGGAAACATTATTGCATTAAATAAAAAATTTCAATTACAACTTTTTAAAAAAGGAGTGAGAATTTCATGTTTTTAGATCCTTCCACCCTTAAATGGATTTTGCTCACAATATCTGACTCAAGATATTTCTAAGATGGATGCAAAAGAAATCTATTAGCACCCAAGGCTCTAGTAGAGTTTCAGGAATGACGATTGGCCCCACAGATCACCACTAGCCTTAACTGTACGCTTTTTCCTCACTCACACGCAAGCCAGGATAAACTTCCCGAATGGTCACCCATCCTAGTACTACTCCAAGCTAAGCACGCTTAACTATAGAGTTCTTTAGTGATGGACTCCCGAAAAAGGAGGTGCACTTTGGTGACATGGGTAGTCCAATTATTTCTTTTAAGATTATGTTATTTGAGGCCTCAAATCCTAGGATGTTATAATCTCCCCCACTTAGACTCTTAACGTCCTTGTCAAGGCTCAATTATATGGCCTCATAATATTTCTCAATTTCAGTACAGACCCAAAATGGCCCATGGACACCCAACTCCCGATCATGAAATACCAGCGCAAGGGTGGCTACGTCACTATGGACATCCCTTTCCTACATGCCTGGACGGCATGACTCAAGACCAGCATGCCACATGCTGATGTGGGGCCCACCTACTGGAGGGGTTATGGCTCTGATACCATTTGTAACACTCGGGCCCACTGCCCAAGGCTCTAGTAGAGTTTCAAGAATGACGACTGGCCCAACAGACCACCACTAGCCTTAACTGTACACTTTTTCTCACTCACGCGCCAGCCGAGGTCAACTTCCCGACTGGTCACCCAACCTAGTACTACTCCAAGCTGAGCACGCTTAACTATGAAGTTCTTTAGTGATGGGCTCCCAGAAAAGGAGGTGCACCTTGGTGATATGGGTAGTCCAATCATTCCTTTTAAGATCATATTATTTGAGGCCTCAAATCTTGGGACGTTATATTATACTTCCTTTATACCAATGGGAGTTTGTTTATGAGGGCACCTGAATAATCTATCATCGTCATCCCTCCAAGAATTGATCAACCTCGTGAGCTATTTAGGAATGAGCCACATCAGCTCCAAGCACTCAAGGTGAAGTATATCTTGGTCAATTACTTGACTTCCTTTATCTAGGTGTAAGAATTTCCATAACAAAGTCTTTTATACATGGTGTAAGACCATGCATTACATAGAAGGTTGCTCTAGTGGTTTAGTTTCATTCATCTTTTCTAGGATGTTGTGCATATTGTGTACCCATATACCAAGGTCGTACTAACATCTATCTATCCATTAAGTATTTCTTATGAAATACCAGGTTTATATCATCATGGGGACCTTACCTCTTGACCAACTGAGGAGCAGCATAGATTAGGATGACATACATTGAAGGAATGATTTTTATCATACTAAAGTCTCTCCTATATTTAAGATTGACACTTCTCAGTCTTTGGATTCTCTTCTTGAACTCGACTAGAGAAAACTTTTTCCCAACTCTTGTTCTACCACTTACTATGGGGTATTTTTTAAGGCCCCCCTCCATTCTATAAAATGGAAAAAATCAAAATAAATGAGTTTTAGAGAAATATTGACCAAAATATACGAGTTTGGAACAAAATGTCTGGAATAGACGTGTTTGAGGGGAGGAAAGAGAGTGGAGATGCCATTTGATTTGGCGTCTCCATTTTGACTGGTTCACGTCATTAAAAATAAGAGAAATCAAAATAATCAGCCTGCAGACCCTACCACTTGGCAGTCCAGAAATGAAGATGTGAAATGGAATGGTGTATTCACTCCTGGGCTTACACTTGGCGCATCCACTCCACAAACCGTTGTCTTTTTTTTTTCAAAAACTTTGATACCATGTATTTAATTAATTTATATTGTTTATATTTCAATTAACATATATTATTTTATATTAATAATTTATTTCATTTAAATCAAATATTATTTAATATTAATAATATAATCAATGTTTGATATTTAATAGTATGTTACATTTTAATATATTTATTTATAAATTCATTCATTAATGATATATTTAACGACATGCGCATACATTTATTGTATATAGATATATTGACAAGTTGAAAATAATAATTTTTGTAATAACTTTTAAAACTATACAACACAAAATATTATCCAAATATTGTACGTAAAGACCATGTTACACAAATTATCACTATATTAGTTAAATAACATTTATATGTATGTTACACAATATAAACAACATTTAATATAAAAAATAGTGTATACACACGTTTTGTATATATAATATATTTAATTTATTGGATTTGGACTATATATCTAATACCAAAAAATAAAATGTTCGATAAATATAATTATATGCATATATCTTGTAATATATCATTCATATATTTTTTATTGGATTTGAATTTGGATTTAGAACGTACGTACAAAATTATTATATTTAATTGATAAATATATCTAAATACAATAATTGCATACATATATTTTTGATATTTTATTAATAAATAATATAGAAACATGAACATATAATAGATACTTTATTAATTAAATATCATATACATTATTAATATTAATGTACATAGTATAATATATTATTATATTATTTAAAAGAATATAATGTATGTATATGCATGTATGTATATATATGTATTTATATACATATACATATATATATACATATATATGTATATACATATACATATAGATGTATATACAAATACATATACATATATATATAAATATATACATAATATTCTTTTAGATATTATACTAATATATTATACTACACACATTAATATTAATAATAGATATTATGACATTTAACTAAAAAATTATCTACATTCATATTTCTGTATTTATTTATAAATAACATATTAAAGATATGTGTACACAACTATTATATTTAGATATACATCAATTAAATATAATAAATTTACATAATTAAGTTCTAAATCCAAATTCAAATCCAAATCCAATAAAAATATACATTAATGATATATTGTATATACATGCATACAATTATATCTATCTAACATTTTACTTTTTTGGTGTCAGATATATAATCCAAATCCAATAATTTGAATATATTATATATATAAAATGTATATACACACTATTGCTTGATATTGAATATAATTTATATTATGTAATATATATATATATATATATATATATATATAAATGTTATTTGATTGATATAGTAATTATTTGTGTTACCTGGTCTTTACATACAATATTTGGTTAATATTTGTATCGTATCGTTTAAAATTTATTACAAAAAATATTATATTCAACTTGTAAATATATCTATATACAATAACTGTATGCATACGTCGTTAAATATATCATTAATGAATGATAATAAATATATTAAAATGTAACATACTATTTAAATATCAAATATTGATCATATTATTAATATTAAATAATATTTTGATTTAAATGAAATAAGTAATTAATGTAAAATAATATATGTTAATTGAAATATAAAGAATACACATTAATTAAATACATGGTATCAAAATTTATTTTAAAAAATAAAATAAAACTGTTAGTGGAGAGACTGCGCCATGTGGCATCCCAGGAGTAAAGACGCCACTCCATTTGGCGCCTTTAATTCTGGATCGTGTCGCATGCTGATTGTTTTGATTTTTCTTATTTTTAAAGACGTGGACCAATCAGAATGGAGATGACGAATCAAATGACGTCTCCACTCTCTTTCCTCCCTTCAAACTCGTCTATTCTGGATATTTTGTTCCAAACTAGTATATTTTGGTCAATATTACTGTATAACTCATTTATTTTGATTTTTTCCCTATGATATCAGAAACAAGAGAGTCTAAAACCTGCTTTGGGATTAGGTTTACATCACGACTGACCAGATAAAAGCCACCGTAAGCTAATCTTGATGTGATGTGTGCAATAGATTTTGAAACTCTACTTATATCGAGAAAGAAATAGAAGTAAAAAACTAGCTAGAGATATAATATCGGCATGCAACAAGGAGATCAAGGTAATCTCTTCGTTTCCCTGGCGCCTCCAAGGCCTGAACCAGAATAAAAGAATCAGTTTCCACTTCAATATTCTGAATGTTCCATGCCTTAGCTTGCGGCAAACCAGCCAGGAGAGTCATAGCTTCTCCGATCTCTGTGTGGTGACGCCCCCTATTCTGATCTGCTACAAGGCCAACAAGATCTCCGCAATCTAATCTGAATACAACTCCCAATCCTGGCACCTCACTAGGTCTGACGGCCAAATTCATGTTCAGCTTCATGCCTCCCACCACCTGCGCCTTCCACCTCGGCGGCAAACTCGCCATCACAGAATTCACAGCAGTCAGGCAAATGGTATTAGCCGCTCTGTAGTCCTTTAACCATGCCATATTCTTTTGTATTAGGAAACCCATGCAACTCTAGTCTTTTATCACCAAAGTTAGCATTTTTACAGAATTTTCAGATCCCTCCAGCAATTTGCCATTGCTTCATCTAGATCCACCGTGTCCAGCCTATCATGTAGGATTTTCATCGCCCCACCAGTCACACTATGTTGTAGGTCGAGTATGAATGATTGTGCCTTATGTGTTGCCCATCCCCTCATTATCTTTGGGCAGGAAAAAAATAGCATGTTGTATCGTTTCCTTCTCCAGTTCACGTAAGGGGCACGGCCCATCAGTATAGCAGTATAAGTTGAGTAACCTCCCTTTTATAGCCAGTCAACCCATACCGAGTCGCCATAAGAAATGGAGGAGTTTAGATGTCCATTGCAATTGCCATATAATGGTCCATACTCTATCATTAACTCTGTCCCTGGTTTCCTGAAATTTTGTCACCCCCAGATGTGCTAGCCAGTATGCAGTCTTTGTAGAGAATACCCCTTTCGGATCAGGCCAGCAAAAGGGGATGGATCCTCTGGCAGTCAAGTACTCAATGTAGTATTGTGAATATCCATGCACACATCTTCTGGAAATAGTGCTTGAATAGAAGCTTCATTCCAGACCTGTTGATGGATCTATGAGGTCTATGACCCTTTCCGGTACTCTCTTCTTGGAAAAAAGGAGGCAGTGTATCAAATTTGTTGCAGACCCACCGGTCCGACCATATGTTGATCTCGTTCCCATTTCCCACCCGCAACTGCTATCCTTCTAGGAGACCTGGCTTTGCCTGCCACAAGCTCCGCCAAGTGTAGCTAGGGTTATACCCCCTTGTGGCATCAACATAGACGTTCTTGGAAAATATCTTGACTTCAAAACTTTGTAGGCCAAGGAGTCAATGTGTATAAGAAGTCTCCACAACTGTTTTGCTAGGAGGACTTGGTTAAAAGCATCATATCGGTAAAGCCAAGGCCTCCGACTCTCGCTACGTTTGCAAAGATTTCCCAACACAGCCAAGATATCTTTCTTTCAGTGCCCTTGGCACCCCACCAAAATGTGGCAACACAACTTTGGATACCATCAAGTGTCCCACTTGGAATATGGAAAATGTTCATGATATAAGACGGTATGGCTTGTGCAATAAATTTAGTAAGGGCCTCCTTTCCCGGATTTGATAGAAGCTTCTCCTTCCATCTTTTCAAATTTTTCCAAATCCTTTCTTTTACAAAGTTGAAAGTCTATTTCTTTGATCTGCACATAGTTGTAGGCAGACTCAGATATTGGCATGCATGTCTAACTCTTTAACTTGAAGCAACTGAACCAATTTGTATCTCATTTGTCAAACAAAATCTTTTCTAAATGCCATTTTTGTATTTTGGAGATTTATTGTCTATCCCGATTCCTATTCGTACTGGTTAAGATATTAGCTATAGTCAAGCATTCTCTATGGGATGTCCCAGTAAAAAGTATGCTTTTATCTGTGTGAAAAAGATGAGAGATACACAAGAAAAATCTACTAAATTTTATACCATGGACAAGGTTAGCCTGGAGAAGTCCTCAGTAAGACATGATCCCCATTAATGGTGAAAGATTGTTTGATTGACGAGATCCACTCTAGGATTTTTTCCTCCAATGATCCCAAATCACATTTTCTTTTACACAAATAAGAAAACTTCATTTCACCCTGTCATAAGCTTTTGACATATCAAGATTTAGAGAAACAGTCCCCCTCTTCTATTTTTCCTCTGATTTCATCTTATGAAAAATCTCCTATGCAACTAGAACATTGTCAGTGATCATATGGCCCGAGATAAAAGAGGTCTAATTTTCAGAAACAATAGAATTCATAAAAGGTTAGCCTATTCGCCAACACTTTTGAAGCAATTTTGTAAGAAACATTATACAGGATGAAAGGTTGCTATTCATCCAGCTCCTTTGGATTTTCCACTTTGGAAATCAACACCACAAGTGTGATGTTGACCTCTGTTGTACTTTTTCTTTCTTTCCACCACCCCTTTATATATCTTGCCACCTCATGTCCCATAATAGGCCAGAACTTTGGAAAAACACCAGTTTCATGCCATTCGGACCAGATACTTTCTTAGGGTGCATTTGTTTAAGAGCATGCCAAACCTCTTCATTAGACTCAAACATATAGTTCATGTCATCTAAATTTTTCCTTTTGTAGCCCCCGAATTGCCTCATCCATCCATTTTGGTTCGCTACTAGTAAATAGATCATGATAAAAGTCAAGAATTACCTTTTCCGCTTCTTCTCCCAACGTTTTCCAAATACCTAGCTTTTCTTTTAAGCCCTTAATGGAGTTCCTCTTATTCCTCTGGGATTCTTTATTGTGAAAATAAGAAGTGTTCTTGTCCCCTACCTTCATTTGATTCACTCTAGCCTGTGCACACCAGTAAGAATCACCATGCCTGTGTCATTATTTCAACTCCTCAGACACCTCTCTACACCTCCTAAGAACATTGTCATTCGACTTCTTTTGTTGTTCCTTTTTCAGACTTCGTTCAGTAGTTTCAATCTTTTTCTTGAGGTTTCAGATTTTAATTGTTGCCTAAACTTCCAGTTTTTTCCCACTTCCTTACAGTTTTCCTTGGATACCATCCCTATGTGGAGAATCCTAGAAATCTTATATTACCTTTGCACAATCTTTATCATCCAGCCAAAAAGGCTAAAAAAAATAGTGTTTTTCTTCTTCTTTTTCTTCACCTCCCATCAGTTAGTAGAATAACTAGAGGAATGTGATCAGATTTATACATTGGCAGTTGAAACACTTTGCAATAAGTAAATATATGTCTCCACTCCATCACAGGAAAGGCTCTATCCCGCCTTTTATGAACCAAAGTCTCCATGGTAAGTCCATGCTCCCACGTGAACTTGCTTCCTAAATATCCTAGGTCAAGAGACACATGGTCATTAATAGCATCCCAAAATTCCTACATCCATCTGTTCAATTTAGGATGGCCCCCTAACTTCTCATTATTAGACATAATCTCATTAAAACCTCCAAAGAAAACTACTAATAAATCACTTTCCTCCTTTAACCGCCTCATAAGGTTTCACATATTACTTTTCTATTTATGTTCTGACCATCCATAGTTACCAATGGCCGTCCATTTGAGACAACCATCCTCCTTTGTAACCAAGAAGTCGACATGATGTTGGGAAAACTTTATATCTCTACTTCTAAGTCTCTCCATCACAATCTAATACCCCTTGATCTACTTGAGCTAGACAAATAGATACCATTTACAAAGACACAGTTCCTTTTAACTTTTTTCAGTTGCACGTCTCCCACCTTGGTCTGAGATGAAAACCAAGCTTGGGCATTCCTTCCACCACCAGATCTAGAGAGTATTAGAACTATCAAGTTTTCCCATTCCCTGGTAGTTCCAACTGATACTTTTTATGATTGTTCACGGGTTTGGTTAATACCAACTCCTGTTATTGAGGAAATTGAACTCTCCTTGTGACTTGAATCCACCCCCTCCTCTCACTGTTGTCTTTTGGTTGGGCCTAGTGTGTCACCTTATCTGTCATCAACCTTCATTCATCATTACCATGTCGCATCTGCATTCTGTCTGTGGGACTTGAATAAGCTTCTTCAACCTTCAGTGTCTCTCATCAATTTGTGGTTGTGTTCAAACAATGATCAACTTTTTGAGTTTTTTTTAACTTCTGTATGGCCCATTTCTGGATTGATTGTTGCACCATAGTCACATGCTTTTGTTGTCCCCTTGTCTGCACCTTCCTAGGAGCCCATTTATAGTTGAAAACAAGTGGATCATCTCCACCCAACATCTGATCTTCCCTCCTGTGAAGCCCCACGTCCTATTTTAGGTTTCAGTTCAAGGATTTGAAAATAGATTCTATTTGGATTAGAAGAGATTCTTCTCCCCTCTGACCTCCATCCCCTAATGAAGTAATAGGTATCTCCACGGCCATGTTCGGTACCTAGACAATGTTTATACATATTTATCTGATTCAGAAGGACATTTTCAAATTGTGGTTGTCCTTCCATCATTGACGTAACACCAACATCTCCTGCTCTTCTTTGTGATTTCTTGAGTTTCTTGTCCTTCACTCTACCCCGCATTGTGTCGATCTTTTCCTACAAAGTGTCCTACCTCTCAGCACCCTTTCTCGACATCCACTCATCCATCAAGAAATGTCTGAATCCCTTACCCTGGATGATTGATGCTTCTGCGCCCACCACTCTTCTTCTCCCATGTCGACTTGTAGATTTGAATAGAATGCGTATCTAAGACTATAGCATGGTCCCTTTTTCACTTCCTTTCCAGTGCTCTTTATCATGTTTAACATGACATATCAATGATCTCTTTGTCAAACCTTCCCCATATACTTCTTCAATAGATGACAATATAGGTTTATGCGGTGAAGGGTTTAGCCATGCCCCAAGGGCCTTTTTATTCCTCGTCCTCCAAAGGACAATCCCTATCTATGTGACCTAGCATATATAACAAAATTTGGGCAGTTGTTTATATTTTATTTCCAAGTTATAATTGATCCCTTCTTATTCTTGATCTTTTGTGATCTTTTGAGAGGTTTATGAATGTCAATGGCTACTCAAACATTGTTGATCTATATTAAGGGTGATCTTTTCAATCTCTAGTCACTCTGACTAGGACTTACCAGAGTCAGAGGACTATATCCTCTTAATATGATCCAAAGTGACACCCTAGTGTGTAATTTCATTTTTTTTTGTTTTTTTACATATACAATATATATACAATATATATATATAAAAATATATATATATAGAGAGAGAGAGATAGAGAGAGTCAGGCTAGAATACACTCGAGTGTATTCAGAGAAGAATACACTCAAGTAGTTTTTCATGATGCAATATTTTTTTCAAAAATCTAATCCATTGATCTTCTTAAACATCTTGTGAATAGCTCATACGCAAAATTTGAGCACATTTGGACATTTATAGGTCATGTTATAAAGACCGCAAAAATTATGCATTTCAAATTAATTTCGCACATTGATTTTGTTGCCCTTAGATGAGTGACTTACACTCATCCAAATGGGCTCAAAATTTGTATGTAGCCTAGTTATAGTATGACGGTGAAGATCAATGGTTTATATTTTGCAAAAAATAGTCTTGATATGCAAACACACTTGAGTGTATTCGTGTGATCTGTACACTCGAGTGTATTCTAGCCTGACTCTCTCTCTCTCTATATATATATATATATATATATATATACATATATATGTGTGTGTGTTAGAACTATTTTCATTTTTATATATTTCTTATGTGTAACTAGCCTTTATCAATTCCCTTAGAAAATCAAGGGTTGTAGGTACTTATGGATTGATTTTCTCCTGACTCCTCTGGTCCCATATACCTTTAAAGATTCCCAAATTGGGCCTAGGGTTGTGTTAGGGCTATACCTAGGACTGCAAATGGGTAGGGTTTTACTCATTTACCCACTACTCATATTATGTAAGGTATGGTAAGGGTAAGCACAATTTTTACCCACCACCCATTTACACTTTACCCACTTTATTAACATCTAAATAGGGTAGGTTAACGACTTTACCCTACCTTCTTCACCCCTTTACCCAATAGTATAATGTAGATTTATAATATTAGACTCTAACACATTTCTTAGTGCCTATTAAAAGCATCAACCAACTCACCATGACTTCATTCATTTGAACTATTGTTTGATAGGAGAAACTTCACTAGACAAATTATAGCATGTCTCAATTTTTATAATCATATATTAAAGATTAAAAAGTTATTTAATAAAAAATTATACACTAAAAATATTATAACTTGTTTATAACAATGAATATCATGTTAAATGTTAGTTTTTTTGGTGTATATTATCAAAATAATATTGTTATTATTGTCTAATATTAGTTTAATAACTTTCTTGTGTTTGATGTAGTGGAATATCATATGAGGTCATCACTAAAATATTATTATCTACCTTCATGTGATTTTCCCATTTCACCCTTAACCTACCCATTTACCGTGCAGTAAATCAAGATGCCAGTAAGGGTAGGTAATGGTTTCAAGGAAAGGGTAATTACCATACCTGTTTCCCTCAACATTCATGTGGGTAAGGTAAGGGTAAACCTTTACCCTACCCTACCCATTTATGGCCCTATAACAACCCTGAATAGAGACATTTGAGAAAGAATAAACATTATTTGTATATGTCATCACTCCTCTTTTATTCCTTAGGTATGAGACTCTTCACTTGTCATGATTTCTATGTTTCATGGACTTATCTTGAACTGGGAAAAAATCTACAACTTACATGTAATTGTGTAAAAAATGCCAAGTTTACATAACATATTTATTTACAAAATTCATCCATCAAACACACACATATATATATATACATATATATAATATGTGTGTGTGTTTGTATGTTTGTATGTGTGTAACAAAATAATTATTGAAAACATCAAAACATCTTATTTTCTCTCTTATTTTCCTTTTATGTTTGACTTGTATGCATATTTTTCTACGTAGATGTCAGTAATTCCACGCCTCATATACTGCCTCAATACCATCATATCGTAAGGCATCTCACCTTTTTAGGTATAGATCCTTCCAGGAGATCTATAGCTACTTGAAATATTATGACCAAAATAAGGTATTTCGACTCATCTTCATAGTAGTAGGTAAGTCAATCATGTGTCCTTACATATCTGACATCCCTTCCCTCCCCTCATGCCTACAAAGTAGTGTACTTGAGTTGCAATTCCTCTAGATCTTGAAAGAGACATTATATGGATTGGAGGATCAGTCATATGAATTCATTTCTTGTCACAAATATTCACTTGTAGCATATTATATCTCAACGAATTTTTGTGGTTATATTGGGAGGTTAGGCTCTTAACCTACATGTCATGTCCCCATAGCAGATTATTTTTCCTCCTTAAGATTTTATCTATATGGAGATGACCCACAACTATTAGAAGCACCATTCTTTAAAAGAGTGTTTGAGTCTCACATATTTCCTTACATGAAAACTAAATATCTTATGTTTCACAAACTTACATGCATGAATCTCTATCCATACATAGTAATTGGAAACTAAAAAGGCATGTTATTTCAAACTTATATGGTTTTTCACAGTGCTAGTTTTTGGGTATAAACCACTTGTCAAAGAGAATCATCATAAGTGAGCCTAGATTCATCTATATTGACGTGGATGGTCGAACACATGCTTGGAATATCACCATTGGTCATGCCAGGATTTTTTCCTAGATTTACCTTTATTAAGGCTTTACGCAACCATTATCTATCATCATCTTACCCAGACACATATTATTCTATAATTATCAAAGATACCAAGGCCAAAAGTTTTCCATAAATATATCTTACAAGGTATTTCTCCAAGTAATATGAAGGAATGTTTTTTTTCTTTCAGGGTAGGTAATGTCACTCAAGATCCTCTTGAAGAAATTGCCATGATATATTCTCCTTCTGAAGTTGAAGCACACTGTCTTGTCATATTACCTTACTCTAAAAGGTTGACATCCATATTCCTTGAACATATGTATTTCTAATTCTTCATTCCATCCTTACTTTCATTGATAGGGTTCTCTTACCCTTGGTTAGACCACAAATATTTTTGGACTCTTTAGTTGTATTTTTCCTTGGGAGAATTACAACAAACCCTAATTAGCATGTCATAATTTCCCTTAAACATAAGGTATGTTCTCTCAGCATAGCAAAGTCAATATACTCATCACATGTGTGAGACCAAGATATTAGGTTTAGAGGCTTAAAGTTTACACAAAGGTGGTTAAAGTTATTCTTCTTTCTTCTTTTAAGAAAAAACATCTTCTTAAGATATTACTCATAGACCAAATGCCATGCATGTATCTAGGTTCACTAAACTATAGGATAATATGGCAATAGACATGCAGTGAAAACAAAATTTAACTACCATATTCCCCTTGAACCAATAAACCACGTCAACAACTATATAATGGGAAGGATGGTTTATGAGGTCATACCTGATCCTAGAGCAAGTACAATGACTATACCCTCATTGCAGTTGTGCATTGTTCTTCAAGTCGCATTCAAACAATGTCTTCATTAGTCTCCTGGTTGATCACCACGGACTGTGGGTTGACGAAGTCCTCCTAGCGAGGAAAGTATCCACGCCTCTAGAGTAGTCCACACGATCCACCTAGAATTCTTGTCGTTCTAGTAGAATGGACAAGAACATTGGTGTACTAGTCACCAACTTGTTCTCACACAATTTCTCTCCCTACTATCCCTCCCTTTAGTAGGTAGGATTTGCTCAGGTTCTCTTAGTTACCACAACCAGAGAAGAAAAATAATTGTCAGAAGCAATTGAGTTATTGTCTGAGAAGCCCATAGTACCCCTCTATTTATAGGAGGGTCAAGGTTAGGGTTCCCCGTCTGAAAGGGATTGGAAGGGACTGGAATTTCATGAAAATTTACAACCTACATCAGGAAAAATGATCAGTTCGTGTGGAAAATTGGTCAGTTGGCATGCGAGCAGATCGGTTCACCAAGTGAACCATCCATTTTGTCATATTTTTCAATCACAAATTATTTGCAATTTGAATCCAATCAATGCACAACATGATGCCAATAGTAATCCTTGAATCAATCGAATCAAACCACAAACTAGGCATCTCACTTCACGAAACAGTCGTCTCGCGAACTCGAACCAATCAGTTCACAAAGTGAACCAGTTGTTTCACACCCTGGTTCACCAGAATGCAGTCAATGCAATTTCTAATCAACCTGAAACTCCAACCAGTCAGTTCAACACTTGAACCGGTCGGTTGGGAATCTAGTCAGTTAATTCGTTGCTTAAATTTAATAGCTATATTCTTTAGTAAAGAATTCAATTATTGTTCATGATTAAACTCCTCTTATAAGTGTATCCTAAGTGTGTGACCCTATATGTTCCAATTTACACTGGAAGTGAATGTCCATAATTCATTTATGACATCACAAGCAAAGAGCGGTGCCTAGTCACACATCATTGCTACCCAAGTAAATGAAAAGTTGGAGAACAACTTCAACCTACAATCCATGTGTGTTACAATGATTGTCTAATTCCTTTATCTCTGATATCTAGAATGAAATCATGGCATGGAATTGTCATCCTTTCAATGTTCAATTCATGTTCATTGAATTAGAGTGGATTGTCCGAGATATATGTGACCTCATTATCATATATTGATTCACATGTGAATGTGCATGCTTTTCTCAGTCTCTCTTATCAAGTAGCCAGGATATCAAACTCGTGTAGGAGGGACAAATCCCATCTACACCACTCACAGTCATCCCCATGTGTTACATTGCATCTGATCATCACCTTTATGGAAACCCTTATTTAGGATCACAGTGGATGATGTCAAAAACACCAAACAACATGTGATGAGTGTAGTGATTTTAGGTCTAAGAACTAAAATCACCACATTCACTATAGTATGGTTTCCATGTATCACACTCAAGGTGGGTCTGTCCAATACACTATTCTATAACAAGTTTTTATGTGCTTGGCTTGATATCACACATCATGACTGATGAGATTCCATCATCAACCAACACACAATCTAGTCTTATGTGTTATTGTTGTCTATCATCCTTCCACAATAACATTTGACTAGGGACATAATAAGAATGTACATACTCTTAACATTTGTATGATCTCATTATTCAAGTCACGCACTTGAAGACATGTCATTGAGTAATGTTATACTTTAGACATTCATTATGTTTCTTCATTATCTTGTAGCTGAGTGAAACAATATGAATCGAAAGAGTTCCTTTATTATTATCAAAAATTTTATATGATATCACATCACAATCATCATATAATTGTCTCTTTGGGTATACATACCAATAGACTCCCACTTGCACTTAGATCCAATCACTCACAAATCTCATTCTTAGTGATCTAAACATATCCATCATGTTTCTACTGTGCAAGTGATAATTCAGCGGGTTAGCAACATATTTCCTTTAGTAGATATATTTCATGTTTCACATCTCTTCATTGTATGACACTTCATATGAGATGGAATTGATGTAGCATGCTATCTGATATTCCTTTCATAATTAATATCTCCATTGTTTTCATGGTATTTCTATTATGTCATTAATGGTTGGAACATCTCACAAGTTCGTCTACATGAACTTTTAGATCCATACAACACTCACTCTTGTGTTCATAACACCAAGACATACAACTTCTATTATAGAATTAAAATAATGGTCTATAGTTCAGAACCCTTTCCAACATATGACTCTTCTCTTAAGATTAAACACATTTTTATATATAATGATCATTTCATGTCATTTCTGAAGTTTACATCAATGTAACCCTTTACATCCAACTCTTTCTTTATTACCATAGTGCAATAATTGATCCTTTGGTGCTTCTCAAGTACTAATGGATGGTTTCTATGATATTCCAATGACCTTCATTGGATCTGACTAAAATCATCTTGTCATGTCCAATACATACAAGATAATGTTATGAGTACATTATATTGTAGATAAATCCAAATGTGAATGCATATGGCATCTCTTCCATTCTTCACAAAAATTGGGACATTTGATTCTTAAGAAACTTATCCCATCTACATGGATCGATTCTCTCTTACTGAATCCTTCATGTTGAACCCTTTCAACATCTAGCCAATATATGTGCTCGTATTTAGGTTTAGAAACTTTCCAGAACTATCTCTATAGATCCCAATTCCTATCACATAGGATGTTTCACCTATCCTTCTTGATGAAGGTGATTTCCATGCCAGGTTTCAATACTTAGTATTGATACGTCATTCCTCATCAATATGTGGAATATTCATATGCTCCCACTAAATATTTTGTAATCATAGATTTCATATTTTATCTCAACTCAAGTCAAAGTCTTTGACTATCTTATCAAATCAAAGATTCCAGTTCTGAGATGCTTATCTCAACCTCTAGATTGAACATTGTAGCTTATAGGATTTAATTGCATTAATGGAGTTATACAACCTTCAAGTTGTGTTATGTACACATCCTCTCAATTATTCCTCTTCAAGAATGTAATTTCATCTCCATATGCCAAATTATATAGTCTTAATAAGCTGCAAAATAAGCATGTCCATTGGTGAAGGGATTTCATCATGTTCAACACTTTCAACTCGTTTGAAAAATCTTTGCAACCAATTTCTACTCTTATGTCATCCATGTTTGTCTTCTTTATGAAAACCCAACTGCACCTTATGGGTTTTACCCCATTAGGTGGTACCACCAAGGTCATACCTTGTTGCTGTTCATGGATTCCATTCTGGATACAATGGCCTCAAGCCATTTATCAGACTCTGGTCCCTCAATAGTTCTTAATTGAATGTTGGCATATCATCTTATGATGAACTTTGTAACGAACTGAGTTTCAAATAATATTTGCAAATACCACCTTAAACTTTGTGTTATCTCATTCTCCTTTGTTTTGTCCTTGATGTTGAATTTTGGGAATTTAGTGGTTTGGAGAGCATTACATGCCAACATAAGGGTTAGTACACAAATTACCTCTATTAATATTGTTAGTAAAGGCAATGATATGCAGATGTTTGCAAAAATGAAATAATTGTTGCATAAATAAGATTTTATCAATGGATAATGTCATTATGCAAGTCTCATGAATCATGTAAGAGAAATAATTAATGTTAAGGAATTAATAACCCCCCCTATTTTCTCTCTCTTTATGAGTGAATAAATTTGGAAATTTAGTTAATAGGGTGGGGAAAGTCTCTTGGTTGGCGTATCTCAAAAATACAACAAGAAAATTATCACAAAGCCTCTTCACATTAATTTACTCAATTTATACACTAATATATATATATATATATTAATGGGAAATATACTTATTTGGGGCCTAATATTAGGTAAAATAAAAAACTAATGGCATAGCATCGTTCTAGGTATTATCATGAACATATGGTTAAAATTTAAAGTTATTTGGACATCATTTGACCATCCAAATGCATTTATTAAATTTCATATAAAGTGTGACTTTGCATTGAATGAATATCATTTAAATGACGATTTAACCCAATGTCCCTTCGTTTCATGTGCCATGCGCCATCCAATGCCCAGGAGTTCATCTCTATCGATCCAACAGCCACCTCGTCTTCTTCAACCTCCAACTCGAGCGACTCAGTCTGCGACCCCGATCTCCCTCTCCTCTCCACCATTTCACGAGATTTCTTTGTCGTTGGCTTCATCTCCTCGAGCCACTCACTTCGATCTGTCACTCATTACTATCTGTGCACCACAGCTGAAATGCCCAATGGCACTGGTCATGGCTTCTCATCTCCCCACCATCTCAGACCCTCACCCCACCACACCTATAAATGACATGGCCATCGTCTTCGGAAGCCCCGTTGTAAACTTTTTCTCGTGCCAATTTACCCGCAACCTCCACCGTTAACCACCAACCTACCTTGTGGCTATCTTCCCATATCCTCGGCGATAGTAGCAACCAAATTGACAACTCTGGTGAGTTCGTCTCTTCTTCCTCTTCGTTTCGAGTACCTAAACTCGCGATTTGGTCAAGAAATGAGGAAACACCCAAGTAGGCAAGCTTCTCCTTCGCGGCCATGGCTCGTGTGAGAGGTAGAAGAAGACTCATGGGTTTTTTATGAATCTTCACTCACACACGCCTCACTTTCTATTTTGATGTTAGGGTTATTTTCATCATTCGCCGCTCTTTCCTTGCGCAAGTCACCAAGCCCATGTGGCTTTTTCTCGCTCTCTGATTGATCCAGAGTATTTAATTCGTAGAAAATCAATACTTTATCAAAAAAATGCAAATAAATACTCGTTGGAAAGCTAATTTCAAGTAGAATTCGAATTTGGGGTTTTTTATTACTGAATCTCAGTTTTATTTTGATATTTAATGTGTGTACCATCTTAATCATATTAAATATTCTAAAAATTATAACAAATGCATCCTAAGTCCAATTTTGATAAATAAATATGTTTTCTTAATTAGAAAAATACTAGGAATTGGTTGGTCAGAGTTTCTAGCCCAAAATTGATGGTTTTTTCCTGAGGTCCAAATTTAGGTAATTTACATTTAATCCCTTTTTAATATCTAATGCATGTAATGAAACTTGTACCTAGGGTTGAAGTGTGTTGGCCTTAATCACTTGGTGGAAAAATCACATTTAGGGGACTAATATCAGGTATGTGCATTCAATAACCTAAGTTGGGAATCTATTTAATCAAACCTAATTTCCAATTGAGGCATGAGCCATTTACTTGTTGCACCATGACTTGCTATTGAGAAATGAGCCTATATAATTGTTACACTATGTCTTACTTGTTGTAAACCTGGCCTATATGCTTGCTTCTCCCTGCTTTGCCATTTATGATTTCATCACTGATTATAGGGTCATGGATCCCACCTACTATGTTGTAAATCTCTCTTCTTCCATTTGTTTATTAAGCATGATAATGATATAAATGACTAGTTAAGTAATGTAGTGTACATGAGTACAAACCACCCATAGTGGGCATGAGCCCAGGGGAATGTGATTTTCTTCCCGTTTTACATATTTTGAGGGATGTCAATTTCCCCTCTCCTCTTGATGCAGGTCCGGTAGGTGCCTCATCCTAGATTGGTTTAATTTAGTAAAAATGAATCATGCTTACTCTTTATTTATTATTTTGCTTGGTAGAAACATAAATTGTTAACGTGCCTCATACTCTTGACAAATCTTAGTGAATCTTTACTTTTCCATATTATAAAAATGCTACTTGTCCTTAATCATGTTGTGACACATACTTTTTATCTCCTTTTTCTGGGTGACCCCCAACCACCCATAACCAGGGCAAGGACTAGATCAAGGGCAAGGAGTACCAAGGTAGTAGTAGAGCTGCCATCATACATAGATTGCTATTGCTAGATCCTATAGTTTTTTGTTCATGCTATGTTATAAACATTTTGTTATAGAGCAATGTAATAGCATAGGTTTCTCATCTTTTTCTTCCGTTTTTCTACTATTGACATTGTTGTATTTGTTTCATGCATATTTAAATGGAATCTCTTGTAGGGTAGCTACTAGGGTATAAGTTGAAAGTGATGGTGTCTAGAAAGGGTCAGAACCTGGGGGATGGCAATATTTTCCTCCGCCCCACTAGTTGGTTAACAAGGACTCCTGGGTTCATATGACACTGGCCTGGCCTGATCTGATACTGAGTGCCTAAAATAGCATTCCTATAAGCAATAGTAGCCTCATCTTTTCATGTCTTGTACTCATAGAATTCTTACCCTATGACCTTGCCTTTCAGGAAGGGTAGCCTGATCGGTGAAAATTCTGAAAACAACACCGACAACCTGGAGACCCCTGAGACTCCTTTGACTCTCGAGCAGGAGTTAGCTATGCTGTGTCAACTCCTCTCATACACCCTTATGGGGCAGCCGTTGCCACTGCTAACAAGCCCAACAAGTTCCACCTGCCTGACTTCATTAAGATGCACCCCCTTACTTCAAAGGGGAAAATGAGTCCAACATGGTGGACAAGGCAGATGACTGTGTGTTAGCTCTGGAACATACTTTCAAAGGCATGACATGTCCCCCACACCAAAAGGTTTGCTTTGCGGCCTACGTCCTATATGGCCCATCCCAGATCTGGTGGAACAGGATTTCCCACACCCACGACACTGCAGACATGACCTGGGAATAGTTTCTCGAACTGTTTAGAGAAAAATACATCTGTACGACCTATATGAAGAAGAAGGTGTTGAGTTCTATAGCCTACAGCAAGGAGGCATGATTGTGTCTAAGTATGTCCAACGTTTCCTTTTGTTGGAACGTTATGTTGTGGGCCTAACTGAAGATCAGAGGGCAATCATCTTCCTGGAGGATTTCAACTACAATGTGGGATGTCACCTTGTGCCCCAACTACCGCTCACATTTCGATAAATGCTAGACAAGGCCTTGGCTATTGAGGCCTACCCTAGTTTTTATTCCTCCGGTCTGAGAAACAACAAATGGAAGAACTCAGGTGGTCCCTGAGGGCGTGACTGGTGCAATAGGTGTTCCCGATTTCATCCATTCGAGAAGTGCCCTACAAGCAATGCACCACTTTGTAGGGATGATCAATTCTCACCAACTTGTCATGAGTGTGACGAGGCTGGTCATATTCGGCCAAACTATCCTAAGTTCAACCGAGGACAAGCCCCAACCCAGTAGCCACCTCGATGCCAGAACCCGCCTCCACGGAATGACAACAGCAATCATAACAACAACAACGACAACAATAATCAGTAAGGACGTCACCCGCCTGTGGAGAGGCAGAATGGGAGAGTCTTTGCTTTGGATGTGGAGGAAGTTGGTGATGGCAATGATGTGATTGAAGGTACCTTACACCTTAATGCATACCCTGTTAAGGCACTTTTTGATTCCGGATCATCAAATACCATCATATCTACACAGTTTGCTACTATGCTAGAAATACAATCTGAGTTCATGTACCATTTTTTAGATGTCAAAACCCCTAGTGGTATAATATGTTCCTTTTATCTCAAGCTTCCAACCTTAGACCTTTGCATCTCGGGGAAGATGTTCCCTTGCGGCCTTATCTTGCTCGAAATGTCAGTCTTTGACATTATTTTGGGTATGGATTGGCTGAAGAAGTACAAGGCAACCTTTTTCTGTGAAGAGTCGAAGGTTAGTTTGTTGCACCCTGAAGAAGGCAGAATGTGTGTTAAGGGTAGGGAATGAGATGAACAACAATTCATCATTTCATCCATCAAAGCTAAAAAAACTCGTCTCACAAGGGTGTAGGGCATTTCTTACATATATAGTTCTTGATACCACACCCCCTGATCTTGACCATATAGAAGTGGTTAAGGAATTCCCTGGTGTCTTTCCCGAAGAACTACCTGGGTTACCTCCAACTCACGACATGGAATTCTCCATCGAGCTTGCACCCGGGACTTCACCTATCTCGAATCCGCCATACCGCTTGGCACCTATTGAACTTGTCAAGCTTAAGAAGCATCTTCAGGAACTTCTTGATATGGGGTTTATTCGCCCAAGTGTTTCACCTTGGAGAGCCCTTATCCTGTTCGTAAAGAAGAAGGATGGGTCTATGCGTATGTGCATGGACTACCACATGCTTAATCAAGTCACGGTGAAGAATCATTATCCTCTACCTTGCATCAATGATCTCTTCGACCAACTCAAGTCCACCACCATTTTCTCAAAGACAGACTTGTGAAGTGGCTATTACCAACTGCGGGTGAAGGATGAAGATATATCAAAGACAGCTTTCAGAACTAGGTATGGGCATTATGAATTCTTGAGCATGCCTTTTGGGTTGACCAATGCCCCGGCTTCTTTTATGGACCTGATGAGTCGAGTGTTCCATCCTTACCTTGATTGATTTTTCATGGTTTTCATTGATGATGTCTTGATATATTCTGAGTCTGAAGAACAACATCACGAACATCTGAGATTGGTACTCAATACACTCTGAGAAAATCAACTTTATGCTAAATTCTCACAGTGTGAGTTTTGGATCAAAGAAGTCATGTTCTTGGGTCATGTTATCTTTGGTGGAGCATTGATGTTGACCCCGCGAAAGTTGAAGTTGTGACTAGATGGAAGGCTCCGAAGAATCCGTCTAAAACATGTAGTTTCCTCAATCTGGCAGGTTACTACTAGAAGTTTATCAAGAACTTCTCTGAACTAGCCCTCCCTATGACAAAGTTGACATGAAAGGAAGTCAAGTTTGTTTGGTAACCGGAATGTGAGGATAGTTTCTAGAAGCTGAAGAAGTGCTTGACATCCGCTCCTATGCTTGCATTACCTATTGAAGGCAAACCCTATGCGATATACATTGATGCCTCCAAGCAAGGATTGGGATGTGTTCTGATGCAAGAAGGGAAAGTGATTGCCTATGCCTCTCGCCAGTTGAAGTCGAATGAAGAGAACTGGCATACACATGATTCAGAGCTAGCAGCCATTGTACATGCTCTAAAAATTTAGCGACACTATATCTATGGGGTTTAGTTTGAGGTATTCACTGATCACAAAAGCCTAAAATACCTCTTGACATAAAAGGACCTAAACTTGGGATAGCGTAGATCGATGGAATATCTTAAGGACTACGACTTTACCATCACTTATCATCCTGGTAAAGCCAGTGTAGTTGTGATGCCTTGAGTCGAAAGAAAGTCAGAACATGTGTTGCTATGACTTGTTCCGTATGGAAGAATCTGGAGTATGTTTCTAGATGGCAACCCCAACCTGTGGAGATTTTGAATGAAGAGGTTGACGACAAGCTATGTATTTACATGGCTAGCTTGTCAATCACTCTGAGCTAGATTTCAGACATTGTTGCTGCCCAGTTAGAAAGTCCTGAGCCAATCTGACTTCTCCATTGGAGTTGAAGGCACACTCTATTTTTGACAACGATTGTGGGTTCCTGAGGTCGCCGATATGTGTCAAAAGATTCTCAGTGAAGCTCATGGGTCTAAGTACACTATTCATCCTAGCACGACCAAGATGTACAAGGACTTACAACACAGTTTCTGGTGGAAGAATATGAAGAAGGATATAGCTCTGTCTGTGTCTAGATGCTTGACTTGTCAACAAGTGAAGCGAGAGCATCAACGACCTGGTGGTCTTCTCCATCCGCTTGAAATTCCAGAATGGAAGTGGGAGAATATAACAATGGACTTTGTCACTAGTTTTCCTAAAACCAAGAAAGGCTATGATGTTGTGTGGGTTGTGATTGATCGGCTCACTAAGTCCGCCCACTTTTTGCCTTTCAAGTCCACTTACAAGGTTGAGGATATGGCACAATTATATCTGGAATGGATAGTTCATCTGCATTGTGTACCTAAAGTAATAGTTTCTGACTGTGATCCCAAGTTCACCTCTTGGTTGTAGAGTCAAATTCAAGAAGAAATGGGAACATGTCTACAGTTCAACATAGCTTACCATCCACAGACTGATGGCCAGTCAGAAAGAACTATGCAGATTCTGGAGGATCTGCTTCATGCTTGTGTGATGGACTGGGGAGGTGCATGGGATAGATATCTACCCTTGGTTGAGTTTGCATACAATAATAGCTACTAGGCCAGCATAGGGATGCCTCCGTATGAAGCCTTGTATTGAAGACCTTTCCGTTCCCCATTGCATTAGGATGATGTGGGTGAACACGCTCTGGTGAAGACTGATAACATGCAGATGATAATATAGAAGGTTCAGTTGAATAAGAAACATATGAAAGCTACACAAGACTGACAGAAGATGTATGTCGATAAGCATAGGTCTGATGTGAGCTTCTTAGTGGGTGACCATGTGTTTCTAAAGGTCAACCTATACGCTCAATTGCCTGATCCAAAGTCAAAGGCAAGCTTAGTCCTCGTTATGTGGGACCTTTTGAGATCTTGGCTAAGATAGTGGATTGTGCATACCGTCTAGCTCTTCCACCTATCTATGACAAGATCCATAATGTCTTTCATGCCTCAGTGCTGAGGAAATATGTGAAAGATCCTTCTCATGTGCTCACAATAGAACCTTTTGAGATTCATGAAAACCTAACCTATGAAGAGTTACATGTGAACATCCTAGATACTCGGGTTAAACAGTTGAAGAATAAGGAGATTGAGTTAGTGAAGGTTTTGTGGAAGTACCATGGGTTAGAGGAATCCACTTGGGAGCTGAGAGATGAAATTCTCTGATCTCACCCTTCTCTTTTTGTCTGAGATTTTGGGGACGAATTCCTTTCTAACGGGTGGAGTGTTGTAACGAGCTAAGTTTCAAATAATACTGCAAATACCACCCTAAACTTTGTGTTATCTCATTCTCCTTTGTTTTGTCCTTGATGTTGAATTTTGGGAATTTAGTGGTTTGGAGAGCATTACATGCCAACATAAGGGTTACTGCACAAATTACCTCTATTAATATTGTTAGTAAGGGAAATGATGCAAATATTTGCAAAAATGAAATAATTGTTGCATAATTAAGATTTTATCAATGGATAATGTTATTATACAAGTCTCATGAATAATGTAAGAGAAATAATTAATGCTAAGTAATTAATAACCCCATTTATTTGTCTCTCTCCTTATGAGTGAATAAATTTGGAAATGTAGTTAATAGGGTGGGGAAAGTCTCTTGGTTGTCCTATCTCAAAAATACAATAAGAAAATTATCACAAAGCCTCTTCATATTAATTTACTCAATTTATACACTTTATATATATATATATATATATATATATATATATATATATATATATATACTAGTTTGTGCATGTGCTCTGCACATGACTCCCATGTATAAATGATGGGATATTGTTATCAAATTTCTGTAC